>RPOG01000335.1:0-436086 GCA_008086565.1 Thalassoma bifasciatum
GCCCAGAGCACACACGCATTCCCGGACCTCTGACGCGCACCCGTCTGTGTGTGTGTGTGTGTGTGATGCTGAGGGGAGACACTATAGGAGGAAGGGAGGGGAATGTTTTGCAGCTTCAGCGGCTCATGAGTATTCCGGCTGCAAACTACTGCAGCTCTTCCACAGCAGCAAGCAAGGGAAGCACCTCACCCTCCTCCCCTTTTTTTCCTCCCTCTCTACTCGTCCTCATCCTTTATACTGAGTCAGCAAATCCCCCAATCACTCACACACACAGGCCCATGAAAGATGATTACCCAGCTGCAAAGGAAGCAGGAAAAAGGGAACAGCATCAGAGAGATGGATTGAAAGAGAATGAAGGTCAAAGACATGAAGGTGCAGACTCCATGTCTGCCATAGACTACAGTCAGTCACACATTCAGCCATATGGATACATTTTTTAACCCCAAATTCAGTGAGGTAATTATTGGGGATGCATGATACTGGATGTTTTGGGCGATACCTGATGTGCTATTTTACAACTCATTCAGCCTGTTGGAAAATATTTTTCCTGCACACCAAATTGCAGAGATCATCAACTCTTTTATACTAGAATCAGCATTCAGTTATGTGGTGCACATTCTTACCACATTTGTTATATATTATTCATTTTCTCTGCAAAACAATAAAAATACTTGGTGACTTCATACTCTTCCTGAGTCAATCATTACAATACCCACAACCAGGGACAATTTGGCCAATTCCACAAATGAAAAAGTGTGTGAACATAATCTCACAGGAAACACGTGTCCTCTTCATGCCAGGGACATGGGACATACAACCCACTATATTGGCAGATAGCCTGTTACCAGCAAATACCCAATGGCTCATTTTAAGCCAATATCGGCTGATACCGCTATATTGTGCATTCCTAATTGTACTTTGATTTTTCTTTTTATGTCCGAATGATTGATTGTCTTTAGGCTAAAAAATTTGGACATGAATTTTTAAGACCTGGAAAGACAAACATCCAAGTCTCATTGTCTGACAAAAAAAGAACATTTCCCGCATATAATGAAACAAGAAATGAAATCAAATGAACAAATAAAATGAACATCATTGATTAATTTGTGGGTAAATTCAGTCACCTGGGGGTAAACTGACTAATTCACTTTTTCCAGTTTAAACCTGAGTATCATTTTAAATCATCCTAAAGAAAACTTAAATGACAAATGCAAACAAAAATAATTAATGAGGCTTGAGTTTTGATTCTTTATCAGGCCTACTTTCATACTCAACAACGAACTATAATAATAATAATGACATTAGCAACTCCTGCCTTCTTCTTCCTCAAATGACTAGGATTCTTTTGGGTTGTTTTTGTTTAAAAGCAATACAAAGGTGTGATAAAAAAAAAGGCTACAGAAAAAAGGATAACGCTCCTCCTTTGCTATGCATTTATTATAGCATCACTGTGGTCAAGCGTAAAAGTGGGCATAGGGTCTGTACTATTGTAAAACAGTGGCCAGATTTTAAGGTTTGTGTCAAACGCAACAAATCCTTTGTGCAGAAATGCATTGTGGGTCAGACCAGACACCCCTCTCAAGGTCTGAATGCGCCCTGCTAATTGTGCACAATACGCACCTTGTATACATTTTTCCCACTGCACTGCTTCACCCCGGAGGCTGTAACCCTCATCAGTTCAACAGCTCTTTCCTTTTCCACGCAATTGCTCTATCAATCGAACAGAGGGGGAAAAACAATCCAAAATGAACTGCTCTGAGTCGTGCATGCACGGCTCATTTTGCTCCCAGCATAATGAGAGCTGTTGCGTGAAAGTGCAATCAATTTTCTAATGTGCCAAACTATAGCACCCATCGGACTGACAGCAGAGCAGACAGCAAGAAGTTTAATGGTGTTTTCAGGAGTAACCGTCTACAGCAATGCATAAAAGAGAAACAGAACTTAAAGTGAGTGCCTGGGGCAGCTTGGAGAAATGAGTGTCAAAAATGATCAGAGGAAATCAACATGGAGAGATGAAGGGGCAGTAATTGCCGGGAAGAAAAGTTAAAAGTTGGTCAACGATGAACAGCTTTATACAAACTTATTCAAAAATATAAAAAGCAGACATTTTTACAGTGTTAGAGAGTTCATATCCTTGCCGTAAAGCAAACTCCCTTAGTATTAAAAAAACAAGTAATTCGAAACCAAAACTGTAATAATCAACACTGTTGAGGCCTCCCTCTGCTGCCTCACTGAGCCATTACAGTGCTCAATATCAACAGAGGCAAACAACAAATCAACAGTAAATGAATCCTCGAAGAGCTATTAACATGATTTACCAATTTAACATGTTCTATCAGAGAAAAACACAAGAGACCCATTCAGGAAACCCTGGGTACACAGCGTACCATTCACATACGAGTGAAAAGGAAGGAACAAGCTGAAATGAAAAATCATTTCAATACAGAAGGGAAGGTTGAGAGTCACTTCATGCAAAAAAAACATGTATATACACTTCTGGTCAAAAGTTTTATAACACCCCAATTTTTCCAGTGTTTTTACTGAAAATTAAGCTGTTTAATGTCTCATTGCACTCAGACGTCAAAGCATAGTACAAATAAGCAATTGGAGTCAAAAAAGAAATTATGGAATCAATTTATAGACCAAAATGTATTCTAAACTGTTGACTCATCAAAGTAGCCACCTTTGGCAGATATAACAGCTGAACACACACGTGGCATTCTTTCTACAATAGAAATCAAATATTCTTCAGGAAGTTCTTCCCATGTCTGTTGCAGAAGTTCCCATAAATGTGTGGCACTTGTGGGTTGCTTTGCTTTGACTCTTCTGTCCATTTCATCCCGAACCAGCTCAATGGGGTTTAAGTCTGGAGACTGTGCTGGCCACTCCATGTTTTCAAGGTTACCAGCTTGTTCTTTTTTTGCAAGATAGTTCTGACAAAGCTCGGACTTATGTTTTGGGTCATTATCTTGCTGTAAGATGAACCCCTGACCAACTAGACGCATACCAGAGGGTATTGCATGGCGCTGCAGGATGCTGTGGTAGTCGTTTTGGTTCAGGGTGCCTCTCACTCTGAACAAGTCACCAACCCTGGATCCAGCAAAACAAGCCCAGACCATCACACTTCCTCCTCCATGTTTGACAGTTGAAGCCACACACTGTGGATGCATCTTTTCACCTACTCTACACCGTACAAAGATCCTGCCTGATGAACCCAAGATTTCAAATTTTGACTCTTCAGTCCATGATACCTTTTTCCAGTCTTCAGTAGTCCAATGGCAGTGTTTCTTGGCCCAGGCAAGCCTCTTTGTCTTAGCAATGGTTTTCTTGCTGCAACTCGTCCAGTCAAACCCGCAGCTCGAAGTCTTCTCTTCACAGTTGAAACAGAGACTTGCTTACTACGACCACTATCAAGCTGTGCTCGAAGCTGTTGTCCACGCAAACCGTTGACTCTCAGAAACTTGTCCTCTGATTCAGTTGTGGCTTTGGGTCTGCCAGACCTCGTCCTGTCAAAGTTTGCCCCAGTTTCTGAATTCCTTTTGATGGTGAAGGAAACTGTGCTCACTGATACCTTGACTTTCTCTGAAATATCTCTGTAGGAAAGACCTACATTTTTCAATGTTATGATGGTCTGTCTCTCTTCCACTGTTAATTGCCTTTTTCTTGCCATTTCTGTAGCAACACTCAACTTTCTGCAGTACAATACTGTTCAACTGATGCTCACGAGGGTATGTTTGAACACACTGTGTTCAAACACTGCTTTTATGCTGACAGAGGGGCTTGTTAGTAATCAAGCAAAGCTGAAACACCTGTAGGAATTAGAAGCACCAGCTTTTTAAGTCTTGGTCACCCTCCGTTGCTGTAGGACAGCCATCAATTGTTAACCCATTTTGTGTTATTGTTCTGAAATGTTCTCTGTTTTTCAGTTTTGGGTAACCTTATTTTTTATTTTACCCTCTGGTAGTTCACCACTTGCCGTTATATAATTTCAAGCTACTGATTGGACTTGAGTGACTTGAATTGCAATAAATAACTGGAAAAATTGGGGTGTTCTAAAACTTTTATGTATATCATATGGAGGTCTGTTGACACTAGCAGCTTCTTCTTCAGGGGTCAGAGGAACTGTGTCACTGCAGAGTGCTCTCCTCTTCTTCCTCGTCTTCAGAGTCTTCTTGTTGGCTTTTCTTCTGCAGTGAGGAGGAAAGAAGGTTCAACTTCAAAATTTTCTTCCCATTCTCATTATATATATATATATATATATATATATATATATATGCGTGTGTGTACAATAACATGTTAATTAATATGTTTCACACTTATTTTCTTAGATGGCTGCAGGCTTTCTGTAGGCTTTTCTACCCATAGTTTTCTTTTATGTTGTTGAAGTGGCTGTGTTCATGATAAGTTTTTACTGGGTAAAACATAACAAGGTAATCTATTTATCAACAGTTATGTAGCGCTGTTGTTTGTAACGTGACAGCACAATTTCTAAGTTTGCAGCGTAGTTTAGTAGCCAGCTACATTTAGTGTTACTCACAGCCCGGTGCTCTGGGACCTATCGGTATCGTGTAGCGTTAGCGAATCCTGGTTATGTCCTACCAGTGCTCATCCACCAAGCAGAGCAAACATAACGTCACTCTTCATTTCACTGACAGACCCTCAGGATTGAACAGATCACTGCAGAGTAATTGCTGCATGTGGATTGAATGAACATTGACACAAACAGCTCAACCTGTGTTTCAGCCTTTAACCTGTGCTCTGTCACTCAATTGTTTAGCTTTCTTAAGCTCTTCTGTCCTTTTTCTGTCAAACAGTCCAGCTCCAGTGTCCACTATTACCACTAAATAGATCACAGAAATTGTTTTCAGTAGAGGAAAACAAAGATCTCTGTTCTCACTGCTTAACTTTGTCAGCCTGTGTGGTGTTTTTGTAGATACTTTGACGTGACATAAATCAACCCAGTCTAGTCTGACCAGATTGGGAAGTTAGGAATTAGGATTTTGAAGTAACCTATTTTAACCAATCTAAACATCAGACTTTTTCAAGATCACTGAGAAAGTCTTCACAGTCCCTTTAAGGTTTTAATGTTAGCCATAAAAAGTTTCCTAACTATCATGCTAACAGCAAAATGTAATGCAGCTAATGCCAGTATCCCACCAGTTTTAGGAAGTCGATGAGTTTGTAGGCGTCTTCTCCCGTGGTGAGGTCGACAAAGTCTCTTGGGATTCTGTAGCTCAGGCAGGGACTGGGCTGCACGGTCACCTCACTGGTGGTGCAACGAAATAATGGACCCTCCTGTCCACAGAGGAAACATGATTATCACTGAGAAAGTTTTAGTTCTTCATGATTTGTGCAGAGCTAAATTTCAGCATCTCTTTTCTATGTTGTTTTTGCAGCAATTTTACAGAAATGGCAAAGTCATAAGGCAAGGAGTCGAGGCTGGGAGTTGAACCGGCAAATGCAGGGATGAGGGCTGTAGCCTCTGTGCATGGAGTACACACTAGAACACCCCTAAGTGTAACATTCCTACACAGTTTAATCAATCTTTAATGTCATCTTAGCCTTTGCCATGACTGAGCTAAGTAGGCATTTGTGCCTTGATGGCTGACCTGCTGATGGGCGATTTCCCCACCAGATATCAGCTCCTCCCAGGTGAACAACAGAGAATCTGTCACCTGCCCGAACGGATTCAGGTCTATTAGCCACACCTTTCCCTGAAACACACACAAATAAACAAACAGAACAATAATATGATAATAAATCACAACAGATGGTTTGTAACAATTTTTGAAGAAAAATACATCAAAATGTGTCAGTTTGCATACCTGGCTATCTCTGTAGATATCAAACACAACTGCAAAATGGGGAAAAAAAGAAAAAACAACAGCACTTAATAAATTCTGCTGCAGTGATTAATTTTGATTAAATATTTATCTGATAGTTTCACAAAGAGTGGTTAGAGACGTATTTCGCTTCAGGCACAATGTGCTGTTTTTGACTGTTTCAACTATAAATATTTGATGACCTGCAGATTATTAGAAGGTGAGACTTTAAACAGCCAGAGAAAAAAGGATGTTGGTGCTTACAGTCTTCGTCAAGGAAGTTGTACTGGATGTGCTGGATGAAGAACTCCTGTACAGCCTGACAAACCTGATCCTTCTGCTTCAGGACGTGGGGGTAGTACTGAGTGTAGTCTCTCTGGGAGATGGCTGAGAAGAGATACAGACACCATCTTCAGAGCTCAAATTGAATTCTATAATTGTTCCTGAATTAGCCTGCTGAGGAAAAGAAGAGCTCAAACATCATTATCTCACAGTTAGGGTTGATTTTTTTTAAATAACTTCCAAAGCAGGCATTTTCAGCTCAGTTTATGGCTCACAGTAGACTCCTCCTGCTCTTTTGTGCTGTAAAGAAACACAGCTAGTGACTTCATAATCCAGCTTTTATTGTTTCTGGTGGATAATAAAATTAGAAACTGTATCTTCAAAGTTCTTAAACAGTAGGTGTTTTTTTCATAAGATTTACAAAATACAAAAAAACAGAGGCACAATACTGTTTTCATCTTCTGTTCATTGGATCCTTCTCAGTTTTAGAAGTGGTTTTAGCTCAAACTCTTTTCTTCACGCAGGCCCATTTAGGTTGGGATTGTAATTCCACTTTATCAATAAAAACCCTTCATTTAAATCTGCACTTTGTGTTTAATTATGTGGTCTTTGTCTCATATTTAAATTTGTTGGATGATCTCAAACATGCAAAAAAATAAGGAATCAGGAAGGGGGCAAACACTTTTTCACACCACGGTATATATGCCTTCCTGTGCAAACTGAAACCATAGTACCGGCTTCCAATAAGTCTTTTTTTCTGGCTTTTTACAGTCTATGGCCATCTGACTTTACAGTAATCTGTCTGTTTAGCGTGCTCCATCACAAGCATGCTTGATGCAATAAATGAAGTCCCAAAATGATAGAATTAAGTTTGCTTAGGAAGACACCTGATTTGAAAATTTGTCCCCTATGTGAGTGATTCTATTCAGGGGGTTGGATAATGTTGAGACTAACAAAGTGATTAAAAGTGGCATTTTTTTAATGAATTTGAAGAACACGCTTGCAAATAATAGCTTTAACCTGATTTATTGCAAATAATGAAACTTTTTTTTTCTAAAAAAAATTGGGGAACAGGATTTGAGTAATTCTAAGCTCTCTGCTATGTTTTTAAAATGATTCAGCGTATCCTTCACCTTTCTATTTATTTTCAAAGCACCTACTGAGTCTGTTTTGAAAAGTGCTTCAAAAATAATGTTCATTATTAATATTACTACGAAGTCAGACCTAAGTGCAATCTCAAAATTCTTACCAATCAGTTTATTTTCTTTGACAAAGCAGCGAAACTCTCCACCTGGGATCAACTCACTCCATTTTCTCAGGACCAGCTAAAGATAGAAGAAAACATGGAGAATAAAAAACATTTTTGTACACACAGTGTGAATTAGATCACTGTCAGCAAAGGAATAATCTGACTTGTTCTGATTATTTTTATAATGCTAAAAACTAACAAAATACCCTTCAAGGTAAACTTAACTCCCTATGTGTAGTCGGTAGGCTTGAACTCATCTACAACACACATTTTTAGTAGAAGTATAAAAGGTATGTTGACAGTTTACTTGCATGGAGTGCAAAATGTGTGCTTAATCAGTCAAATACCTCATAGTTTATTGCTGGATCTGGGGAATCTTCATCACTACATTGTATGAACCTGCAAAATGAAATTAGAGTTGTAACATGTAAAGCAACAAATCTTCTGCAGCTTTAAAAAGGTTAGAAATTTCCATTTCTATTTTCTTTTCACATTCTCATACTTAACAGATTCACTCATGTGCTGCTCTCACAAGGTTTGAGAAAGTAGATTTAAAAGTGTCCAACAAAAAAAGCTCACATCACTCTCACAAATAGCTTTCCCAAGGCTGTGCACAGCTACAAATCACTCTGAAATAATTGTATCTCATCCTGAGCAGGAAAGCATGAGTAATTAATCTCAGATTTGGATATTTCTACAGAAATAACTTGTGTTGTATTGCAGATATAAACCTGTCTGTGTGACTAAAACTTCAGTAATATTCTGCAAATTAGTTGTCTAGCAAATGCAGAATATCATCACACTGTTAAAATAATAGGCTAACTCAAGGAAACACATGAAACAAAATCCACTCAGGTCACACACTGCATAGGCCATTATCTTAAAGGGGTAAAATCACATGATCTGATCAGCTGAGGATGAAGGCGATTTTACCATAGGTGGCCAGCATCATGGGGAGATGAGTTAGGAAAAAAAAAAATTTTTTGAAGAAAAAAAAATGACTTGAGCGATTATTTCAACAGTGTGACAATATGTGTATTTATTAGTTGATGTTGTCTGATGGCATGGCTTACGGCTGCGTGAGGTCATGAGTGATGAAGTCAGAACTCTTGAAGAGCAGAAATATATCACTGAGGCTGTGACACTGCAGGGAGCTGTTCAGAGCGATCCAGTTAGCATCCTGAAAGACACAAATACACAAAATTAAACTGTGCTTCAATTCTTAGTGCTGGCTGTGTCACATAAAGTGACTCATTTTTTTAATTTTTAACAGAACTAGTTATTTCACCAACAACTGATTTTCTCGTGTAGCAAACTTAAAAGACGACCATCTCTTTAACCTTGAACAACACACACTTCTATCATCCAATTTTGTAATGGGCTCAGTTTAGGATTTTACCCGGGGGGCGCTCCAGTTGAGTTTGGGAAAGACACGTCCACCCAAAGCGTTTATGGCCTCCAGCACTGTAGAGGTGAATTCTGGGAACTCAGGAGCCTGTCACACAGGATGCAACTTCATCACACAGACATGAAAATAAGAATATTGTGTAGGCAACAAACAAAAGCTAGCATCACTCTGGTGTGTCTGCATGTGCATGATTTCTGAAGGAGTGATAAAAAACAAAATCAGTGATTGGCTCTTAATAACATACACAGCTGCAGGATCATCACAATCACCAAACCGTTCTGTGTCTCATTCATTAACATTCCACGGCTCTTGCAACCTCCTTCAGCCACTTGGGGTTAAAATAAATTTCTTAGGCTTATTTTAACAACAGATTTTGTTTTGAGTGTTTGCTGTGACTCATCGCTACAAAAACAAAAAGAATATTAACTTCAAGACAGCAGTTAAGGCAGAAACTTGTGTGACTGCAGAATTCACTTTTCACACTTTGAAATATTATGCATGTTTCAAGCATGAGAGTAAAGTGATTAACTTTCCTGTCAATCTATAGAGCAGGGTAAGAAAAAAAAAATGAAATGCAAGTTTTAAAATAAAAGTAAAAATGTGTCATAACCAGGTGAGGAACGTGCTTTTTTAGCCATCATGGAAGAGAGTTTGCGGGTATGTACTTACAGTGACAGTGGTGGTTGTTTCATCATCTGACCACTGGATGGGAGCAGAGAACAAGAAGAAGAAGCTTTATTCGGGGATATTGCCTTTGCACACTGTGACAAAGCAGGTGAGCCCTTTTTGTTTTCCCCACCACTTGTCACTTCAATCATAATTTCATCACATTATTCTTTAGTTATTTGTTTTGCATGAATTTATCCTTGTTCTCAGTAACTTTGTAGCACTCACTATCCCGGGTTTGTTTGTGTTAGCATAAGTTACATTTTACACCATAGCACAGAGTAAATTAAAGCACACACTTAGTCTTTTATGTTTTAGTCAATTTATTAAATCATAGGTTGCAGTTCATTGAGTCTTGAGACACTGTAAATAAATGCAGCTTTTTTGAAACCAAGCCATCTGCAGTGTTGCCTTCCTGCCACCTTCCTCACCACTAAGGCCAAACTACATTTTACAGACTTAACTAAAATTATTTTCGAATAAATTATTTCATAAGTTATTTTATGTAAAAAAATTGATTTTTTTTTTAAGTTGTGTGTTATGATTGAAAGCTATTGACAGCTTGTATAGTTTTTACGGGGCTAGTGAGACACTCCAGGTAAGAAAGCCCAAAAGAAATGAGACTTAAAAAAAGATGATTTTTTTTTTTTTTAACTTTTTTTGTTGCCCAGCTCCACTGAAATTCTCTGTGGTGTCTGCTGTGTAGATTATGGCTGCACAATGGCAGGGTTCTTTTGGCCTCAAAATCATGAAGCAGTAAAAGGTGGAGCCACGTTGTCCATTCTATGTACTGTCTGTGATTACAGTCGTCACTGATTCTGTGACTGCTGGGTTGTTGCAATACAACTTTTTGGGTACCAATACAGTTGATGAATCAAAGTGGTGTCAGAAATCTGGTAAAAAAAAATTTCCCATAGATCAGCTCCCAAATGTATTTGATGGTTGAGTTGATTTTGTGCAACAAGAAATACAATGATTAAAACAGGTTATGAATAATTCAAGTCATTGTGTCATATGACATGACTAATAAATAAAAGAACCTGATGACAGCCTGATAATAAACAAAGAATCTCAATCCATGTTCTCTACCTGAATATCTTCCTCTGTATTCAAGTCACTGTTCTCAGAGTGTGTCTGTTGTGTGATGTGGTCACTTAAGAGAAAAGGGGAAAAACAGCAACAAAGATGAGCAATTCATCATTGCAATCAAGTCAAACATTATCAGCACATTTCCACTTAACACATCACAATGCCCATGTTTCTCAAAGCAGGATAAACTTTGTCATCACGCAAAAAAACACAACTGGTAACACTTTAATACTTTAATATAATCCTTAATTTAATACCTTATAAATGGATTCACCAATAACAGATGAGCTAATATGGTAATAAAACATTTATAACTGTTTGTACATGATATACAATGGGTTTTAATCCATGAACAACGCTTTACAGATGATAATCACTTAATCTGAGGTGTTACCCAATACCTTTCAGCTACTTATTTCATTTTTAGTTTGAAAATGCAATATTTACTGAATGTGTGGGTGTGCGTGTGTGTGTGTGTGTGTGTGTGTGTGTGTGTGTGTGTGTGTGTGTGTGTGTGTGTGTGTGTGTGTGTTGATGTTTCCTCCTACCTCCCGGAGACTACCAGTGTCCCATCGTCCAGTAAATAATCTATTACATTCTGAGGCAGGGGCAGAATCACACTGGAACAAAGATGATAGAATACTGCCGTGTTACTCATAGATAAAGCAAATACAGAGAGTTTAACCATCAAAAGTAAAGAAAAACAACAGAAACAGGTGAAGAAAGTTAAGAAGTAAGGTCCATGCATCTGTCTGACTGCTGCTAACGTTAGCTGTGGCTGTAAAGACAATTACAGGGGGGAAAGCTGATTGAGGAAATCCTTTGAATTTCATTAAAAACTGTCGTTATTTACCTTTTGATTGTATTTTGCTTAAATATCGGATACCAAACCGAAAACTGACAGTTAACAACTTGCTCCTTCTTCATGCTGCAATATCCTGGAACGAAAAAAGGGTCCATCAGTAAATAACGTCCGTACTCCCGGTACTTCTGACGAATTCAGAGCCGAAAAATCATGGAGCGTCTCAATATTCTTCAGTGAAAACACCCACTCTCTAATGCTGTACTATAGTATGTATTTTTGTATCGTTTTTCTTTTTCAAATCCTATGGCTAACTGTCAAAGCTACAATTACACAATAAATTAATGTGCTGTTGCGAAGGGGGACATTATTTAGAAGTGCACATGTGGGCGTCGTCAATGAGCCCAATGAGCTGAGATAAAAGATCGTTTATTATGAAGAGTCATCACTCAACAACAGAGCAGACGAGACTTATATAACGTCTTAAGTCGTCTGGAATATCGCAAATTACTTATAAATTCATCGGCATCTCAATGTTTAAATTTCCAACAAAACAACGAATAAAATCAATGACACTGCTTTATAGGAGAAACCTCGCAAAGTATCAATCCATATTTCTTGCAGTCGCTTCACTTCGATCTCTTTTGCACGGAAATAACATGAAAATCGGCACTGTGATGAAAATAATGTAGGAATTCCGTCACCTTTTCTTCTCTGTTCGGTTGATTAAAATTACTTAATAAGAGCGTTTCCAATCAAACATTGAAACAAACTGTGACATTTTCTCACCAGGATGTTTGTCAGAGTGACTCCTCTGAGTGAATATTACATCCCTTACTATCAGTCACAAACGGTCTGTGTTTCACGTGAGTTAAGTTTGCTTCTTTTTACATTTCAAGGAAATATTTAAACTTTTAAAGGCTCAAACTCGAGGCTTTGGTGGGTTATTTGGTTCAAAGCTAAGTGATATCTTTATTTCAAACTCAGAGAGTGAAACGTAGAGATTTAACAGGAGAAGTGGTGGAACTTGTTAGCGGTGTCTCTAGTTGCTGCTAATTGAACAACTCATGATCTAACACGTCTCGTCTTGTAAACAGTAAAATTGCTCCTTTGAATTTTTGTAGTGCATGAATATCCTGCCTTGCAAGTCCGTTTGAAGTTTGAATTCCAATATTTCTTTACATTACCTTCCTCTTTTTCAGTAGATACACCAATCATGAGCAACCCAGAGAAACCCAAAGTAACTACGACCCCACACATTGTGAAGGAAGAGGTACGAATATTCTGCGTCTTATGGGTTTTTGTCTTTTAATATAGTTATTGTTGGAGCTGCAGTGAAAGATGTAAAGAATATGATCGGATTCTGAATGAATCCCAGTGAGAATCTCATTGTCATTCCCCTGAAACATTTAAGTAAAATGAGTTAAGTTATAAAGAACTTTGGGTACAACATTGACATTATTGACTGAAGCATTGGTATTGAGACTACTGGGTAGTTTTGCAACACTGACTTAACTCTGTATGAGTGATCCATCAAAAAATAGTCAGAATAGAAGCTCTGACAAAATCTCCGGCCTCGCCCCTTTATCCTCAAACAGATCTTCCATCACCAACAGGGAAATCCCTGCTTACAAAGAAAGAGAAAATGGTATTTGCCAGTTCAAACATCTTTTTTTAGCCACTAATACACTTACATTCTTTGATGATTTGAGATCTGAACTTGAAATCCCTAAACAAGATCCCTATAAATATTTGCAAATTCACCATTCAATCATTACTCTGAAAAGGGAGGGAGGATTATCTTTGGGGTTGACTTCCCATTTCATTCAGATTGTCTAAACCCTTGATGTGTGTGCCCCGTCTGCATTACAGCTAATTGCTGCAGGAAAATGGGTGAAGCTTGAGAAGACGACATATATGGACCCTGCAGGAAACGTCAGGTACACATGCATCTTGGTCAAACATGACTAAAAACAACCCCTTGTTTTTTTCTGGATGGTTAAAATCCCCGATTTTATCCATCAGGAACTGGGAGACAGCTAAGAGGACAACGAGACGTGCAAACACAGAAGCAGATGGTGAGTGTCCCTGGTGCAGTTGTCCCAAGTGTTTACTGCCTGAAATATCTGGTTTATTGTTCACTGACTGTCATGTGTTTCTTCTGCAGGTGTCGGAATAATTGCTCTGTTGAAACGGACTCTCCACAAAGACTGTGTGGTGATGGTGAAGCAGTTCCGTCCTCCTATGGGATGCTACACTTTGGAGTTTCCTGCAGGTTAGAGGATTCTCACAGGATTTTAAAAAGCTCCTGCGATCTCAAACTCTTTCCAACAAGCTAGGAATAACTTCTGTCTGTCTGTGGTTCTTAGGTTTGATTGACGAGGGAGAAAGTGCTGAAGCTGCTGCACTGAGAGAACTTAAAGAAGAAACTGGCTACAAAGGAGAAGTAGTTGGTGTCACTCCGGGTACACTTTCATTAAGACCTCCTGTACCATATATTGCATTAGCTCCCCCCCTGTCTGTGTTTTTGTGTGTCAGGGGTCAACAATATTCAGTGAAATAAATTTAGGCACATGTTTTTAATTCAGGGCTGACTAATTACATAAAGTAATGTTGTTTTGTTGTTATGATGACAGTGACTTGTCTGGACCCTGGTCTCTCCAACTGCACCACCCAGATTGTCCTGGTCAATATCAACGGAGATGAAGATGAGAATATTAACCCAACACAACAGCTTGGTGAGAAAAGGAACCAAACTCCTTAGAAAACGATGTGCGTTCATCCTGCTCATCATTGCTTTGCTGCTGGTAGAATTTTAGTAATATTTTTCAACCAAGAAACTTCACTTAAATGTAGAAATTCTGATATCGTACGAACAATTTTGCTGCTGTTTTTAATAGCCAAGCTTTTGGTACTTTACTGAAGATGATCCAAATAATATTAAAAAAAACATATCAAGAGTATCAGGAATGTGTCCAAACCAATCCTCATTTCTCTTTTCTGTATTTAAAGAATACAAAACAATGAATACTTACACTTTCTTTAACATGGAAAGCATGTTGTTTAATATTTTTCTCTTTGGTTCTTCCCCAGGTGATGGAGGTGAGTTCCATTTATTTTTTAAACTAAAATTATTCTCCTTTTTTATAGTGCAAATGATCAGACAGAACTTGATTCTCCCTTTGCAGAGTTTGTAGAAGTCATTCTTTTACCTCTTGACGCATTCCAGCAGAAGATAGATGGTAAGGCTTCAACTTCTCTTATATTACTGTTTGTGGACAAACACAAACTAACACTGTGTTTGTTTGATTCTACAGATCTACTGAAGAAGGAAAAAATAGTGGTGGATTCCAAAGTGTACATCTTTGCCATGGGGATGGCTCAGGCCTTCTTTAAACCGAGAGAGCTGCCTGTCCTGAAGCAGTGATTCAAACATTCAACATTCAGAGTGTTACTGTTACAGCAGGCTCCCACACAGGACTGAACAAGTAGTAATAGGAAATTTAATAGCTCCAAAACTTAACAGAAATTGGTCTGAAAAATTGTTGCACTGTGCTTTTAAACACAATGTTAGCTCATACCTTAATGTTTGTTTCTAAGTGCAATTAGTATCTAAAGGGCAGTGTGACAACACAATAGAGCTGTGTGAAATCAAGGAACTGAAGACTCAAGAAGGCGACAGATACTGCAGCAGTTACTGTAGGAACCTTTCAGGCTTTGTAGTAGTTTTATGCCTTAATTAACAAAATTTTGATTCCATCTTTTTATGAGATTATTTGTAACAAACAGCAATTTTCTGTAATTTCTTATGATATTGTGACATTCCATTTTTCTAACACCATTTTCTGATGTTGTAATTCATATTAAATCTTGTTTAGTTTTTACATTAACCATCATTAATTCAGTATTTCTCACATATTACAGCTTTGTTTCATTTATAAGTTAGTCCACATTTTTCTCTGTAATATTTGAGGATTAAATGTGGAAACTGTATTTGATTTGAGAGCTTAGATTTAATCATTTGACTTGATGAGGGAAGGGGGAGGGTTCCAAGAGAATCCAAATTCTAACAATTGATTCATGAATCTGTCACAAATGGAGCACTTGTTAGAATGCATGTTCTTATAGTTACATGTAAAATCAAAGAGGGGGTATTGGTTTTTCTTAAAGCTTCATAAGATTCTCAGCCCCCCGATATTTGACCAAGCAAATAGGTAAAAGCAGATAATTGCTGTATGGGCGATTATCTTTCAACTGGCAACAAGTTATTTAACCTCAAGTGATACAATTAGTAAATTCTCATTTCTTGAACAACCATGGTGAAAGACACATCCTGTGGTTGTGGAAAAGGTGTTTGTCTGTTTAAGAAGAGTCATATCATTGGCATGCATTAAGCTGAAGAAACACCTAAGAGTGTTGCAGAAACTTCTAAAATTGGGTTAAGAGCTGTCCAACAAATTATTAAAAAATGGATGGATGATGGAAAACCATTCACTCCCGGGAAGAAATGTGGTCGGCAAAAAATCCTGATTGATCGTAATTGGCGATCACTTAAATGTTAGGCCAAATCACATCCAAGGAAAACAACAGTAGAGCTCAGAAGTATGTTTAAAAGTGAAACTGTGAGTATTTCCACACACATAATGTGAAGGGAACTCAAGGGATTGAACAGCTGGGATTGAACAGCTGTGTTGCCTTAAGAAAACCACCAATCATTAAGGCTCACTGGGGAAAAGAAGACTTCAGTTTGCCAGGGAGCATAAAGATTGGACTGGAAGAACGAAAGGAGGTCATGTGGTCTGATAAGTCCAAATTTACCCTGTTCCAGAGTGATGGGCGCATCAGGGTAAGAAGAGAGGCAGGTGAAGTGATGCACCCATCATGCCTACTGTACAAGCCTGTGGGAACAGTGCTATGATCTGGGGTTGCTTCAGTTGATCAGGTCTAGGTTCAGCAACATTATGTGCTCAAAGACTGAGGTCAGCTGAATATACTGAATGACCAAAGGCCTGTGCTACATAGCTGGATTTTCTCCTATCTAGGCAACCTCAGGATTAACCCTGGATTTTCTGTCCTATGACGCTGGTTCACGTTTTACCTGGGTAAATCACCATGGTAACTCATGCTGAACAGCTAACCATGTCATGAATGTCATGCAAATGAATTAAAGAATGATAGCAAATAAGTATCATTTCTACATATTTATTCAAACACATAAACAACCAAGTTTTGACTTATGGGCATCCATCATTCCTGGCAATTTTTAGCAGGAGGAACTAAACAATGACCTTTTCAAAAACTGTCTATGAGCAAATTTTTATGTTTATATATTTATTTTTGTGTGTCAGTCATTAAAACGTAACATTATTATGTAGAGCCTCTCACCCATTGACAGCTGGGATAGGCTCCAGCCACCCCCGACCCTGAACAGGATAGATGGTTAAGAAAATAGATGGATAATTATGGAGAATGTTTTATATCTCAAAATGTAGAGAGACTCTAGTAGGGCACTAACTTTATAATCTGTGTGTTAAACTAAAAAGTAGTTAAATAGTTATGATTTTTGGAAAAGTTGCTGAACTCTAACAATAGTTTTGTTTCTACAAATATGATGAGTGAGTTGTGGGCCCTCTCAAGCAGATTTGATCATCATTCTGGTAGCACCCATGGAGTAGGGCCCACGGGTTTTCCAGGTATTCCAGTGAAGGCCTGATGCCCATCCGGAGTGGTCACCTCGTGGGTGCCAGTCACCATTCAGACAGGCGGAACCACAGCGGCTGTACCACCAACCACCTCCTGCTGTAAACGAACACTCCATTTGAGCAATGTCACCAAAGATGCATGGGGAGCAACCGTCGTTGTCTCTGTCCATGGTGCTGAAGCCGTAGTTGTTCTGGTCACGGAGGGCATCTCCTTTAGACAAAAGAGGAAATCTTTAGGGAATTCAAGGTATGGGTAAACAGGGTGCCCTAAAATAAAACTTGTTCAGCATCCAACCACCAAAAAGAGGAGTTTTGAGACCTTTTATGTTAGTACACAGTTTGAGTGTGCATATGCTGTAAGAAGGTAAAACAAATGTTACCTTCTTTTGAATGGAAAAAATACCTGCGTTTCCGCTGTATCTCCCAATATGCAGTTTGTAATTTGCCTTCTCACTGCCTATGCGAAAATTTTGATAGATAGCACGAGCAGTCCCATTCTCATGGTCCCACAGGTCCACTCTCAGGGTCCAAGTCTTGTTTTTCATCCTGGTCAGAAGTGAAACCTTTCTCAGGCCCAGCCAATGGTCCTCTTAAAGAATAATCAGAGCAAAAGGGCAGATTTAGTTTTTTATTCAGAGTCACTAAGCCATCAAAACCATGTCAGGATTTCCAAACTCTAGAGCAAAGATTTCAATGTCATACGTGTTTTCATTGCAACAGGTAAGTAAAACAAACATTGTTACCTCTTAGTAAAAGTTTCTGAATTCACAATGTTTGGTTCCAGGTGCTGCAGAAAACGTGCACATTATCCACTAAAGCCTCACGGTCATTAGGCAATGACTTCCAGCTTACTGATATTCTTGGGCTGTGTGCTGTGACAGCCTTCATGAATAAAATATCAAGAGCACTTCTTCTTGCACGAGAAAGTGGCACCTGTGGCCAAATAACTTGTAGCATTTTGTCTCACTTATGAAAGTTTATTTTCCCCTCAGTCTTCATTCTTGCTTGTGTAGTACGTCACTTTGGACAAAAGCCTCTGCTAAATGAATTTGTAAAAATTGTACAGTCTCTCTGACCCTGTGTGGCATCTTATTAAGGATATAGAATTTAAACTATAGTTGCAGTGTAGATTTCAACAACTGAAGTTGGCAAACGACAAGCTGATCAGAAGAATCAGGGGCACCAGATCAGAGAAACATGTGAGCTGTAAATTTTGGTGAAACTATCTGTTAGTTTATTTATCATTCATGTCATATAGCATCTTCAATGTATGATTTTCTATCCTTTGATTTCATAATCATTAAATCCCTTAGATAGGTTGCTTGTAAGAAAGTGACTGAGCACTGTGCCAATGCATGCTGGTGATGAACAGCGGTAACTTTAGCATGTTTACAGCTAGTAAAAAATTTCCTTATCTCAGGTTTTTTTAAACTCCAGTTTTGGTCCTGAGCACAGGCAAGGGCAGACTTTCAGGCAGAAATGAAGGAAAGTTATCTTTTCTATACAGGTATAACAAAAAAGGTGGTGTGTTCCCTGGAGATGATGTTATGCCACAGAGGGCTGGTGTTTGGTCACTTATTTTCCACTGTACTTAGTAAAGCTTATTACAGTCATCACATGACAGACTTAAGCCTTCTTTTTACACGTAACGAGCCAGCAACCAGAGATGTGCACATCTCAGAATATGTCACTACACAAGTATGAATTAGGCTTGCAGATAATACCTCCAACAACCTGTTTTAAAATCTCGGTCATAATTACAAATCAGTAGTAAGACAGTGGTAAACAAGAACTTACGTCTCAGGTTTCCAAAACCTTTGCTATATGCTCCCCAATTCCTGTAGAAGGACACAGCTCCTTTACTGCGCCTCTGAAACACCATCCAGCCTCCATCAGCTCGCATCTCACAGTACACCTGAGCAGAAAGTCGAGGAAATAAAACATTGTTATTATTCCCTGACACAATTTTTTTTTACCTAATTCACCAATTCACATTTCCTAAGCAGCACCTGTTAGAATTTTTCTGATGGTCGTGAAACAGGCGAAATTCCATATTGACCCACAAAAATAAACAAGACTGTCAGCAAGTAGGTTTAATGTTTGTATTTGTTTCCTATATTTGTGTTACCCGTCTGACTACCACCTGTAAAGCATGAAACACTGTGATTAACAGCATGTGCATCTGCCACAGCCAAGATTCACAGTTGGTGACCGTTAAAAAAAAGACTATGTACAGAAACACAGCAACTATGGTACTTGGATGATAGTTGTTGATGCCCTGATACTTTTTCTGACTCGTGCAGTGTTGGGAGTATTTGTCATTATTATGGCTCAGGCATTTACAGTCTGTGGGTATAATACTACGTTGCCTTGAAGTGGCAGCTTAAATCAGGTGAATTGCTGATATTAAGATCAAAAAAAGAATATAACATGAATTCAACAAGTGCTCTGAATAAAAATGTACAGGGTCCAAAATAATGGCCTGTGTCTGGGGCCCACCTGGAATTTAGTATGTTCTTATGATACATAAAAATACAAACATAAGCAGAGATGGAAACCTTAATCTAGGCCACTGGCTTCAGTTTGAGGCACTTTCAGTGACTATCATAATATTAAAATAAAGCACCTGTTAGATATGACAGAAAGAAGGTACAGAGCTGAGCTAACTGCCTCATGCATTATACGTCAGGTCTGTGGTCTATGATAATACCTTAAATGGTGCCCTGCCTCTGACTGGCTGGATCACATAAACCCCACTGGTTGCCTGTGGTGTGAGGACCTTAATGTGTGTGCAGTCTGTTCCACTGGGTTTGACTAGAGAAAGATAACAGGATAAAAAAACATGGTATCTCAATGAACTTAGAAATGTGTTATTTATTTCCTGTAAGACATTCCAGGTATACCATAGTAAAATACAGGGTGTCCATGAAGTATTTTTACAATTAAAAATATGTATTACAAAGGCATTTGATGAGCTATCCTTATCAAATTTGTTCTATGTCTGCAGTAGCTATCAAAGTTTCTGATCACGGTGCGTTTGTTTATTCTAGGTGTTCCGTTGATTTAAGAGCTACTGTTAAATGAACCTCAAAAAATGGCTTCTCCCCAAGAAGAGGCTCTCTGTGTGTCATGGCTTATTGAAACAAAATCAGACACACAAACTCAGCAAAACTACTGAACTACGTATGGAAAAGATCCACAGACAGGGACAGAGTCAGATAAAGTGAGGAGTAGCAGACCATGCACATCTGACATGCAGTACATGCCTTTCAGCTTTTTCCTTCCAAATAAGTTCTTCTATTAAATTATTCAAACACTTTCAACAGTTTCTCTTCATTTTGTAACAATTTCACAAATGTGTCTGTTCATTTGCTTTTGAAATACATTTTTTAAAGTGTGAAGAGACTTTATGGACACCCTGTATAACATACCTTGTGAGGAACCATCTTTCCACTACAGCAAAACAAAAGAAACAGGAATGAATCTTGTTCTACTGAAACCATTCAACCAAGAATATAGACAAAAGTCCAATGAATATCAAAGGAAGGTGGGGTAGGGTATGAGCATTAATGTTGGATGTAGAGGAGAAACAAGGGTCAATTTACCTTTGTCTGTTCTGAGCAAGTAAACAGAAATGTTAAAATGACCCAGCAAAACCCAAAATGCATCTCCATTTTGACCTGTTTTCAGAGATGAAAAGAAGAATATGAGCCTCAACAAAAAAGAAAAATATTCTACAAAATGTTTCAAAGCTATGTAATATTCAACACAAATGTATACCTGACAGAAAGAATGTTGAAAGAAAACTGCACTTTACAGCTCTTTTTTTTAAAAACTGATAGAGCAACAATAATAATAACTGGATATTTCAGGATAAGAGTGAAGGATAAAACACTACAATCAGTTTTCTGTAATTCCTACTTACCTGTGTGTTGGATGAACCTTGTATCCAAGCTCAGGTTCCCTTACAGAAGGCTCACCTTGTCTTACAAACTCAGCCACCACACCTTCTTGGTTTAAAAAAAAAAAAAAAAAGTCACTTCCTGTCCTGCGGACTTTGTCTGAGTAAAGTAAAAACAACAGTTCCAGGCAGCTCACTTCCCCTTGAGCTCTGAAGCTTCTCACTTAGTTTATTTTCCCATTTTCTTCATAGAATATGTTCCAAAATGTTCACAGAAGTCACTTAAGTACTCCTTCACTAGTATGTGTTAAAAAGTCTGTTTCTCTGCACTTTCACATTGAACCACACCTCTTCAAAGATAACAGACAAGAAAAACATGCTGGGTAATTGCAGTCTGAACTGGAGGCAGAACTGTTCTCAATCACAATTTTTCCATTCTTGTGACACTGCTTGTCTGTGGTATTTACAAAAAAAAAAAAAAAAAAAAAACCTTTGTTGTCCAATTCCTTTTTGCTGGGATTTTGTATGTGTGATAATGCCGCCCACAGGATTGATGTTGCTAGATTATGCACAAACATGTGGTCTGTTTTTCTTTTCTTTATTTTTTTATTATAGTGCAAGAATAAAATGACATGCTTTTAATTTCCTTGGACTAAAAAAAGAAAAAAAAAGAAAAGACAAATAAGACCCCAACCCGGCCTCTTAAGGATTCTGAAAAAAAAAAAAAAAAAAAAAATCCAAAGATACTCAAGGTGACAAAGTAGCTTCCTAACTCAAATTTAGTGTTAACATGTCATTACAAAATGTTGGTTTTACTACAGAGTACTGACTTTTTATGTCATAACTTTGACTTTTTAGCTCAGAATTTCAATTTTTTTTATATGATTGACTTTTTGGCTCAAAATTTTGACTTAATGTCTCGAAAACTTGGCCTTATGTATAAAAAATAGACTTTTAAGCTCAAATTTCTAACTTGTGTCTCAAAATTCCACATTTTGTCTCAAAATTGTGGGTTTTTATTTCAAAATTTTGACCTTGATTGTAGAATTTTGGCTTTTTATCTCAAATTTCAACTTTTAATCCCAGAATATTGACCTTTATGGCAGAATTCTGACTTCATATCTCAAAATTTCGCCTTTTATCTCAAAATTCTACCTTAATACTTACTGCCCACTCAGGCAACTACACGGATAAGCAAGAGATTAATAACTGGGCTGTGACAGCATTTCCACTTCAGCATTATCTGTGTTCTTTTTCTTTCTTTCATTTTTTTTTTTTTTTTTTAAACAAAAACTCATGTAACAAGTGCTGGGTCACACGCAACGACTGTAAAATTTCTACATATGGTTTATGATCACACAGTGTCGACTTTTATTATACAGTAGTCTATGGTGTGATTCAATCCCTTGGAGAAATCTGGGAGGACTTTAATGAAACCTCCACTCCTCTCCGCTTGATGACAGCAGTGCTCTTCAAATACAGTTCACCAACCAACAATGAAACTGGAGAAGAAGAAAATCCGACCAATCACCTTCTTTTCATACCAACACAAACTTCTGAACGTCTCCCGAGAAACACAGATACTTTTTTGTTTTTAAGACTCAAATTCTCGATAGAAAACAGAACAAGTAAACATGGCTTGTTAGCACACTCAGCAGTGGCACATTGGAGGTATAGTTGCTGTTGTTTGCTGTAAATGTTCATAGAATCCTGCTATTTTAGCACTAAAGCTAACAACCTTAGCATCGGGCGTTGTTTTCTGTTGTCATGCCCCATTAATGATTGTTGTATTCAGTTTTTAACCCGAGGAGACTCTGAAACGCAACATTTAAATCTTTGTCATCAAACCAAAGTATGTAACTTAACGTTGTGTCGCGACTTCTAGGGCAATACATCCTGGACACAAGGATGGAAGTTGCAGTGAAAGGTAAATGAACTTCTGACTCTAATCTGCAGTTAATAAAGTCACGTGACTGGACACGAATAAAATACTCTGTCAACAACTACACAAATGAAATATCTGAATCCTATGTATTATTGCTAACCCCCAGAAAGAGGCCAGTTCGCTGTAATAAATGTTCACATTTGCTTTTTGTTACAACCACTTATGTAAATACATCCAATTAAATTGTTCAAAATAAGTCATGTTAGGCTCAGAAAATTAAAATACTCATGCAACAAGAGAAGCAGATTTGAAGATCACGATTTATTCCAAAATAATACTTACATTGGCTCAATCGATTGGGGTGTAACAACCACCGCTGCAGATTTTTTCTACATGTGTGGAGTTAAAAGAATGAACCAAGATCAGACCTAAGGATGCCCTAATGCTGAGTGAAATGTATCACACGTGTTGTTGTGGCATCTCCCAGGAAAGGCCAAACGGAGGCACCTGAACACAGAAGAGTGCCACGAGCTTGGACAAAGTGCAGAGGGCACAGATGTCCTTACCCGGCCCAACACAGTCAACCATGCCCCGGGCAGACGCAACCCAAACCAACAACTTTATCCCAGAACACCCACCAAGCGACAGAAGTGTGGTAATCTTTCTTCTTTTATCCTTTACTTAAATTATTCTGACAATTCATATTGCATTTTTTACTCAGGATATTTTAGGATGACCCAGATTTTATTTAATCAACGAATAACTATTTCTTCTACCCGCAGCGTCTGTTTCAGGAAGTCCCTCAGGTCAACAGAAGAGTATCAACAGCTTCTTTTCAGTCACAGGAGTCATAAGCTCTAGTCCACACAAATCTTCTCAGCCCTGCTCTTCCACATCAACTAGTGGAGTGAATGTAGCACTCTTTCCCCAAGAGGAGGAAGAGGATGATGATGACATTAGCCTTTTAGCTGCCCCAATTGCAGCAGAGCCTGAATCTGAGAAGAACGAAGTGGACGATGAGAGCCTGTTAGCTGCAGAGCTTATGCTGCAGCCTGACACAAGACAGGTCGATTATTTGGAAGGAATGACGGCCGAGATGTTTGGGCGTGATGAGGATTTTGACAAAGGTGACAAATATAATTACAAAGAAGAAGAAGAAGAGGAGGTGGAGGCCCTCCCTGACAAACACTATGGGCTCCTAGGAAATAATAAAGTCCTGCAGGAACCCCAGGGCTGCATGAATGACCTGCCAGAGGAAGTGCTAAGACACGTACTGGGGTTTGTCCCTGCACAGGACCTGTACCGCAGTGCCATTGTGGTCTGTCATCGCTGGCGGAACATTGTCAAGGACACAAAGGTGAAACACGAAACAGAATTTCTCACACTTTGATACATCCATCGAAGTTAGGCACAAGTGGTCATCTGAATGGAATAATTTGTGTAAGATGGATCAAATTTGAGTGTCTACTTCCTCTAGAGGTGAATTTAGAGAAATTTGTTTTAAAGGTGAGCTGTAGTTTGTGTACATTTTTTAGTTTTATTCCTTCTTCCAGTTTCCAGTGTCACACCTTTGACAGACATATAATACATTAAGGCCAACTGAATTTACAAAGTTTGTGTCGCTGTGTTGTGTTCTGCTGCACAGTTTGTCCCATATAAGAAGAAATACTACCGCTACATGATGAAGGAGAAGGAGACAGCAGTGGAGATTGTTTCTATCCTGAAGAAAAATCGTATTCTAAATTCAGCCCCAAGAGAGCACAGCATACGGAACCTTGTTGTGTAAGTCTGATCTTTTTTATTTCTTAAGGATTAGGATTTGTTTGGGAGGGACACAGGTTGCTGAAAATAATCCTCACCAAGCCATAACATCATTTAAGAGATACATTTTCTTGAAATTTCATTTTGTTCTTGTTTGTGTTTTTTGTCAGTTTTATGGCCCAGCACAAGGTAGGAGAGCGAGTGAGGCCAGAGGATGTTCTTACGTGTGTGAAGAAACATCGCCTCTTTCCGCAAGCCGAGGCCTCCATCAGACTTCGTATTCCTGACATTAAGGAGAACTTTAACCTGGGCATTGATGTATGACTTCCACAGGCACTTACATAAGGAGTCCTCTGTTGAATTTGAAGTTTGAATTCAAGCACTAAGCCCTCACACAGTTTGTGTCTGATCTCCAGGGTCCTAATCCGTATGCAGCCATGGCGATCATACTGCTCCTGAGTGAGGGTGTTGATGATGTGCAGGCTTTGGTGTCTCTGCTCACGAGCTGCATGTCTCACACTGCCATCACAGAGTACCTCAGCCGTATGGCCATGATGTTGCTTGCAATAAAGAGAAACAGAATCCGGATTAGCAACAGGTAGGAGCTGTCAGTGTTGGTGCTGTAAATTCCCACATTAAATTCTCAAGTCTTTTCCTCCTCATCCTTACAGGTTACACTACAACATCTACTATATACTTCATCTCATGGAAAATGGCCCCTTTTCTGTCGACTCTGGTGAGAGTGGGTGAGGATCCAAACATATTTGGTTTATTAAAGTGACATAATACAAAGCCATCAGAAATATTTGAATGATTGTCTAGCCTTATTTAGAAAATGTAATGAATGTATATGATGAGATCTAGACCCCTTTTCTAGTTTTGTGTGTTTGCTCACAGGCGACCTCAGATGCAGCTCACAGGTGAACAGCAGCAGATCCTCAGCCATGATATCCAGCCAGACCATGTGGTCAAAGTTATGGCTTTTGCAGGTAAAATGTCACCTTGAACTTAAGTCGTCAATTTTTTCATTTTATTACTTTTCCATTGTATTTTTTTGTGTTAAAGTTGTCATATTTCTTTCAGCACATCAAACAAATATATGTTAAGGACAGAAAGAAGTGCAGCCCAGGATTTCAAGAAGAGTGTGTGGAGAGATGCAATAGCAAACATTACATTTCGCTGAGATGTACATTATTCCTTTCTAAATGCCTCAAATTTTAAAGTCAACAGCAGTAAAAACTTAAAGAGGAAAATATACATTTTAAAACTTTGCTTTTGAAAAGTAGTGTTAGGGTTGATCCTACTGCAGTAGGATTTAGTATGTTCGAGCTATGCAGATCAGAGGTGATCATGTCAGGAATGAGTGAAACATCCGCTCTGACTTTCACAGGCACTGGGAAGACAACCACACTGGTGAAATATGCTGAGCAGCGGCCACATCTTTGCTTCCTGTATGTGGCTTTCAACAAGTCGGTGGCCACTGAGGCCCAGCGTCGCTTCCCATGCAACGTGGACTGCAAGACTGTTCACTCGCTGGCCTTTGGTGATGTTGGGAAGATGTAAGGACCCTACAGCTCACATCTTGTATGTCTCACCTGTGAGACATACAAGATTAGATCCAGAGAAAGAAATTCAACTGCAGTTGTTGTATTTATAGTAACTACTTGTGTAGCTAATATAATT
Organism: Thalassoma bifasciatum; assembly: GCA_008086565.1. Taxonomy (NCBI): domain Eukaryota; kingdom Metazoa; phylum Chordata; class Actinopteri; order Labriformes; family Labridae; genus Thalassoma; species Thalassoma bifasciatum. The sequence goes on from RPOG01000335.1 coordinate 26,251, forward strand.
GCATCCTAGCACCTTCCTGTTCACAGTTACCGCATTCATCAGAAGTTGACCTCCAACGTGCAGCCGTTCGCCCTCAGTTCTGCTCTTCCTGAAGGCCGAGGTGGCTTTGTCAAAGCCAAAGTGGTAGCTGCGACTCTGAACACCTTCATGGCTTCAGCAGACCCGCAGATCGAGTCTAGCCATGTCCCCCTTTCATTCGTTAACAAGAAGGGTGTCCAGAACACTGTGAACCCAGCCGAAATACCAGTAAGAACACACCACTCCCTACAGTAGACTCACTGCTCTCCTTTTCTTTGCAAAACACTCTACAAGAACATGAGCACCATGAATCCCTCACAATTTGTTTGTTCTTTTGTTAAATCCTAGCTTTTCGTGGATGATGCACGTATGATCTGGAACAAGATGAAGAATTGTAATGAGAAAGCAAAAGAGGCTTACTACATGACCCACGATGGTATGCTAACTGTTTCTGAATGATATGAACTCATTGGAATACTATCAGGAATAGAGGTTGTCAACAGACCCTTTTATTCTCAGGTTATCTGAAGTTGTGGCAGCTCAGAGACCCCAAACCCCAGCTGTCTAAATATGACGTCATCTTTATTGATGAGGCCCAGGACTGCACTCCTGGTAATGATTCCTGTTATAACTGTCACACCGTTATCATGATTGTGAAATACATTACATTCTCTGTTGTGCAGAAATTTGTATTGATGCCTTCTATACTTTTTAGCAATCATGGACGTGCTTCTGTCTCAGCGCTGTGGGAAAATACTGGTTGGAGATCCTCACCAGCAGATCTACACCTTTAGAGGTGCTGTGAACGCCTTACAAGTTGTGGACCACACTCACATCTACTACTTGACTCAGGTATCAAGGAGACAGGATTACATTTTCCTGATAGTTTGCCTTTCTTGCTTTCATTCATGTCACGCATTTTTCTTGTTGTCAGATGTTATTTTGACCTTTAAGATGGCATGATGGATCGAAAAAGTTGAATCATGCACTGAGTGACATGAAATAACACTCCATCTTAATGCTGCTGGTAGCGGTCAAGTTGAAGCTATCAACTGTATGAAGGGGGCAAAATGATTTATTATATGTCAAAATATAAATTTCATGAATTAGTGCTAGTTTAACTGCTGTAGTGACTATGCAAAGACAGCAAAGAATCCTCTTTACATGTGCTTTATCCCGTAGGACGCACATTTTGAGTACAGTCTGATTCTCCCAAGCCCAATATGCCCAACTCTACTCTGAATTTTGTAATTTGCAGATGATTTTGTTTTTGTAATTTTCAAATTAAGTTAATTAAATTAAGGTGAGGTATGCAGGATTTTCCTTAAAAAAACAAAGTAATGTCAAGTTCCTCTCCTCTGCCTGTTACGTTGATGTTTTGGTTTACTTGGGACATTTCAGGCTGGAGAGTAGGCATGCTGACTTCAGCCAATCACAGTGCACCCAGTGACTTTGCGTGTTGATAATGGCAAGTAGGAGAAGCCTTCCTGAGTTGCTACAATAAAGGCTGTAACACGATGTAAGAATGATACAATATTTGCAGGACGCTTCATTTACCTGCAAGAAGTCAGGTGTATGGCTCTTGAGTCTCTGCCGCGTAGAAATGCGATCCTGCAGGTGCTCACTGGGCTGGTGAGTGTGTTCATGTAGCACAGTCGGAGGCAATGAGTCACAGACAAAGAACCCAGTTTGGATGTTGTGTTTATAAACAGTAACAAAAATTCCCGCAGACTCTACCTTTAACAATACACAAACTAGAATATTCCATGTGCACATCATCTGTCAGTCACTATATGATTGCTTTGTCAGAAGCACTATCTTGATTAGGTTTTCATGTCCATAACTTAATTATGTCATAATTCTTAGAGGCTCAACTTGATTTAACTGCTCATGAAGCATTAGATTGTGTGTTTGTTTTTTTTTACAGTAAAATCTCACGCAAGTTTAGAGAGGAGCCACGTGTGCATGTGCCAAAGTGTGCTTTAGTACTTTTTGCCAATATAACTACACAACTGTTGGAATGAACCATGTAATTGAAACTAGGGCTACAATGATGGGGCTGGTGGCAAATTTAGTTTAACGCCAGGCAGCTCCTGAGTACCCATTTATTTATTCATGCTGCTGACCTCTCCACAGGAATTTGTAAATTTATATCTGGACATTTCAAATGACTGATGTGTTTTCCCAGAGCTTTAGGTTTGGTGCTGAGATTGCATATGTGGGTGCCACCATCCTTAAAGTTTGCAAGGGGGTGCAAAAGATTCTTGTGGGAGGGAAACAGAAAGGTAGACTACATAGAAGTGCAAGATTTGGAAAAAAATACATGACTTAAACCTTGAAGATGGTTTAATGCGAATATGTTGGCATGCATTTTGCAGGCGGTGTATGTGATAAGAATGCAGAACAGGCTGCACTGGCTATAAGTCAGGGCGTCAGTCAGCGTCCAGGGAAGACGGCCATCCTGTCGAGATGCAACCTCTGTGTGTTTGAAGAAGCCGTCCGGCTCACTGATGTCAACCCCCAATGCAGGCTCCACTTTGTAGGAGTGAGTATGTGTTCATAGTATCTCTGACAAAGAAAGAGTCTGGAAACAAAACATTACAAAACAGTTGATAAGTTTGATATATACATACAGCTTTGTAGTACAGGTTCTGGCTCAATGGGACATTTTCTTTTTTAAGCATGGTTGATTGAGGTACTTGTCAGAAAAAGTTCAGCATGGAACTGACAAAAAAAAAACAGGAAAAAAACAAACAGGCATCTAATGATCTAGCTTCTCTTTCAGGGAGTCCAAAGTATTGGCTTGAACAGGATCTTAGACATCTGGCAGCTGACTGAAGGAGCAGGGAAGGTCCCCCAAAAGCCTGGACAACGGCCAAGATGTAAGAGCCACGCAAATTACACTTCAATTACCCTGCAAGATATTTTCACTGGTTCTTTTAAAGAAACACTTTTATCTCTGTGTGAACTTTTCTCTGTCTCCAGTCATCAGAGATCCTCTCATTCGTGCTTTTGCAAAGAAAAGCAAAAATGGATTCTGGGCCCTTAAGGCATATGTTGCGCAGACAGATGACAAGGAGCTGGACTCCAAACTCAGCATTGTTGAGAAATACCAAAGTCGTATCCCTGAGCTGGTTCATCGGCTGGAACAGTGCCATGAAGATAACTATGACAGAGCAGGTAAAACTTGAATCATCAAGTCAGGTTTTTGTGTGCGTATTCCTCTGGGAGAGATCCCTGATATTATATTAGGTCTGTGCTGTGCAGACCTATAGGCTTATAGTTCTGTAAGCATTTTAGTGTGATGTGTTGTATTTGATTTTAGGAAGTGTGTGGATTTCAGTCAATTCTTGCAAAAAATGACAAATTATCCAATCATAAATTTCTTGCTAACACTAAAAGGTGTGAGGGCAGCAAATGTTTTTGCCAATGAGTCTTTGCAGAAGTTGAACTTCAGCTTTTTGTTTCTTCCCATTTTTTTTTTTTTTTTAAAAGATTAATTCTGACGTGAAGTTGTTGCACCTCCATTCTCTTCCCCAAACTTGATAGGGTGTGAGCATTTAGGTCCAGGTTTTATTTTCAATACCAACACATCCATCAGTGAGTGTGAGGTGTGACATTCCAGTGAAACCAAAAAAATGGTGCTTCACTGCCCAAATGTTCAAATACACAACGCATAGACTAGGGTTTGATTTAAACAGGCATGTATCCTGTCAAAATGTACCATGGCATCTGACATGAAAAGGAAGCTTCCCTTTTTTGAGGCTTTACAATTTCCCTCAGCATAAAGTCAATCCAAAAGATAGTTGAAACTTTTGTGTGAGGAGTTTTCTTTAATACAAAACTGCATACTTTGTGTCCTAGAATCTTGACCTGTGTGCTGCTTTGTTTCAGACTTTGTACTGGGAACAGTCCACAAAGCCAAAGGCCTGGAGTTTGACACCGTGATGATCACTGATGACTTCGCAAAAATCCCCACTTCTGAACACAATCTGCAATTCTGCACCAACTTCTCGTTTGGTGTGTTTCTGTTTCAAGTCATAGCTGCCATTAGACACACCAAATACCTTGCTTGATGTTTTAAACTGAGGAATCTTTTCAATGAGACCAACATGTTACAATCGGTATAGACTTAACAGTCCACTACAAGCTGCTTTAAATGCATGACTTTGAGATAAGAGAGGGAAAAGTTGAAAAAACAAGTGGTGCTGCCTGCCAGATCCACGTCACCAGATATCCCACGGTGCTTTGTCCATGGAAAGAAGCACATATAAGGCTGTTTCAAGCTGTTTCAATCTGCTTTACAGGTTTTCTATCAAAGGGCCCTGACAAGTAAATACTGAAGCCAAACAATCAGCTACGCTACCTTTACACATATTTTATACTGTGGCTCTGGAATTTAAAACAACTCCTTCTCAAATTAACTGACAGCTCAAGAACAAATGTAAAATCTACTGTACCTGTGATTGATTTTAGAAGCAATGTGTTAGAATATTCCTCTCCTCTCCCCTGCTCAGATGACTTTGCAGATGATGAATGGAACCTACTTTATGTGGCGGTGACTCGTGCCAGAACCTCACTGATCATCACTAACAATGTCCGTCGCATCCTCACACTGGCAGGGGTAAGATATAAAACATCACTTTTTCATTCTTTAAGGAAAGAGTCGCACACTAAAATCTTCTGGGTAAATGGACATGTGCCTCTCTAGTTTTTCTGATGAAATTACTTTACACTGCTAGTCACACCACATTCACACACGGATGGCAGCAACTGCAACTGCAACAGAGGGGAACCATCAGTTTTAGCTAACACATTCATATCCATCCACACTCCACTGAGCAAGGAGGTTCAGTATCAGTGACTCAAGGACACTCCAGCATGTCTTGACAGAAGCTGGGATCAACCCCTGACCCCCCCGACTCCACCAGTGAACCACAGCCACCCCATTCTCATGTTTATTCCTGGACTGGAATATGAGTTTTAAAGTACCTGTTTTACTTTTCTCATTATATGTGCTTCATCTTTTTATATCTTGTTAGTCTATAAACAAAGAGGAAAGAATGAAATCCTGCTTTCTGTACTCTGGTTTGTAAACACCCTTTAATAGGAGCGCTGAATTGGCTGCAGCAGCATCAGTTGCTGCCTATGAATTGGGTTGTAGCTTCTTTCAAGAGATATTAAGAGAAATCACTGCAAACTTAAAAAAACATTTTCTTTTATTTCTTTGACATCTTACTCAAGACTTCTCTCTTCATCTAAATCTCATATCCAAATGTTAAAACTCTACTACTGATTGTAGATATTGAACAGACATGTGGCTGGGTACTATATTAAGGGGACTGTGCATGCCAGCTGCCAGCTGGCAAAGTTTAGCAGTGAGAAGAGAGAGCTGTGTTTTCTCAGCTGTGATTTATTCACGAGAAACGGTGGACACTGGAGCTTAACAGTCTGACAGAAAAGGGACAGAAGAGCAGAGGAAAGCTGAACAGGAGATAGAGCATGGGCTAAAGGCTAAAACAGGAGCTAAATGCTGTTGGTGCTACAGATAGACAAAAGTGCAGCATATTACTTCCCCTTTCCTGTGTCTCACAGAGAAACTGTGTTTATTTTGCAGTTTCAACTTCTCTTTTTGTGCTCCTGGGTTTATTTTTTATATACACATTACTGGGAGGTTGCTTGAAGGGAGGGACAGCGGTGTAGTGAAAAGAATGAGCTCCTAACCATCCCTTTGTTATTTCTTTCAATAGCATCAAATAGAGACTTAAAGGCTTCAAGCTATGGACCAATCAATTTAGCATCCCCTTAATTATTCTGGTATTTTCCTTTAACCCTGAGTATATTTTTCTCAAAAAAGTTAAATTCTTCTCAAACATAAACTTAGATATCAACATCAAGGGGTTATGTTTTCGTGTATTTTAAACATGGATATAAAATGAAAAAATGCTTCATTCTTAAATAATAAAAATATCACAAGAACTTTATGAGATTTGCTGAAGTGATAAATGGAATGCTCGGGGAGGGACCTCAAACACCAAGGTCTCTTGATAGCGAATAGATGGGGAGCTTTGAATAGACAGCAGCCAAAAACAAAGTGTTTCAGACAGAGGCTGAAACAATAGCTTTCTCAAACACTATTGAAAGTAAAACAGATTTTTTTAAAAGTTATAAATCATGCAAAGCTTCTATGGAGGTACCAGAGGGACAGAACAAAGCTGCTATTCTGGTGAGACTAATGGCTTACATATTCTACTCTCCAGTGGCCTGGTATAAAATAAGCTCTAGGATTATGCATGACATCATCTTCCGACTTGTGCACCTTCACAGGTCACTGAAACTTTGTACATTTATTGAATTTGCTTTTCAAGCAGATCCTTGTGGTTCAATCTAAAGCTAGCAAATTGACTATTAAAAATAAACAACATTTCTCTTTAAAATAAATGAAACTCCTCTGTTTCTTTCTCTTTTCACAATGTCAATTTCTTCCTGCCATCTCCAGGAATACTTCTTGAAGTCAGACATGCCTGAGTCATTGATGATAACTGGTGATCCTCTCCCATGTTGCGTTACGGACTGCCCAAACTGTACCACACCTGGATCAGCATTCATCATGAGCAAACGCAACCTGAAATGTGTAAGAAAATGTCAGACACAACAGAATCAACTGCATTTCAATTTGGTTCACTAACAACTTCTTAGGGATGTGCTTCGTAGCTTGGTGTTGATAGTTACACCCTGTTTGCATTTTCATTTTTATCCAGACCGATGGTATGTCCCCTGGTGGTCCATTGTGCGAGAGGTGTGTATGGACACGCATTGGACCCATTGCTTACCTCATGACTGATGATGTGCTCTCCATGGCGGAAATCCCACAGAGACTCGGCATACGTGTCCACGACTTGATGCTCCTAGCACTTTTCTAGTTTTGTTCATCTGAAAGGGGAAAATTAGAAGCACCTTTTTGCAATGTGAGGAGAGAACCTTTGGAATCCCATAAAAATTCTGAGCAGAACATAAACAGTGAGAAATGATGCCAGGTGTTTTAACACCAAGAGACAATTTTTTTCTGAACAAACGTTAAAATGTAAAAACGTGCACAAAGAATTAGAATATGGGAAAAAATGTAACTTTTTAATTCTGTCAATATTCGAAAGTCATTGTTAGTGATCTCGCGACTCTAAAATGGTCAAACATGACAAACTAACACACCTTATAGACACATAATATTTTGTCTCTGACTTGAAGAAACACAGAACAGATTCTTTGACAAAAAATAAAAAAGAGAGAATCTTGTTAAGCAGACACAGCCAGAAAAGACAGCTGCTCAGATTCCTGTTGCCACACAGCTGCTGTGGATCAACAAGAGCCTTTTGGTTTGAATATTGAGAATATTTTTTGTTTAATATGAAGTTGAGATTTTTCTCACACTTGTGCAGGCTCAGAGCACTCCCATTTCCTTTCTCATTTATTGTTCAAGGTATGCAATGACTTAAAACATAAAAGGGTGTGCACAACACTTCCCTGTGTTGTTTACAGCACAGAGAGTGGAGGGTTTTTTTTTTGTCCTTATATGTTGCGCCTTAGGCCAAATTACAGCTGGGTTCCATACACACATGGCTTTGAAAGGAAAAAGTATTGAGGGTAATGGTTGGCCTGACCTCCCTCCAGCGTTCCAAATCCTCTACTGTATTCCTCAATCCAGACACTTTTGTATTATCTGTTACACTGTCTGGCAACAGTGAAAAAACACCACCCTGTGGATTTAACTAATCAAAAAGGTACAAGCCTCTCATTGGACAATTACTGCATGGGCAATTATCTTTCAGCTGGCGACAAGTTATTTAACTTTGGCTGATGCAGTGAGCAACTTCTCATTTCTTAAAAAAAACATGGGAAAAGACACATTCTGTGGTCGTGCAAAAGATGTTATTCTGTTTAAGAAGGGTCAAATCATTGGCATGCATCAAGCAGAGAAAACATCTAAGGAGGTTGCAGAAACTTCTCAAATTGCGTTAAGAACTGTCCAACGCATCATTAAAAACTAGAAGGATGTTAGGGAACCATCGTCTTTCAGGCGGAAATTTGGTTAGGAAAAAATATCCTGAATGATAATGATTAGCAATCACTTCAATATTTGGCCAGATCAAATCAAAGAGAAACAACATTAGAACTTGGGATTATGTGCAAGTAAGAGCTTTAATAGGAATTGGGATTTAACAGCTGCGTAGGCTTAAGAAAATCACTAATCAGTAAGGCCACCCATAAGGCTTCAGTTTGCTAGGGAGCAGAAAGATTGAACTCTGGAAAAATGGAAGAATACCACAATGAATAGGTGCTGTAATCAAAGCTAAAAGCAGTCCAACAAATAATAGAGTGTGTGGCAGTTTCTTGGTGGTGACTTTGTTTTTGGCCTTGCAGAGTATAGAATCATTTTCCAATGTTGTATTTTAAGACAGAGTGCATGGGTGAACTCTGGACACATTTAAAGCTTTTTAAATAAGTACTGAATATAGACTTTACCAAAGGTCTATTAATTGTACCTGTCAATGCGAGCTTGTTTCTTTGGGCAGACAAAAGTGGAAACTAGCTTTACTATGTGTCTGTCAGATCCCAAATGAAGGGGTTCAGACTGAACTTGAGAACTGGTCAACCATCAGTCTTACAGGGTTGGGCTGTTTGTTGGACAAAGCACACATTTTCTGTCATGTGTGAAAAATTACTGGCTTCAGGGGTAAGTCTAAAACTACAGTGTTGACAAGAGCATTCCTGCTACCAGAGCAAAAATAAATGTGAAATGAAACCCCAGTAAACATTTCCCAGAAGTTCAGCTGCTCAACAGACAACAGCTGGACCCAACATTAGCACCGTGCTTGGATAAAAATGAAAACACACTGTAAAGACAAAAAGAGGTTACTTAACTTGAACATATGTTACTCTCAGGAAGAACAAAAAACACAAGAAAGCTGTATTTTAAAGCAAGTTTATTACTGCAAACCCTGAGCTCCAATCAATAACTTATTGAGCACTGAATGCTGTTAATTCTTGGCTGTGTACTTAACACTCACCTGTTGAGGAATTAATCCATGAGGACTTAATCTATGTCTAAGTTCCTATGCCCATGGCCTTGTATCCTATTTCGGTGAATTGCAGGAACACAGCAAGTGATGATCATTAAAATTATTTTTTGATAGTTTGGCACAATAATTAAGCTCCAGTACAAAGAATTAAAATACGTCAAGTTATAATCATCAGAGAAACCAACAGCAACATTATCAAAGATGTACTAAAACTTTTACTGCCTGTTGAGCTGTCAAATGGTTTTATTTTAGAGTGGGAGAGGATTTCATTACTGAAAAATTATCAAAAGCACCTCAAATTTTTTAAATTAATGCCACGGGGGTTGCAAAGTAAAGTTATAAGTGCAAGTGCAATTGTACTGTTGTTTCGCAAGATTGCAGAAGCTTGCTAGTTGAATGCATAATAAACATAGCACCATCCAGTTTCCCTTTACATCCAAGCCAACAAATCCTACGTCTTTCAAAGCATGTTTCAAAAGATTCAGTCTCCAGACAAAGGCTCACTCCTTGCATTATCAGGTTGTAGGTAGAGCTCATTACGGGCAGTGAAAGAATTTCAAGTCTGGTATTTTATGTCATGTGCTGTTGAAGCCAGGGCCTTGTTCTGAAGACTTTGATTCCTCCTTTTTCCTTCTCCAAGTATTATCCTCTATCAGTCCCAGCTTTCCTTCATTGTCCTGTAAAATATTCAAAAAGTGACCTCCATACAGAAGTCTTGAAATCTCAGAGATAGTCATACCGCGCTTGCCAACATGTTTTCTGATAATGTTCGTGAAACATCAAATGGATCTTCAGTCAGAGTCAGTCACTGTCGTCATACTGTTTGTAGGAAATCGCCTGTTCTTTAGAGCACAGAGATGAACCTGTGAACAGTTGTTACTCCATGTAACAACAACAGCTTGAACCCCCCCCCCACTAAATCACTAAATCGGTGGCTCAGGCTGACTTGGATTCATATGGGTCAGTTCTTCTGATGGGGGTGTTTGAGTGTTGTCTTTTGACCTCCTGAAATATAAAAACACAACAATGACTTTGTGACTAGAAAATTTACAACAAACACAAAATAGTGGTCTTCCATTGGTATGATTTCCAAATTCATTTTTTGAAATTGCTGTGTTTACGTTTGTTTCTAGCTTACCTCTTATAACACCAAAAGCTTATTCCAATCACTGCACAGACGATTGCCAATGCAGCACAGGTTGCCGATGCTGCTGTCCTACTGCTCTGTTCTGTCAACAAGGAACAAATATAACCAACATGAAATATACCAATCTATATTTATGATTTTTTGATAAGAGTAAAGATGTGAGACAACAAATCTCTTCATAATCTGGACAGAATTCATGTCAGTGTAAGGGAATAAGTTTTAAAAAATAAAGCCAAGGGAGGTTCAATAAAGCTTTCATTACTCCTCTATTTGTGAAAACCTCTGGGTAGATGCTCCTGAGAAGCACATGCTCAGTGAAAGGGGAATAAAAACTGTAATGAAGCTTACTGGACAACACAAGAGGATCAGCTGTGCTGTTGTCTGAAGGGCTTGCAGTGGTTAGAGTTGATGTTTTATTGTCCTCCTCCCTTTCAGTGGCTTTTGCTGAAAGAATATAGAGGAAACATAGTTGTCAAATATCAACCAGTATTTTGAGCCATGTAGCTGTGCAATAGAACCAATAGAAAAATCAAATAGTTGAACTGATGTACTCTTTGGATTGTGGTGCAGATTTGAAGTTGGATATATGTATTTAATCCACAAAGCTTTCTAAAATCCTAAATCATACACCACATCTTTTGAATTGTTTCACATTATTTTGCAAGTGACCTGACCAAAAGGAGTCTGAGCAATGGGGATCTACAAATGATGTTGCAGAGATTTTACATTGTGATCACCAAACTGACATAAGATGCGCCCAAAATAATCAGGATGGGAGAGAGCCCAGAGTAGAAAAAGCTTGCCTGTCCATATCAAGCTGAGAACTGTCAAGACTCAAATGAGAGGTTGCCTAAAGACCCTCAGCAAACAGTAAGTTGAGGCTGTGGTGCTCTACAATGCACCTACTGCTGCTACACCTACTAGATGTAGGACACTAAGAAGAGAGGAAAAGGTCCAAAAGGCAAAGACAGGGTCTCCACTGAAGAAAATACATCAGGAGAAATGACTTAAATTTGCGACAAAAAAAAAAAAACAATATTCAGGCATGAGCGCAGGGCAATACTAGAAGGACCAGATGAATGGAAATCTGATTTCAGGGAGGCATGCTGCTTCAATTCAACAAAATAATTTATAGGCATTGAAGGTTTCATTTTGTTTAAGACTTTTGATAAAGCCTGTTTTCATTGAAGTTTGAATACAGCTGAAGAAAACATCTTCAATCACAAAATGCTTGAAAACAATGCCTCGTTTTGTGATTTACACAAGTTGTATGCTCTTTTCACCAACTTGTATAATAATTTGGCAAACTTATAGCTGCAAACTCAACTTTGACAGCAGGTGGTTGCAATTTCCATCTTCACAGAATATTCAGGAAATATAGCCTTTAATCCTGGACTTTATAAAAAGTTTCTAAAAGTACAGGTTCATCCAGTTTTCACAGTGCTTCACTTTTCCACATTTTATGTTACAACCTCATTCAAAATGGAACAAACAGCTTTTCATCCAGGATGTCTCTCTACAACGCTCCATCGTCTTTCCCTCAAACCTGATCAGTCTTCCAGCTCCTGCCACTGAAAAACATCCACACAGCATGATGCTGCCGCTCCCATGCTTCACTGTAGGGACGGTACTGTTCAGGCGATGAGTGGCGGTTTCCCCTAAATATGGCACCTGCCTTTCATGTCAAAGATTTCAATCTTTGTCCCATCAGACCAGAGGATTTATTTCTCACGGTCTGAGAGTCCTTCTAACTCCTAAGTCTGTCTAAGAACTTTAATTTAGGATTGCAATGCAAAGCCTATCTTCATTGAAAAAAAAACAAAACCAAACAAAGCCTTTGAGTTCGTATGCAATGGATTTCAATTTTCCCTCCTGGAACAACTCAAGGAGGAATGGGGTCATTTTTTTCAATCCTTCAAATCAAACTATGGTAACATGTAGCTGTGAAAAACACACTAACAGGACTAAAGAGAAACAACTGTTTTTCTATTAGACTAACTGCTAACAAAGCCTACTTCACTTATGGTTCGTCTTTTAGTAACATTACCTGAGTCACTACTGGGTTGGCTACAACATAAACATAACCTAGAGTTCAGACAAGTCAATAAAGTGTAGAAATGTCCAGAAATACAACATCATTTGTGTTCAAAAACATTCCCATAATTCCATGCAAGCCTGCGAATCATTATCATGTCAAGATGACACTTCAGCACTTTGTTAGCTAAATACATGCAATGACCTCATGTCCCCACAGGTTTGACTTGTAACATAGTACTTGTTTAAATTTTCATCAAAAATGACCTGGGGAGTTTCCCACAGTTTTATTCTTGGAAATCTCTATGTCCACATGTTCCAACAAACTGAGATGAACAACAAACAACTACTGACTGTCGTCTAACAGAGCCATACAAGGACTAAGTCGGTGCAATAACAAGAAAAGCTTGTTTTGCATGCCAAAATTTTTACAATTTAACTGTGGAATAAGAAGCCGGGATGTTGTATTTGGAACAGGAGATCATTTCCCACTGCATTCAATCAGTACTAGATTGGACAGTGTACAACTGCATTTCTCATAATTCTTAAATCTGTCTGGCTCTTAATGCTTTAATAGCTTCAAAATTGCAAAAATAAATTTGCTTCTTTGTGGTGCGTTAGGTTGTATCAATAATAAAAAATGCATAAATCCAAGCACTGATTTTGTAAGTTTCATACATAAGCTTCTTTTTATTTGTTGCTGATTTGCCAGAACATAATCTGAGCTGATACACATCAGTTAAACAGACAATTGAAGTATTGTAAGTGTTCTTATTAAAAACAGTTATGGTGCAGAGCCCTATGTAAAGTATAATCTCTCGAGAAGTCTCAGATCTTTATGTTCTCAGCTGCGTTCAGGAACTTTATCCCTAGCGATCCAGACTGGTAGGTTTAATGCCATCCTAGATGAAGAGAGGGCGTGTATGTTACGCAACTTTGGTGAAACTGAAAGCAAGATTCATTCCACTGTCCAGTCTATGATGACTTCAGGGATTTACTTTTCAGGAAGATGTCTTTGATTACTGATGACTTCTTCTGGCTGGATGACTGTGAGAAAATTGTGTTCTGTTTCAAAAAAGGAACTTCAGTCGCATCATTTTGTTTACATCAGCAAAGCCTGGAAAAGAAAGCAGACTGTTCTGTTTTCTTCTGAGTTGAGGAAAGTTTAGGCAAATCTGTAACTGTTGCGAATATTTGTGTGAATCACTGTGATGTAATTTCTGGTGTCTTATAAACCCATGAGGGTTAGGCACTTATGTGCATGACATAAATAAAATACAAATACAACACAATGCAATACATGTATGACTGTTGAATATTTACCATGTGACTGATCTGAAATGAGGTAAGAGGGATCTGTGCTGTTTGTTTCTGCAGCCACTGTAGTTGGCGGTAGGCTACTCTGTGTCATCTGTTGGCGAGTGGAGGCTGCTGCTGATAAGAAGAGACATTTATTGTCATTTATTTTTTGAAAACGTGACTGAACACACCACTAGTAATAGGATGAGTACTCATTAGTGAAATACATCAAATGGATACAATACTCTTTTTTTATGATGTGCCACACTATTTTTAGAGAACATAAATAACACATGCAAGGGTTTGTGTTGCTGTTCGTTTTTAAAACCAGCGCTGCAGTGGCACCTGGTCTTAAGTGTTCTTATTTGTTAGAGTGTAACTCCTCCAACGAGGAATTACATCAATTCTGTTCCTTAATCAACAAATATTAAAGCTCCTTACATTTTTAAACCCTCCCATTGATATTGGTCATCTGCTTTTACAAGTATTTCTTCCACTGGTATTAGCAATACTGCTGCAAAGGGGAACGCACTCATCATTTTGCTCTTTGGTGTTGCCATACAAAAAGAAAAACGCTAAAAAGAAAAACTATAAGAGAATTGCTGACACATTATCTTCTTTTATGGTATAAATAATTAGACAGCGAAAAATAAGGGCATACTCTTATTGATGCCTAATAGGCCCATGATTGCCATTGATGCGTTTATTTAACATCTTTAAGCTGCAAGAATTTGATGTATGTATTATGTATGTAAGGTTGAAATTGTCATGAGAATGTTTTGTATTTATTTGTGTTTTTTCAGCGCAGTTTTTACAGCTCAATAAAGCCTGTTATTTAGATTGCCTGTGAGATTGTCTTTACATCTCAAGGGGAGTCACAGTCAACATTTGTGTCTTGTATTTTTTCATTATTGTTTGCAGTGAAAGAGTAAATTATATCGACTATATCGATAAGTCCCATCTTTATGTTTCAAATGTTGATTCACTCAGTTAAATCATATATTTATGCATACACACTGTTGATAAATGAGGCCCAGTGTGTGTCACAGTGTATTGAAAAATAATTGGATATGCAGACTCAGCAAAATTACAAAGCTATGTATGGAAAAGATCCACCATCATGTCTGTCAATTTGAGCATGGCACAAGAAATTTATGGTGACAAAGGCAGTTTTGGATGTAGGAAGTAGTGGGCGCCCAAGAAAATCAGAGTAAGAAAAGCTCTTCAGTGTTCTCCCATTGGATTAGATGGGGGATATCTATATGTAATCCTGATTTTTGTACAATTAATTTGCCGTGGAGCCACATTGAGTATCAGCGTGACTTTCTGAAGAAATGGACCCTCATCACACATGTACAAACAAACAACAGCACTTCTTTCTTATTCTTATAGATTATAAACTCCCAGGCATCTTTTGGCATTGATTGAAAATTCCAAATAGTCATCTCAGCCGCAAGAAAACTGTAAAAGCAATTCTCATGTTGCTTTGTGATGAAAACCCAGTTTGAGCATAGAAATCATATCATGATGAACACTATCACTCAAATAGATACACTTACTTTGTACTGTTGGGTTTATCTCTGGCTGTGGTTTCCTTGGATCAGCTGAAACACAACAAGTAAAGAGTTGAGCAGATTTTCATCATCCAAATACTGTAGTTGATAAAACAACTTAAAAGAGATTGCAGACTATGTGAACAGTTGTGAAATTACAAAAAGTGCAACATAATTACTCTTAAACATTGTTTTTTGTGTCTTTTTACCTTTCCACACCTCGGAGACAAGCAAGTACCAATTTCAAAATTTATCTTCCAAAACACATCAATTTCAATGCATGCTGATGATGCACTGCTGTTTGTCTAAGAAGTCTTTTCTTTGTCAACATTACATGGTCAATGTTAGAAGCTCCTCCGGTATCATACATGAGTCTGGCATCCTAAATGTGGGGAATATGAAGTAATAAAAGTAAACTGTGATTTGGTAAGGTAAAGAGAGAACCACAGCTGTTTTTATTTTCCTTAAAATGGTCACAATCCGACAGCAGTAATAGTTATACTTTTTTACTCTCGTTTGACTGATCTTGGATTAAAAATTCCAACTTATTTTTTCCATTTTCTATTTTTACCATTCTTCCTACCTAAAATATGGAACCAATGTAGAAGTATTAAAAATTGTAGTTTATCAAAGTAGGGCTTACACCAAAAAAGTGTTTACTGTCCCAGACTAAAAACTGAACGTCTTTGGTGAATCTAGGAGTTTTATTGGAGTCATGGCATACCCCCTTCATCTGGATTGATAAGCTTAAGGTAGTCATCTGCGCTGTTTCATTAAAGTCTTTTTATGTGTCTTGGGTTTGTAGCGACATAACACAATCAACAACCAATTCATAAGCTCTGACAAAAGCTGAAACAGGAAACCCAAGAGTCAAAGCAAGAAGAACAAGAATAGACAAACGAGAACAAGATTTACCAGCAATGAAATGTTGGAAGTGGACTGTCCAGAAAGAGGAAGGGGATGGTGAAGCTGTGGGCAGATCAGCCCTGCCTGTTCAACATCAACTGTTAAACATATCTCCACAGAGTGGAAAAAGATAAGAAAAAGACTGAGATTGCAGAAGCCCTGCAGTTCTAGTTGCAGTCTTGTAATAATGAACTCTGAAAAATTGTGAGTGGGTGTGAGCTGATAGTTTTCCAGGAGTCTTTTCAAGGAACATTTCGCTTGCCTAATCCTAATTAATTCTCCTTTTGACCTTGCTTGGCTTGGTCTGTTTTGGCCTGAAGAGCTCAGTTTTTGATTTGTGCGCACTATACAGGAGGTGGTATGACATTTTTGAGTTTAAGGGAAAGGCTGACTTGACAGATGGGTGTATTTTTGCCAAAAGCAAAGAGGCTTAAAGTATCCATCAACTCTGTCTCCTTGAATCCTCGTGAATCGACCAAAGTTTGGCTGTTTCAGCTTGTCCTATGCAGCACCTACCTGTGAGCTCCAAAACTCAATTTCAAACATAAATGGGTGACATAACAGAGATTGTCCATGTAACAGACTGTCTATGATTCTTTCAAGCAAAAAAAAAAAAAATTACCGCTCAGTGTTTCTCTTCATTGGTGGGTTGTGCAATAACTAACTCTTGCCTCTTATTGCCTAATATCTGTGCCACACTCTTCAAAGTTCTACCTCCACACAATATACAGGGTGTCCATAAAGTCTCCTTACAATTTAAAGAAATCATTACAAGGGTAGTTGATAAGATATCTTACCCATATTTGTACTATTGTAATTGTAATCGGTTATCAAAGTTTGTAATCACATTGAATTTGTGTGTTTCAGGTATCCTGTTGGTGAAAGAGGTGCTGTTGAATGAAACCCTGAAAAAATTGCTACACCTCAAGAGAAGGCACAATGTGTATCATGGTTTATTGAGACCAAATTAGATTTGCAGACTCAGCGAAACTACAGAACTAAATGTGGAAGAGATCCACCATTGCCTCCTTCAATTTGTGCAGGGCACAAGAAATTTATGGAAAGCAAAAGATGGTGCCATTGCCACCACTGATGAGGCTATGCTGCAGCGACCAAGGCAAGAAAACGAGTACCGTCTTGATGTGCTTCATGCAACTTATGGTGCCCACATAGAGATGTAGTACATGAGGCTAAAAATTACACTTTGAAAACCACTGATTACAATAAAACAAATCTGGTGAAGATATCTCCTCAACTGCCTTTATAATACATTTTTAAAATTGTAAAGAGACTTTATGGACTCCCCATACTTCTGACTAACAGCTACTGCTGGTACTACTTGCGTCAATACCGCCATTTTACTGTGAAACACACATACTTCCTCTACACTTCACCACTTTTTTGCACATCCTGTCTGGGTCTGTTTGAAGCTGGGCCCAAAAGCAGATTCTCACAGAAAAAAACAAACACACTTACAGCCTGGTACAAAAAAATTGCTTCAGTTTGAAAGGTTTATTTGGGGGTGAATTAGTTTTTTAATTCATTAGTTTAGAAGACATAAAAGACTATGAGTTTGCCTGATCAGAGGCACTGTTCATCTTATTGTCAGATGCTGTTGCTGTTAGTGAGGAGGCTAAAAACCTGCCTCAGGGCTATAGCATTTCCAAAATGGCCCGCAATGTCAATGCGCTTCAAAAACTGCATCAACACATGAGTGTGGCCATGCACACAAAGTGTAAAAGTATGTAAACCTCCTCATCGGACATGTATTTTTTATTCAAAGGCCCTGATTATCTAAACGTTTGTGTGCGTTTAAATGTGCAAACTTGATACCATCTGCACAAAAATTGAACAGATTAATCAACAACAAGTGCACATATAAGATTGCCTCTTGTGATGACAAAGGCAGTGCACACTGTTGCTTCGTAACATTCTCTTAATGAATGTGCTGCATGGGGCATTTACACCTGAATGTGCGAGTTACAAGGCGGAGGCAACTCATATGCATTAACTTCATTGTGATTCATCAAGTTTAGAAGTGATTTCAGCAGTGAGAGCAAGTAAACAAGTTTGAAAAGTTGTCTTCGTCTTGGTCTCCTGTTTCACTTGTCAGAAAGAGAAAAAAGTTAAAATGTTCCTTGATCCACCACCCTTATATTGAGGGTCCCTCAACCTCGCTTGATTTCATAGACTTCACTGTAACCCTCAGTTCATCATATAACCATAGTTTGAACCAACAAGTTGGGACATATTTTTGTCATGCTCTTTGTTAACATACTTGAGGTTCCACCGTTCTGGTATCACTGAGCGAGACCATGCAAAAACTCTGACTTAAAAAAGTTGCCCAACCGCAAATACTTGTCTCTTTTTCTCGGAAAAAATAGAGATGTAGGGGCGCGGATGGCCTCGTGGATATGGCTGCGCACCATAAGGTTTGCCCTCAAGCGGGCGGCCCGGGTTCGAATCCGACCTGTGGCCCATTTCCCGCATGTCACTCCCCCACTCTCTCCCCTTTCCAACGCAATACGCTGTCCTCCTGTATCCAAGGCACAAAGGCCAAAAAAATAACTTAAAAAAAAAAGTATATATAAGTGATGTAAAGACAAAATAGTGAATATATCTCTTACGTATACACTCGAGGGAGGGAGTGGACCAGGTGCCCTGTGAGGAATCATCAGCTGTCGTGCATCTGGTGAGATCTGAAGTGCCCGCCCTCCTCACATAACCATCCACACATTTGTAGCGAAATCTGCTGCCTTTCTGGAAACAAGTTCCAGGCTGAGGTTCAGTCAGAGGTCTCGTTGGAATTTCAAGACATGCACAATTTATTTGCTCTGAAAAAAGAACAGAAAGAGTCAGAAGAGATGGGAAAGGCGAAGTCTTTGGTCTGCTTTCAGTTCTTTTGTCGAGTGGTTTTGCAGGACTTGGTAGGAAAATGAAAAGAAAATTAACAGCATTGAAAAAATTACATGAATTATAAGGAATTATTAGGAATTATCTTTTGAAGGATTCCAGCTTTCTGAAAGACATTCCTAAACACTGCAGTGAGGTCATTGACCTTAATTCAATTCACATTTTGATCAATAGTGTATATCTACATGGCTTAGTAACACATTAACAGCGGCAGTGTTGGCTTTGGTTTTATATCTTTGCTCCATTTAAAATTACATTTAAGTGAAATCCATTGACATGGAAATACACTAAGTTAAAAAGGAAAATAAAACATATTAGCAAGTTTTTGAACCGAGTGAAGCTTGAAACGAAAGTAATGCCGTATTTAAAAAAATAAAAATGAAAGGGAATTGATAGTGCTAGAGGTTTGAAAAGTGAAGAAAACAAAATGACAAAACAAAAACAAAAACAAAAAACCCCCCAAAACAAAACAAAAGCAAAAACGAAAAACACTTTTTTAAAAACAATTAGCGATGCCCCGTACAAAAAGAAAGGTTTACAGTTAGGGCCAATTAGGCGGTATAAATATAGAAACAAAACAAAAATAAATAACATTATCACTCTACTTTACACTGAGCTTTTGTTGTAAACTTACCGACATCGGAACCGCGCGCAGGCCCGTGCGCGTTTAACATCACGATACAAACTAAGTATAAAAAGGGGAAACCAAGATCCATCTGACAGATGTGTGTAAACCCAAAACACATTCGTCAAATGAACATGGACCCACAAAAAACATCCTAAAGGCTACACTACAAAGCGAACTGACTTCTGACTTGAGTGAATCTGCTTTCACTTTCTCATCTGCAAAAACTGCAGTTTATACATGAAGATATAGCGCCACCAAATGGTTCGACGGGAGAATTACTTTAAAATTACGTTATAAACATAGAGGTTATAAAGCGTGTTAAGCGTCATAGAGATTCTAGGACGTTGTCGAAAAGCCCTTTTTGGAAATTTTTAATAAGATTTGCACATGAATGTGGGCTAAAGTTAGTCTGCGGATCTGTTAACATAATTCTGTACTGTTTCTTCCAATAAATAAACAAAAACATAAAGAAAGAAAAATACTGCTCTCCCAATAAAAACAAACTCAAAATGTGTCTTTGATAATTGCTTTAGGACATCCTCCCTCTAGGTGGCGCCAGAGGTTGTAGAGTCATGTTGTTCCACCTCAGTTTTGTTGTTTGTTTTTCCTCCTTCTCGTGCAGCCAGGAGTCATCTAACTTACACTGTTAGTGGTTAGCCAAACCTTTATTCAAGACAAAATCTCTCTGATATCGTTAATGTGAAGATATTTCTAAACCCGGTAAGTGGAAACACGGAGAAATACTGGTCGTTTTTTCGGTTTTTGGCGGTTATTGTGAGAGTGGACAACTATTGAGGAGCTGTTAGCATTAGCAACTTTAGCTTGATTTGTGTTACACACATTTTTAATCGGCTCCTATGGAAGTGAGTTCCACTAACGTAGAGTGAACAAATGTCCTCTTTTACCCGAACATGGTCCCTTTTTTGGTGGTAAAACTATGTAACACTATTCAATAAATTTCTCCTTAAATGTCTGGAAATTGCGCAGCTTGTACCACAGACCAATTTCAATTCAGCGTTGGACTGAACTGGCATCATTGTGATGCACCAACCTGTCAAAATCTAAAACAAGAACAGGCTCCGACTGTACTCTGAGGCAGAAAATACTGAAATGGAAATGCACTTTTACAGAGAAACTGCACATATGGTAGTACCCTTCTTCTCCTCGTGGTCGTGACCGGTCTAAATATTTCTTTTTTGGCCCATGTCAAGTCAGAATTTGAATTAAAAATTCAAAAATCTGTAATGAAAAGAAATATTTTGAAATAAGAAGTACAAGTACCGAGATAAAATGTCAATAGTTTGAGATAACAAAGTCGAGATTTTGAGATAAAAGGTCAAAAACTTGCGATAACATGTTTGAAACTTTGAGAAAACGTCAAAATTCTGAGATAAGTCAACATTTTGAGCTGAGAAGCCAAATTTTATACAAGTCAACTTTAACTCAAATAGTCTCAAGTTTGAGATAAGTCATACATTTGTGAAGCGCCAACATTTTGAGCTGAAAAGTCAGAACTTTGAGATTAAAAATTCGATATTTTGAAATAAAGTCGAAATTTCCAGATTTACGTCAAAATTCTGGGATAAGTAGAAATTTTGAAATAGTCTAAAATCTTACCTTTTATCTCAAAATTTTACTGCACGTGCAAAAAAATGAATCTCAACGGTTTTTTCTGTTTTATATTTCTTACTGCTGGAGATAGGCCTCAGTACTTTACTTATGTTTACATTATAGTAAATTTTCATTCCAAACAAAAAAGGAGTGTTTTTAATGAATATGAGTCTTGAATTATTAAACTTATTTGTCGTTTTTGAGTATCTGTGGGTACTTATTTCAGGATCTCCAAGAGGCTGGGTGGGCAGGTTTCTTTTTGGGTTTTTAGAATATGGTCACCCACACTAATGTGATGCGACTTTATATATTGTTGGTACAACTTTAGAGACTTCATTGCATTGAGTTTTCAACAGTTGAGAAGTTGACAGATCTTTTCATTTGTACAGCTCCATCATCTGTCTATCTATGGTAACAAAAATAAGATGTAAAACACTCTTTTAAGAATGACCACCTGAAGCTTGTCCATTTATCTGCAGGAAACCTTTAACCAAGGACTATGTCGCTGTATGATGATCTTGGTGTTGGTGCCAGTGACACCAAAACAGAGGGTTGGTCCAAAAACTTCAAACTGCTACAGTCACAACTCAAGGTGAAGAAAGCTGCACTGACACAGGCGAAGGTAAGTTATATACAACTAGAGCTGAGCAATGAATTGCAAATTAGATTAAATTGTGAAATGTCCCACTGCAATATTCTAATGACAGACAGTGCAACACCTGAAATCGGCCAGAATACCAGATACATTTTTTTGCAGCAGATGTTTTATGGTCTACACCAGTGTTACTGTACCCTGCTTACCAAAGATACAAATTGTTGAACACTACTTTTGGAAGAGAAGCAATCTAAATGGTGAAAAATGGCAAAAAAAGAAGTGAGTATCAATACAGGCAAGTTAGAGGTGGTGAAAGTTATCAAAAAGGGGCAAAAATTGGTGAAAAGGGACAAAAATTAGGAGAAAACTGGGAAAATAGTCAGGAAGTAGCATTGCAGTATTGGGAAAAATCATAGCAATTAGATTACTTGTACAAATGGATCAGCTCTACATGCAATGTACTTAACATTAGTTCCCCCATGTACAGGCAGTCAGAAGGGAAAGATCTGTCTTCAAGGGGCAAGTGAAAGATGTTTGATACAAGGCAACATCAATCTAATATTCAAGTGAAAAACAAGCACAATGGAAACAAACTGCAAAGCTAGCTTGATCACATCCTTTAATTGTTATTTTTTTCTATTTAGACTCAACGGATGAAGCAGACCACTGTGTTGGCCCCGGTCATTGATCTAAAGAGAGGAGGCTCAGGAGATGACAGACAGATCTCAGACACTCCTCCACATGCTGCAGCTGGACTCAAGGTCTTTCAAGCTACCTTTTACCAGCTTGGAATAAAAATTATTTTCATTTAATATCCATTTAGCTACATGTGTAATAGTCCCACTTATTTATTCTCATTTTCTTTGTTTATTGGTCTTTGCCTCAGGATGCAGTGCCCAGTGGCTTCTCCTCTGGTGATGTGCTCATCCCTCTGGCAGACGAGTATGATCCCATGTTCCCCAATGACTATGAGAAGGTGGTGAAGCGTCACAGAGAAGAGCGACAGCGGCAAAGGGAGCAGGAGCGACAGAAGGAGATAGAAGAGAGAGAAAAGTATGAAAATTCAGGTTTACACAGCTTGCTCAATAGTAAAATAAAAGAAAGGGTATGTTCAAGCAAGTGAAATATATCAATAGAAAACCTTAAGTCATGTACTTATAGTTGAAAAATGGATACTCATCATTTCCATGCTTCATGGAATTGAAAGATTTTCCCACAACCTTTAGATTTGATATACTGCTGAATATCTAAATGAAAACCACACTTTCCTTCTAACTTCAAACTGATTGTGTTTTAGGAAGAGGAAAGATCGGCATGACAGTGGGGCCCCAAGTGGTTTCTCTCGTTTCCCTGCAGCTGAGGGTGACTCAGATGAGGATGAGGAATATGAGAAAGAACGTAGGAAAAGAAGTGAGTCTGGTTTCTGCTGTGAAATTAAGATTTTGCACATTCTTTGGCATTTAACTCTTTCCTTGCCAGTTGCACTGAGTGAGAAAAACTCCACTTGTCACCTTTAACAAATTCTTAACTGAATTTATTTCAGACAGTCATTGAAAATGCAATCCTGCTTTGTGTCTGTACTGAAAAGCCAAGCTTTGCTTGGATTAATTTGTCACTGTCTTGTCTTCTGATTTGAAAAGAAGGAATTGTTTACTGCTTGAGTGAAAATCAGTTGAGCATTTTGAAAACAAGTTAATTATTGACCCCCAGGTCCATCTGTACGTTTGAAAAAGTGAACACCTGGTTTGTCACGAAAAGATCAGACTCAACAGTACTTTGTTTAAAAACAAACCAGTCATACATGTTATGAGGGCAGATGTCACTCTTAATCATGCTTCTTAGATTCACACTAAGTCATAGAAAAATAGTAGTATTCTGCCGTCAATCAAACTTGTATATTATTTGCATTTCACATCGTTTGCAGTCATCTAGCACATGATTCTTAGAGTCCAAAGGGACATGGCAGATTATCAAAATTCTTTTAGGAAAAAAAGGAAAACAAACACTGTTCTGGTTTTTCATATGAGAAGTAATCTTGACAACGTAGCCTTTCAACTTTCACTTGGTTTCACATGACTGCTTGCTAAATGGTGTTCATACTCCCAGAGGAACTGACAGGTTGTTCATAAAGAATCTGAAATAGATTCACGTCTCTGTATCATTGTTACAATATTTACACCAAAAGAAAAGCTCTGACTTTGCCTCCCTGACACATTAAGTCATCTTTGTTTCTCTCTCTCTCAGGTATGGGTGGAGCAGCTATTGCCCCTCCTTCTTCACTTGTTGACAGGGATGGTAAGCCACATGATCTATCTAATGTTCATGTTAAACAGTGATGATGTTCGATTATGGAAATTAAAAAAACGCATGCATATAGAGTAACTGCAGTTAGAAACACAAACTCTCTGTCTCTGATTAGAACTGCTGAAAAAAATGTTGGCCTAAAGAACAAAAGAAACCAGCCTGTTCCAAGACAATCCTTTAAATAACAGAGAGATTAGTAACCTTTGAGTTAGTTGGCTACAAGTTAAGATGAATGAATTACACAGACAGTGTAGCATAACACCAACTGTTTATGTGTTTGCAGGCTCTTCATTCTCTTATGAAGATGAAGGTCGCCCTACCAGGGGTTCAAAGGCTGCAATTCCCCCACCAATGTATGAGGATTCAGACCGGCCACGGTCACCACCCGGGCCAACCAGCTCTTTTCTTGCTAACATGGGGTGAGTTGGACACACATGCAAAGATACACACTACCTATATGCTGCTGAACAAGAAGACATTACATCCCAGTATTTAATGTTCACTACATGTGATGTAGTACTTTTGTCAGGCAAATTCCTAGTTTTTCTCAGATGTCTGGGTTAGGGCTGCACAATATATTGTTTCAGTTTGTTGCGATGCATATGTGTAATATTCATTTAGGAAGGTTTTCAATAAACTGCAATAAATTTGAACCTTTCAATTAAGTTTATGTAGCCTGTCTCCGCACAGTCATATTACTAATAGATCTGAATGACCATCCATTTATACAACTTACCATGTTACGTGCAACAACTTGCGCAGTTAGAGCACCTTCTTGGTGAACGTGAGCGGAGCAAAGCAGAGATTTAACCAATCTGACAGTTTGCTCATAGTTGGTATATATTTTTGACAAACGTGAAAAGAACAGAGGCTGCACTTTGACCAAACGGCTCCTTACCAATTTGAATCCAGGTTTGGCACAAAGTGGGCCTTTCTGTGTGGAGTTTGCAGGTTCTACCTGTGCATGTGTGGGTTCACTACAGCTTCTTCCCACAGTCGAAAAACATGTACATCATGTTAACTTGTGACTCTAAATTGCCCAGTCCAGGGTGTATCCTGCCTCTTGCCCTTAGGCAACAGGGATAGACTCTAGCCACCTGCACCTCTAAACAGTCTAAGTGGTAAAAAATGAAAAAATGAATGAAAAACAGCCTCCTCAGCAACCCAACCTATGTCACGGTTACTTTTTCTGTCCACAGAGGCACAGTGGCTCATAAGATCATGCAGAAGTACGGCTTTAAAGAGGGCCAGGGCTTAGGAAAGCACGAGCAGGGTCTCAGCACGGCACTGTCCGTGGAGAAGACCAGCAAGAGAGGTGGAAAGATCATCATCGGTGATGCTGCAGAAAAATGTAAGTCATGTTTGTGAATCTGCTGCAGATATTCTGCTCTCATGACCAGTGTTATGAACCCTATGCCATTCCCTCTGTCCTCATGTGCTCTAGTTTATTCTCACTGTGCTTTCATTCAACTCTGTTTTACTGTCATACTGCATGTTTGCCTCCTGCTTGGGCCACGTTCTGAACTTCTGAGTGTTGTTTTGTCTCTGTCTTTTTGTGACTAAGGGGCTTTGCTTTTTCTGTTTTCTCCATATGTATTTTTGCTCTGTCAAAGAAAGTAACAATGCAATTTCAGTATCACTTTGATGTATTACTGTGACTTTGTGTATGCACTTGTACTTTTTCCTTTTGCCAACGTGTGTGTGTGCCTGTGCCTGTGTGTGTGTGCGTGTGTCTGTGTGTGTGACTGAGCAGCAGGGTCCAGCCAATCAGGTGCTGCTGAAGCTTCAGGCGGAGGCTCTGCAGGTTGGCTTCCATATTGTTTCCTCTCTTCCATTAATCAAGTTAATCTTGTATATTGGAGGAGTGTGTGTGTGTGTGTTTGCATGTGTTTTATCTCTACGTGTTTATCTCCCATATAAAATTATGTCCTGGTATAAACAGGAAATGTTTGCATGGTTCCAGTCAATGCTATCATGCCACTCATCACATATTTTGTCTCTTTTTGAACTCTCCGTCTCTAACAGTCCTGTGTGTCATATGGACTTGCAAGCACTCCCTTAACTTCTAACTCTTTCAACATTTTCTGCTTACTATGGAACTATTTATGGAGCTATGAGACATTATTAGGACTTGGAGCTATTAAGTGAGACTTGTAACAAAAACTGGAAGCACCTGTGAGCAAAAGTAGATTTTTTTATAACCTTAATATGAGCCTTTTATATCTATGTAGAAGCAGTCCTCCCTCCGCAGAGCTTTCATCTTGCAGTGCCGTGTTTCCACAGTATGGCAGAGCTGACAACTTGTAAAAATGTTTATTTGTATTTAGTGGAGGCAGTGCAAAGTGCCTTGGCCGGAATAGTAGGGAGAGAACAGTGGTTGACATGCACAAGAGAATTTCTATTGATAGTTTTTCTTGTTATGACAAAAGAAGGATCGTACTTGTTTATTAATCCAGGCCTTCAGCCTTCTGTATTGTAACTCTGCTCTAGCATCATAGATGGTAACCTCGGCAGCAAAGTGACTAAGTATTTGTAAACTACAGATGAAGTGGAATAACATGATGTTGGAGATTTTTTGTTGGTTGGTATTGAGAACAGAAGAGTAACTAATTATGAACTGCATACATTGATGCCTTTGGCCATTAGAAATCATATTAAATGGTCTGGAAACATTGTCCCAGCCAAGTAAGATTTCATGTATTTTCCACAATAATCCATGACAGTTAACCTCCATCTTCTAACTAATTTTCCTGTCATTCTTACTAAGGTGCTATATTTGAGTGACCTGTTTGAAAAATGTTTTCAGCGGCATGGTTAAGTTATAACAGCAGCAAAAAATTCTGATACTATTTTAGGTCAGGGATTGCAGCACAGTGACTTTATCAGCAAAATATTTGCTCTATTGTTTGATTTTGTGTGTTTGGTCAATCTCAGTGCAATAAAATAAAATGAAACTTCTTGTGACACACCTTCAGTTTCTTCACTCTATTATCTGCAGACTGTCAATATTTACTAGAGGGGGCAAAAATGTGACAAATTTCTCCATTTCTTTTCAAGCAGCAGATTCTTCGAAGAAGTCAGATGCTAACCCGCTCACAGAAATCCTCAAAAACCCGACCAAAGTGGTCCTGCTGAGGGTATGTTTGTACATATGTGTACTTTTAAATGCTGTCACATACAGATTAATGCTTACATTACATCACGAATGAAGGCATAGTGAAGATATATGATTATCTTCCATCCTCACTTGCAATTAATTTTAATTTTCTCTATCCACCTTGTAGAACATGGTTGGCAGAGGGGAAGTGGATGAAGACCTGGAGGGAGAGACAAAAGAAGAGTGTGAGAAATATGGCAAAGTGGTTAAATGTGTCATTTTTGAGGTGAGAAGCCTAAAAGCAACACAAGAAGAAGCTGCTAAAGTGTAAAGCAATTTCGGGTAATAATAAGAAAATACACATATTCCTCAGATTGCAGAAGTGCCAGACGAAGAAGCTGTGCGGATATTTCTGGAATTTGAGAGGGTGGAGTCGGCAATCAAAGGTCAGTCACTTGTAGGGCTCATATGCATGTGGGGTTTAAATGTGTATTCTTGTAAAACATCCTCAAAGAAAAAGAGTTGGTATTTGAAGAGAAACGTAGAAACGGGTGCTAACACCAGTTTGAAAATTCTTGTTCCATGGCATTCTGGGATTCTGACACACAACAGCTATGAATGTTAAAGAGGAATGTTGTAAGCAGGCAGAAAAAATAAGTAAATTTGCATTTTCTGGAAAGGTATTTCGCCAATTTCAAGCTTTTCCCCAAAATCTAACTAATTTATCACTTTTTTTGGTAAACTCTTCTGCAACACTGCTCTACTGGTGAAATACAAACAAGCCCAGGTTACAAATGGCATCTCATAGTAGACTGCAGTTTGGCAATATATTGATATAGAAGGGATAAATTTGTATTTGGCTGTGATCTGTAGAAAGCACAGAGCCTAGAGTATTTTCTTGCCTTTCCACTAATCAGTACAGATTTAAATATCCATTTACAACCCCAATTCCAATAAAGTTGGGATGTTGTGTAAAATGTTAATAAAACAGAATCCTCTTCAATCTATGTTCAGTTGAATACATCACAAAGACAAGGTATGTAATGTTCAAACTGATAAACTTTATTGTTATTGTGCAAATATTTGCTCATCTTGAAATTGATGCCTGCAGCAAGTTAGGGGTGTTAACAACACAGAAATCAGCTGCAAAGAAACATCCCAATCCACCTTCTCTCTTTCTTTCTCTTTGACAGCCGTGGTGGATCTGAACGGGCGATACTTTGGTGGGCGAGTTGTCAAGGCTTGCTTCTACAACTTAGACAAGTTTCGTGTTTTGGACCTGGGCGAACAGGTGTAACATCAGCCCCTCTGAACACATTCTCATCCCCTCATTTGTATATAATTAGTTTTTCTATATTTCCTGAAGAGCAGTGATTTTTTTCTGTGTTGTGATGAGGAGTCTTGTTTTACCATGATAACCTTATGTCAAGACAAAATAAACTGTGAAAAAACATAAATGATGTCTACCTCACCATTTTCATCTACCACTTAAATGTATGATAAAGTTTGTCTGGTTGTTGTTGAAATTTTTAAAATACATTTATTATCTCACAATTTTTACTTTTCATCTCAGAATTAATACTTTTTGTCCCAAAATTTTGACTGAACTGACCTGGTTCGATTGCAAACTACACTCGTCACGTACAAAGCCATAAATAATCTACTACCAGCAAATATTCAAAAATTATTTTTTAGCAGAGAGGGGGTCTATAATCTAAGGGGGAAGTTGAATTAAAAGCATCAGTGGGCACAGATAGCGTTGAAGAGTTTTTGTGTTTCTTTATGTGGGGTGAGGCTATGGAACACACTGGGCGAGGAGCTCAAGCTGTGTCCAAGTATGACTAAGTTTAAAGAGCGGTACCATACAGTCAATGAACGGTACAAGGTGATAATTTTCATGAGGTACAGGGAAGAAGGGCTTTCACAACTGGGGGTGTCATAAATAACTTCTATAAAAATAAAATCTATTTGTTGTTGATGCTTTCTTTTCTTTCCTTTTTTTGTTTGTTTGTTTTTTTTCCTTTTTTTTGTTAATATATATACATTGTTGATATGATCACCTGGGGAGGCTGACTCTTAATTAATTAGTGGATAAGGGGTGGGACTAAATAGGCTCTTGCTTCATTTCACTCCTTGAATGTTGAATTGACTAAAATGATTTAATTGTGTTCTTTAATGTTTATTTATTCATGTTAAGATTAAGTTTTATATTAACTGCACATGTCTGAAATAAAGCACAAATGAATGAATGAATAAGGGCAAAAAAAACAAACAAAAAAAACTTTTCATCAAAGCCAAGTGTCCTTTTTTTAAAAACTGGCGGAAATGGGCTTCCATATCCTACATGCCGGGTAGGGTTTCATCTTTTGGGTTTTTTAAGAACGGTCATCGTGGTTTAGCGCAAAGGCACATCTTCAATTTAAGAAGTTTGAACCGCAGTGTTCCCATAGACATTTAGACGTATTAATACGTGGTATTAATACGTCTTAATGTCTATGAGTGTTCCCCTCCAAGTTTCCCGCCGGACTCATTATCTGTAAGGACTTCCTGTTCCACCCACATTCTCGTGACGCTTCCGGGTGAGCACAAGCCGACGTCTTCAAACCGCTGTAAACAAAAGTTCCCTAAAGCTCGGCCTCAACGATTCATCGAACAAAAAGACATGCATATCAAAACCGGTGAGTAAGACAAAGTACCTGACTGTGCTGATGCGGATTTGTCTCTTCTTCAGTCCGTATTTTGGTGTTGTGCCCTCGGCGGTAGCAGCCGCGCTAACCTCGGTAACAACCGCCCGCCGCTTTGAATGGAGGTTACGAAACTTTGACTACAGCGAACAGGCCAGCAAACTGTTAATGTCACAATGCGCTGAGAAATGTAACCATGTAGACGACGGCAGTTCTCACAGGTTCGATGTGATTAAACCTTGTTTACAGCTGATATGAAATAAAGAAGGCACCGTCGAGTCAAGTTCGTGGCACCATGACGTTGCTAATCAAAGTTTGCTAACACCGGTGCTGGCGGCGCGGCTCGCAGGAATCCGTGCAAATCTTCATCAGCCAGGACATGGTGATCCTGTAGCGTGAAATCATATGTCCTTTCGAAGTATTGTCGCTGTGTGACACACATTCGGCGGGTATGCAGTCCGGATACTTTCTTTAGAGTGTCAGGTTGGCAGACATGCTCTTAGGCCTTGTGTTTGTTCTTCTTAGTTTGGGACACTAAATCACACGGACCCGACCATTAAACCTGCCCAGAGATCATTCAGGGGAGGTGATAGCGTGTTTACTGTGAAGTGAACAACCAGAACAACGATTGAGCAACCTTTCCCTTGCAGTATCAAGTCGACTAAGTCACACGATGAGCACTCTGATAAGTACGATACACTGAGGCTGTGGACTCAACTGTAACCTGTAAAATCTTCCAGTACACACCGGTACTGCTAATCTTTCTCTCCTGTATCTGTATTGCTTTGTCTGTATGGAGTCAAAGTGCTCCAAAAATCCTTAGAATACCAGTAAGGGTCTGCAATGATGACTGCTTGTCATTCAATTTGTCTCTGTCTTGTGTTTATGTAAAGAATACAAGCAGAATAAATGTTATTCATCATAGATGTGTCCTCTCTGACCACAGCCATATATCTCTGGTTTGTGGTGTAATCCCAAACCCATCTCTCTTTTGAGAAATGGTCAGATGGATCGATAAAATCTGTCCCTCAGATGCGAAGTTAACTGAATTATGACATATCATCAGTCAAACAATCCTGAACTTGAGTGAAACAATTCTTTATTCATTGTTTTAACCCTTTGATATCCGAGTCTCCAAATGCTTGCCTGGGTACCGAATCCCATCAGTTGCACCGAGTACCGATACACATGAAATGAAATGGCGGCATGCTACAGTGTGTAGGGACTGGGAAGCATTTTCGTGGATTTTCATTGACTGACATGTTTTGTGAAGTTTGTGAAATAATTGTGATGCAACTGTAAAAACAGTTGAATGTTGTTTTGATACATTTGTTAAAGTTTATACATTGAGAAATGATAACTTGAAGTGTTTTGAGAGTTTATTATTCAACAAATAAACATGTATTACCACATAAACACACAAAAGTAAAGTAAATTGGTACTGTTGAGTATTGGTATTGATTACCAGGTACTAGGGATCTGTATCGTATTGATTCAAATGTTAAAGGTAATCATCTCTAACCACATATTTGCTGAATGAGCAACGTATGAGCTTGCATGAACCGTTTGGACTTTTGAGATTGTGTAAACAATTAAGCAAAAAAAGGCATTCAAAGTGCGCCTGTGCTAATGTGTCAGTGTTGATACATCTGGTGTAAAAGGGTTAACTTCCCATAAGTCAGTTCTTCATGCAGCCATAATGGACTTGTGCTTGTAATATGTGGGCATAGGTATGCTGATAGCTATAACTTGATCACCATAAACATTTTGCAGCCTTTAATGAGACTGTGAGAGAGAAGAAAAACTTCCGCACCCTAAGGTGAGCTCGGGGGGAATGGAAACCGCCTGTAGAGTAGTAGGGCAAAAGCTGGCTTGATCTTGATATTCAGTAAGAATACAGACTGTGAAAGCAGGGCCACACAATCTGTCTGACTTTTTGAGTTTTAAGCGGGGGTGTCCGTAAAATTACCATGATCAGATTACATGTGTCCTTCTGGCTTATGATGTTTGACCAACACAACACCCTCTCTCTTTCAGGTTCATGGGAAGCCAGCAACACTGTGTGTGAGTCCGATACCCTGTGTGACCCAGCAGTCCTCGTTTCATCCACCAACTCTGAGCCACACATTCGCAACCGGCGCCTGTCTCCTGGTTCAGGTAACTGTGGAGGTGGAGGCGGAGGCTGCATCTCTTCTGGAAGTGACCAGCACCGTCAGCTCTCGCCTGAAAGCGGCCCCATCACAACAGGCCACGCGCACACCTTCAGCTACCGCAGGGAAAAAGAACGCAAGGGCCAACAGCACAAAGGCCGCAGCCTTCGCCGAGAGAGTCAGAAGGGGCTCGGTCGTCCACAGAAGGTAAACCCGAAGGAGAGGTGGGTGGAGGACAGTCTGTCTCTGCTCAAGCCCCCACCTGCCTTCCCTGTGCAGGACAGCCCCGCCAAGCTGCAGCCTGCCGTCAGCTACGCCTCCAAGGTGAAGGCGGGGGCAACAACTGGAGGGCTGGAGGAAGACCGCCCCGCCATCGGTGTCTTACTACAAAACCAGTGGGGTCTCAGTTTTATCAGCGAAGCTCGGCCGGCCTCAGAGGGCTCCAGCACTTGCCCTGGCACCAACGCCCTCCCGCCCCAGCCCACAGACACCCAACAAACGCCAGAAGAGTCAACCCTTATCCCCCAGCATTTAGAAGAAACGCCTGCTCCTATTGCCCCCTCTGTCAGCCCCACCACATGCCCCGACGTGGACGAGAGCAATGGGAAGCTGCTGCTTAGTTGTCGCCATCTAGTGGAGGCTTTAAACTATCACAGTAGAGGTAAGAGATTCAGGCAGGCATCTTGACAGATTATCTGGATTAAGACTATTTAACTAATCTTTCAAAATGATTTGACTTCAAAAAGTTTAACCCTGACTGCATTTTCTCTCCACAGAATGGAATGTTATCTGTAATAAACAGAAGAAAGGTAAGCAAACCTCAAAAACTACACTGTGGTGTCAGCATTTTCAGATGTTTCCAAGCCAAACTAAATAATTGCAATAAGAGGCTTTAGAGGTAGGGATGGAAATCGAAATTGGTTCCCGTTATGAATCAATGAGAAATTGTTCAACCCATCGAGAGCATTAGCCATTGCTCTTAATGATACCCTGATCAATACTTTACATTACTCAGGAGCGCCTAGACCTTCTGTCTATGTTTCTGTCTCAGGTATCTTAACTTTGCAGATGAATGACAGTTTCCTGAGAAAACTTTGATTCTGGATTTTCCATTTGAAGATTTACTTGTGGAGCTTGTGAACTGACATTTTTGAGTTTAATGTGTTGTTTACAAAAAGTTATTGTGATAGGTTTCTGTGATGAAAGTTGAAATTCTGTTTCAAAACAGAAGTTGTATCAGTTATGCTAACTGCTTCTATATCAATGCAGCTTCCTGTATGTTTCAGCATCAAGCCACTTTTGGAACATCAGAAGACATATAACGTGGTGAATGCATTGAATATGAATATATTGTGAGAGAGTAATGCACATGTCTTTGTGTGTGCAGATTTAAACCCTCTTAAGTAAAACTTGTGGAAAATCCTGAATCAGAGTTTCTTGGAAAACTCTCATTTATCTGCTAAGCTAAGCTAGCTGGGGCAGAATAGCCGACGTAAGCTTCATTTGCTCCAGTGTAATGTAAAGAATCAATAAGGGGATAATTCAAAAGAAATGCTAGTGATGTTGATGGATTGAACCATTGCTTATCGATTCTGAACAGGAACAGGTTCTCGATACCCATCCTCATTCAAGGCAACTAGTTTTTGTGACCCTATGTGCACTGTCAGTTATAAAGCCCCCAGGTTAGAAACTGTCAGTTGGCTGCTCTGACAGATGGAAAAAACATCATGGAACAGTTGCACAACACATCTGACTTTGGTGGATAGAGACTTGGTTAAAAATCTTTAAAATTCCTTTGAAATCGATGTACCTTAGCTTATACAGGGCAACACTGGAGTACGAGGGTTTGGGAGCATGTACAGAAAGGAACCTAGATAAGATTAAGTTGGAGAAGCAGACAATTTCCATGTACTTAATCAATACATCTGTTTGATCCATTCATTCTTACGCCCTAACTGGTTTCTTTTCTGTTTTGCAGTTCCCAAAAAGGTGGTGTGGTACAAGGACACCCAGGAGCACCCAGCCTAGCAGTGTGAACAAACCCAAAGCATATCTCAACACACATCACACACCTACATGCACAGAAGAAACATGTAAAGATGGGCAACTTTGTGTCCTTCTTACACACACACTGCACTCAGGATGATGTCTTCACGCAAAGCCACACTGAGACACTTTGGACTAACTCCTTTGAGATCTTACAGCAATGGACTTTTTTAACGCCTTACAGAAAGCCTGCCTTAAAAAATCAGACATGTTTTCATAACCTCACATCACCCTTTTAGCTTATATGTGTAGAGCTGGTCTTTTTTTCCTTTCCTTTTTTTAAAGAAACTATTTCAAAGGAGGAGAAGCTGTAATTTAATTTCCCCCTTTGCTGCAGTTTTATCCAATGTTTTTGTTTCCTCTGTAAAGCGAGCGGTCAATCAAGCACTTTGTTTATAAAAGAATCTTTTGTGACCAATCCATGTGTGCAAGAAACCCTCTCAGAGCAACTTTTCTTTTTTCCCCCATTTGCAATTAGAAACCAAAACATCTGTTTCGTTCCTGCTTTAGTTTTTAATGGTTTATAAATGCAGAGGACCTGAATATCCATGTCTTCAGTTTACAGAGGGGTGTAGTCAAAGGCACAGTAGAGTTCACCCTTTATTTAGCCCTGTCCGAACTTAATGCTGTGTTCCTTTTTCTTGTTTTTATTCGGTTCCCTAATCGGGTGAAAGTTACCAATGAATTCATAAGGGATCTGAACATGTTCAGTATGTTGATTTTTGAAAAGAAAGTTTATTGAATCAAAAAAATACACTGGAGAAAGAGTAGGAATGTAAGTGAACAGTATTGCTTAATAAAAATGAATAAACTTTACAAGCTGTAGTTGTTTTTTTCTTTTTTCAAGCTTGGATTACCTGCTGGACTTGGCTGATAATGTGAACAGGTGTTCATTTGCCAATGTGGTGTTTTCATTTCAACCAGGTTGATATATACATACATACATACATACCACAAAAGACCTCAAGCTATCATTAATGGCAATACACAGTAATAAGAACTGGGTTATGCAAACTTTTGAACAGGGTAATTTTGGTATTTTCTGATGTCATGATTTTAAAGACTTAACAGTTGTTTGACCATAAATACCTTCACCCAACCACTAACCATGAGTGAAGGAAAAGTTTTGTGTTATCATTCATGTTTTCTGAAAAAATGCCTTGAAAGTATAAATTCTGCAACTGCACGAGAACTTATGAGAACAACTGTATGTGTGTATGTATCTAGGTGTGCCTGTCTGTGTGTGGGTGTGTTCTTCTGTATGTATGCATGTATGCATCTAGGTGTGCCTAACTGTGCATGTGTTAATGTGCCGATTTGTGTATGTAGGTGTGTGAGATGAAAATAAGTCTCTATGTTTGTAGGGATGTATGTATTTGTGTTTGTGTGTAAAAATGTGTGTGTACGTGAGTGTGAGTTTGTATTTATGAGTGCATACACACATGTTAGTTTGTTTGTGTCGCTAAATTTATGTGTCTGTATGAGCCATTGACTGTATACAGTCTATGGCGTGAGCCTGTGTGTGTCTGTATGTGTAATAACGAGTGTATTTGTGTTTATATGTATGTGTATTTATGGTGGCGTGAGTTCCTGTATGTGTGTGTATTTATGGGTTTTTGAAGGTCAATTTGTCAGTATGTCATTCCCTTTTCTCTGTAATGCAGCCCCTTTTACTTCACATGAAAACAGAACTTGTATATATATATCCAATATATATCTTGATCTTGTATAAAGGAAATTGGAGAAAAAAATATTTTAAGTAAGTAAAAGAAAATGTAAAGCATCAACACTTTTGAAAATATAGCTTTCACACTTGTGTTGAAAAAATCTTAAATTTGCCTTTGAAAGCACAGCATTAGCTTTCATGTGACAACTTTCTTTTCTTACGCTCATAACTGGGTGGTTGGTTTGGTGACCATTATGGAAAGACAGTGCTTTTATTTCATTGGATAAACTCTACCACTTTGGATATCAATGAAAAGCCATGGCTTCCTCAAAAAAGCACAACAGGTTTCATCTTTGCAAACTGTTTGTTTTTCATGTAAATCTATCAGTCTTGTCTTCTACAGAGGACAACATGCATTGTTTGATAAAGAAGGAAAAACTAGCAAAGCACATTTTTTTCTGATTGCCAAATTACAGTAATCCCCTTTCATTCCTTCACAGAAAAAATGTGTAATGGTGTTAGTTTGTTATTCTTGGCTTCTCAGAGAAATTCCCCACTCCTGTTCAAAATGGTAAAGCATAGGTTCACTGAGACTCACTGAGAAAGAAAAAGTCAGAATTAGCAAAAATCCATTCTTTTTTATTGACAGGATAATTTCCCCTTAAACCACCAACAACAACAACAACATCAATAACAACAACAACAACAACAACATTAAACACATTCTATCAAAAGGTAGAGAAACATTTGGTTTTAAAGATTTGCGAAGTCCAGACCAAACTTTAGTTTTAAGGTTCATAACACTTTACAAATGACACATTTTGTTTTCTGCTCTTTTGATTTTGATTTGCTTTGCTTTGGTCAAAAGGAGCAAGATATTTCATTTAATGGGGGGAAATAAAATCATTTTGTAGAAAGACAGTAACAAAAGATAAATCAAACAATGATTGTTCTGTTTCTATTACCAAGAAGCCCATTTCCCCTGCAATGTTACATTCCATCATTGTCTCTCCTGAACTGCTCTGCTAGCTTCACTTTTTGGGGCATATGTGAGACAAGAGAACATCAATCATGTTCTTGATGATGGGAGGTGGCGGGTGGAGGTCATTTGGCAGGTGGTGGGCCAGAACCATCTCCCAGGCATTGACCCATCGAACATTGAGTCCCTTGAACATGGCTCTGAACACTTTGTTGAGCTGATCCACATACCAGTCACAGTTATTCATCATGCCAGACTGACGCAAAGCTTGAACATTTCCATTCCTGATGACCACCAGCGTGCCTGGAGCCCTATCCAACAAACGGACCACCGCCCTGCGAATGTTCTGCATCCGTCTGATGAAGAGCTCAAATGGGGCGGTGGTAAAGTGGGCCCAGACACTCAAGACCACAACAGTATTGGTGCCACCAAGTATCCCATCTATTTCATTGGCAACATATCTCTCTCTACTGATTGGAAGTGAGAAAATACGAAGTGGAAGTCCATGGACACGATACGTCACAGAGAACCTGTTTGCACTGTCCCATATCATGAAAGGTCCTGCTCGCAGCGGGCCATTCAGGTCGACCTCCTTAGCACCTGGAAGGACAAGACAGAAACCAGATTAAATTTAGCTTTCAACAAATTCAAACAGTTTCATTAATTCTCCATGAATCATCTACCTGGTAGTGCAGCCTTGAGGTACTCGAACCGCTGTCTCATGGTGGAGTCTCCGTACAGGTGGAGCATTTTGCCTTTCAGACACTGACTCATGGCAGAGGCGTTGTTGAACTGTTGAACTGTGGTGCCATCTAGCGGTCGCCACACACCCTGGTAGTAATACCCAGAGGCTCCCATCTTTCCACTGTCTTGGTTGATCATGGGCTGCTCTGAATTTTGAGACCGAAAAAAAAATAAGTGTTCTCTTTTAGTCCATCTTTTTGGCCCCACTAATTGCACTTGATCCTACCAAGGACATATGAATCTTAGTGCACTAAACCCAAGTGTGTGCTTTTAGTTCCTCCCTTGTTTTATGAATTCGAGCTGGTGTAAAGTGGTTTTATGAGGCTTTAGGATAAATAAGTTACTCTATGCAGCTGTGGCTTTAAACTATTGACCCAAATCTTCATTCTGCAAACCCCAGCATGAACAGAAGAGTACGAAACTATATTTGTTTATTTGACTCAAGTCTTTATCATAGGCAATAGAAGAAGAGTAACTCATGTTTTACCTTTCCTTGGTGGCAAAACAGTGACACTGTCTGGTCCTGAGGCCTTAATGTTGACTTTCAAGTTGATACCCCTGAAAAAAGTAATTCAAATACAGCATCTTGTTTATACCTCACTGAATGTAAAATATTTGTCAAAAAGGCATTTACCAGGAGTTAAAGTTTTTAATCCATTTAGTTTCTCATGCTTCAATAGAAAAATAACTGTTGTTGATGACATAGATAGTATGCTTTACATAAATTATGTGTTAACTACATAAGAAACTGTATGTATTCTGTGCTTGCTCACCTTTGGAAGAGCTTTTCCCTCTCATCCTTGAGTTGTTGATAGTTGTAACCTGTTTTCATGTGGATAATCCGGGAATCACAGCTCAGGTTCTGTGGCTTGTAGCAGAACCAAGGCTCACCTGTGTGTAGGTCGGTGAAGTTACACTGTGGTTGGCTGGTTTTTGGTAGACAAATATTACAGACAGTAGTTTGAGAAAGTGAGCCAGAATGGAAGATGCCCTTGAAGATAACCCTGTCAGGTTTTTCTACGTTCAGCCCACGCAAAACTGTGACCCCCTCACTTGGATGATGAAGTTTCACCTGATGGAGAAGAGAAGTAAAGTTTTAAAGCAGTCAAATCAATTTCAGTCACACCAGTCAGTTCAAAAAACTACGTATACACAAAACCAAAACCTTTTTACATTTTACTTACTTCAAATCAATCAAGCAAAGAACTTTTAAACCAACTTCTTATTAATAATAAGCATAATACGCAGTGCTGGACTGATGTGAGTACATTTACTTGAGCACTGTACTTTTTGACTCCACTACATTTCTAGGAAGCTTGTCGTGACTTTTTCCTTTCAGGCTCAGTGAAACTTTGTTGTCGGCTGTTGGCGTTTTTATTTAAAGATAAAATCGCCTCACATTGTGCTCCTCACAGAAAAGAACACACCTGGGATAGATTAGATAGACAGACATGGGAAAATACAAAGAGGATATTATTAGTTGTTCACAGATTTTATCAAGGCTTGTGTTATGTTGCCATGTAGCCGACTGGTTCGGCAGGTTCATATCAGAAGAGTTGTTGTTCATTGTAAAGGAACTTAGTTCACTACTCCTCCCTACAGAAAATGAGTGGGGAAAAAGAAAACTCTCTGCTGTCCTTGTTGTTTTTGACTGCATTGTCATGCTCAAGTTTTTACAAGTGTTTGAATAGAGTTGTTTTAGCAGAGTGGTTCTACGTGTAAGTCAGTGCATCATTTGTTTTTTAACTTGCAGATTCAGCAGACCATGAGAACAGCATATTTCCATCTTCTTCACATTAGATAAATCAGACACTTCTTGTCTCAGAGCGACGCGGAGAAACTAGTCCATGCTTTGGTCTCCTCTAGGTTACATTACTGTAACTGTCTTTTATCAGGCTGCTCTAAAAAGTCTATTAGGACCCTTCAGTTAGTTCAGAACGCTGCAGCTCGGGTATTGACAGGAACCAGGGGGAGAGAGCACATCTCTCCAGTGTTAGCTTCTCTATACTGGTTACCTGTAAAATCTAGAATAGAATTTAAAATTCTTCTCCTCACCTATAAAGCTCTAAATAACATTGAGCCGTCCTATCTTAAACAGCTTATAGTTCCATATTATCCGTCTAGCTCACTGTGCTCTCAGCA
Source organism: Thalassoma bifasciatum (assembly GCA_008086565.1). NCBI lineage: Eukaryota > Metazoa > Chordata > Actinopteri > Labriformes > Labridae > Thalassoma > Thalassoma bifasciatum. The sequence continues at coordinate 65,844 of RPOG01000335.1, forward strand.
TGCAGGCCTGCTGACTGTGCCTGTGGTCTCTAAAAGTAGTATGGGAGGTTGAGCCTTTAGTTATCAGGCTCCTCTTCTTTGGAATAACTTACCAATTGAGGTTCGGGGGGGTGGACACCCTCTCTATTTTTAGTGGCAGACTAAAAACTTTCCTTTTTGATAAAGCTAATAGTTAGAGCTGGATCAGGCCTGAACCAGCTCTTAGTTATGCTGCTATAGGTCTAGACTGTTGGGGGGAAACTGACACACTAGGCTTCTGTTTCCCTTTCTCCTCTATCTCTCAGTCTAACTTTTATCTTAATGCAACATCATAGTTATTAACCATGATCCTCTGGGAGTCCCTGAGCTTGTTTGGGGGTTCATCTGGATTGTTGCTGTGGATCTACCAGCTGACGTGGGACGACCTGACTCCTGCTGCTGTGGCTTTGACAGTTCTCCAATTTTTCTTCTCTCTCTCCTTGTCAGTCTCTCTCTCTCTCACCCCAACACAGTCGAGACAGATGGCTGTCTAAAATGAGTCTGGTTCTGTCCGAGGTTTCTGCCCGTTAAAGGGAAGTTTTTCCTCGCCACTGTAACTTGCTAAAAGCTGCTGCAAAGAAAACTTTGGCACTTTCTTTTTCCAGAAGGGGGGCTATGACTTTGGGGTTGTGGTGATTCCACTTGTTATGTTTTCACATTCATAATATTATCAGGCTGAGGCACTTGATAAAGCATTTGATTGTTGTAAAGTTTTAAAATTGGTTTATGTTATGTAAAATTTCCACATTAGTTACCAAATTTTAGTAAAAAGTCACATATAAGCTACGTGTGCATGTCACAGTGAGTTCTGATACAATAGCGTTACACTTGTGATGCCCCAGCAGGTCAGTGATGTTATCTTCCTCTTCTTCCTATTCTTGTCACTGTGTCTATCTCTTCACCTCTCTGTTGTCGTCTTTTGTATTTGTATTTCCCTGTTACAGAGCTGACTCACTAATTTATTTATCTATCTATTTACCTCCCTATTTATTCATTCACTTATGAGTTTATTTTAATTATTTATGATTTTATTTATTTATTCAATTATTTTCAATGAGTTGAGCGCTCCAGTTATCATTTCCACTCTAATTCTTAGGCTGTTTTATCCTTTTATTACCTTATTTATTCACCACTATATTTCATTGTTGTTTTTATCCTCTATATTGTTCCTGTTTGCTCTTTTACTCCTTCTCACCTCTGGTCCTCATGGTCTCATCATAGGGTCTTGCACTGCCTGAGTTCTCTTCTCTTTTAATTCTGATTGGTCTGTATGATTATCAATTTTTATTGTTGCTCGCTATTTGATTCACTGTTTGTTTGTTGATTTTGTCCCTGCTGAAAAGCACTTTGTGAACTGTTGTTTTTAAAGGTGCTCTATAAATAAAGTGGTTGGCATGCCTTCTACCTGCAGGATGTTAACTGGAGTGACCCAGCACACCTGGGCTCAGTGCTCTGGCACTGACTAACACTGTCTTGGCTTCTCTCCCAGCAGGTTCACTGTGTTTTGTTTTTGGTTAAGAATATTTTCTTAGGTTAACCCTTTGCTTGGCTTACACTCTTTGTAGGAGACAAACTTGATTTCATTTGATTTATTGTATTAACTTTTTCTTATTTGTGTGCGTGCCCTCACCAGGTGCGGCATCATAAAGTGGGAAGGCAGATTGCACCATAGTGGAGAGACGGGTCAGGCGGCATACTGTCATTGAGCGCAAGCTTTAATTCATGTTTAGAAAGTTTAAGTATACTTTGTTTGCTGTTTTTGGTGAATGTATTGTACAATAAACCTTTATTTTTACCTTCAACCACATCAACTCTCAATGGACTTATTTTTGGAAGAAGTCTGCACGTTTCAATGAACTGCTCCTGTTTCTCCTATGTGGTAAAATCAAATGCTAGAGAGGTTATAAGACAAACCTTATTTTTTTATTTTTGCCACTGCTATCCTCAACACTCACACACACACTTTCCATACATGCACACCACACACCACTGGTTCTACTGATCTCCCACATCTCATGCAGTCAATACTTAGGTCTGAGTTGTGATTTGTTTTGATTTGGCTTAACCTTGTTTTAAATAAAGAACTATTTAAAAAGGGTACATGGTGTTTGTCTCCCTTTGTCAAGGTCTTTTGAGCCAGGTCATGACACACTCCTGTGTACATTCCCCTGGGGTGTTGGTATGATCTATGGCTGAAAAATAAACAGTACATAGCTGTGATGGATGGATCATACGTCATGTGAATTTAACTGTAAATGGATGATGGTAAGAAGGATTTTGCAGACATTGATGTTTAAAAGGAACTCCCTGTAGTGTGAAGCAGTTTTAGAGACATTTAAGACCAAGAAACCTCAGTCTTAAAAAAAGGCTCCATTCAGGCCTGGGGCTGTTCAGGCCAACAATGTTGGGTTGCAACTACTTTACACCTAAAACGTACCATCACTGTCAGATATCAAAAAACATGAGTGCTTAAGCTGGGACAATGCTGTTTAATACATCATCTTCCATGGCAAAGCACCTCCTCCATTACAAAAAATTGTGAAAAAAAACTCAAACAGATCAACAACAGCTGGTTCAAGAGGTGACTGTGTAGTTCCTTTTAGAAAGAGTGCCTTTAGTAAAGTCACCTTTTCTGTTCGAGCCTCTCACACCTGGAATTCAATACCAAACACAATCCGTGAACTCCCGACCCGGACTTCTTTTACCAAACATCTTAAAGCTTGGCTATTGGAAGAACAACACTGTTGCCATTACCGTGCCTACACTTGTATATTTGTTATTTTTTCCTATGTTGTTGATTTTAACCTGTAACAAGGACTAAAGATGGAAATTAGCCGTTGGCTATAATCTTGCATATTTTACATGTATATGTCCATTAATATGTATTGCCCCATTTAAAAAATAAATTAACTCTTAACTCTTAACTACTAGATTGCATGGTGCAAAAAAGTCCAAAAACTCTCTCCAAGGCCCTGGTCAAAGTGGGGACAGCTTAAATAATTAGCTAGCAAAAAGAATAGGGCGGTACAGATAAAAAATCAAGTCATAAAGTACAAAAAAGTTGGAAAACAAACAGGAGCAACAATTGACAGCCTGCATGGTTGATGCATGAACACATGATTATTCTTGTAAGTTCATGACTTTATTCCCTTTAAAATTGTGAGATTTCTCTCGCAAGTTAACTTCTTTTTTTATCACCGCCTAATCTTCCATCATCGTTAACAAACTAAACAATGAAGTATAAATAAGTAGAAGATTTTTTTTTACATGATAGAAAATCTGGACTGTTAAAATGTATTTTGGTGTCACGTTTTTTGTCATTGTGTTGTTAATTATACAGGCAGGGGGCCCCTGTGATATTTTGCCTGGGGCCCCTAGAAACTCTACAAACGCCTCTGCCTTTGACAAAAGCCTGTGAAACCCAGAGAAGTAGTTATTTTAAATGGACACCCCATGAATCCCTTACGAAAACATTCTGACAGGTCACAAAGTTTAGCTTAGCTCATACAGTACACCAGTGCTGCAGCTCGTAATAAAACCCTTTACGCAACCAATTCACGACAATTTAAACACACCTTATTAAATTTACATGGAGTTCAAAGAATTGAACTACAGCCAGGTCATGGTGACTGCGTGATATATCTTTGGCGGTATTAAATACTTAGTAATGTCGAATCTGTGAACATCTTTCTAACTTGACTTAAGTCGGAAATGGCAGCGAGAACATGATTTCCATAATGGATGAGTCTACAACATTTTTCCACAGCAGGGGACTGTGCAGCCCACCCTAAATTTCGTTATTTCTCGTTCTGTAAAATAAGAATACAGTCGAATGAAATAAGAGGAAACAAAAATTACTCAAGCCAACAATAAAAAATATAAGTTTCATGTCAAAGTAGAGCATGAAAACGGGTGGGGGTCTTACAGTGACACGTCACAGCAAAAGGACAGGGATGTTTGTTTACAATATGACCGAGGTAATTCTCATACTGCTTCTCAAACGTCCATCGTCCGTACTTTCCCACCACACAACGGTGCCTGTACGCTTATTTCTACCAGCCATCAGGGAAATAAAAAAAACGTTACTCACCACATCCTATGAGCCAACTCCGCTGGAGAAGCGCACAGGTGTACGTATGTCACCTGTGGTTACCTGATGCTGAACTTGTAAATCCAGTTTGTTAGGATTAAATTTCACGGACCTCCTTTGTCCAGTGAGCCCCCCTTGAAAGTTATTTTTTCTTTCTTTCCTTTTTTTTTTTTTTTTCCTAGAAACGGGTCACAGCAGTGCATGTGTATCTAAAGTTGTTTTACTAATGATACTAGAAATTTAAGACCCTAAATTTGCCTCAGCACCCAGAAATTCACTGCAAAAACTGAAGCCCAATGAAGTCTGAGTTGCTTGAAACGAGTAAGAAACAAAATCTACCAATGAGAGAAGAAAAAATTGCTTGTTAAGTTTCTTGAAATTAGGTCAAAAAAATGTTTTTCTTACCTCATTGGTATATATTTTTTTCTGTATTACTAATTATAATCGATTTAGACGTCATTTTGTCTCCAAATATCTTGAAAAAAGACATTTTCTGGTGAATGTGGCTTATATTAAGTCTGAAAAGCATTTGCTAAACGATTTGAAAAATAGCCCAGTTGTGACTATTTTTCCCTGTGTTGCAATTGCATTTTTTTCTGCAATTATTTGTTGGTCCCCCACCTTATGTGTTTGATTAAACACACATAGTAAGAAATGAACAGTGAACTTGTGTCTTGTGTCTTTTTGCCCCAGTAAATTTTTCTCTTCTTTTTTGCCACTTTTTGCCTCCTTTGTCCTTTTTCCGTCTGTTTTTATTATTATTATTATTTTTATCCCAACTTTCTTGACAGCTTTTATTGCCTTTTGCCAGTTTAATCAATTGTCTCTTTTTTGTTCATTTTCCCCCGTTTTTGCTCTCGAAGTTGACTATATCTTAAGTTTTCTCCAAATTTTCTTGCAAATTCCTGTTGCTTTTTAACCCATTCAAGTCACTTTTCACTTTTTTTGCCACTTTGAGCTTTTTTTTGCTACATTTTGAGTACTTTCCAATTTTTCTTACCAATGTTTTGTTGCTTTTTAACCTATTCTAGTCATTTTCACTCCTTTTTTGCAACGTTTTGAGTTTTTCCCAAGTTTTCTCCAAATTGTTTTGGCAATTTTTTGTTGCCTTTTAACCCATTCTAATCAACCTAATTGCTCTAAATAAAACAAACACTTGCTTGGATTTCACTTTTTTTGTAGTGTTTCATTCCTGCAACCTGGAAAAATAAGATTGCAGATACATTACCAACTAAAATCCATTAGATATTTTGAAAATATGTAAGTCCCATATTCTGGACCATGTTTTGATTAAACTGTGGTTAATAATCTCTAAAGTCAAGCATATTACTCTACTGATTGCATAGAAGACAAAACCCCCCTACTATCTCTCTTTGGTCTGCATCTCTGTAAACATATGCTGGTGGTATGTAGAGGAACTCTGATCACTCTATCTCCAGCTGTGCGAATGCAAATAGTTTGCCAAATTGCTTGAAATAGGTAAGACTGGACAGGGGGAAAACAACCAAATTCATAAAAGTTTCCTTTTACACACACACTCCTATGTGATGTCACATCAATTTTGTCATGTGATTTTAGTCACATTTTGGGTTCACAGACTTATTTGCATGACTGACTCAGAGTTTCAGTTAACCATCTTCTTTTTCTGTTTCAAGCTTGCAGGGGTGAGGTTAGGATCAGACTTCTAGGAATACTCAGCCCCCCTGCCAAGTTCCTTACAAAAGTTGAAACCATTCATTCACTGACCATTTAAAAAATATTTTCCTACCAAATCCCATTCACAGTAATGATACAAAATAACTTTATTGTAACACAAAACATATTCCAAATAATAAAAGAAGGTTTATGCTATTTTCAGAAACCAAATGACTCTCAGAAATGTTGATTCACCCAGGGGAAAAGTCACTTTTTGCACTTGCACTTTTACACCATACAGTACAAATATTGGAGGAATGATAAAAAATAACAAGAATGGGAATTAACAATGTCATTTTTCTCACCACTTGGAAAGCAGATCTGTTTTATTGACAACAATACTGTTGAGTTTACAGGTGAGAGCTCAACTTGTCAGCTGAATGCCACATTATTGGAAAGAAAAAACAATTTCAGCAAGAGTTTCAGATGACTTTACCATTTAAATAAGAGAAAGCTAATACATCTCCAGTCGCTCTTACGTCTGAATGCATGCATTCTTTTTGATAGTAACTTTTAGGTGGAACCAGCTAAAAAGGGTTGGAAGGGTGGGGTCTTTTTCTTACATGGATTATGTAAAACAACCCTAAAAGTCAAAACCTGAGTTTCCTGCTTTTCAAGTTAAACAAACAGCCTTAGGGTTGTCACAAAAATTCCTCAACAATCTCAATTTAAGCTAAAAACAAAATATTTCCGACATAATGACATCATACTATACACCAAGACACAGAGCCGGCCCTACCTATTGTGGCACTCCCCTTTGCAGAGGAATAGCAGGAAGAATTCATTATTCGAAAAAGGTGGTATTAAGTCATTGATCACATTTTCTTTCTTTTTCATCTTATCGTCCACTTGTCTGTTTATCATCCATGATGGCTGGTGGCACGAACATTTACCTCTACTGCCCCGATTACATAAAGGGGATGGCTCTCTGCATGTTTTTAGTGGCTTATGAAAATGAAGGAGGATCTCTCAAATTGCTTGATTGAGGCTTATGGTTTCAATCTAGTCCAACTCAATCTCTGTTTTAAAAAAAACTAAATTCAAGCCAGGTCTACATTTGAAAACTTTATTAGTCAGAGACTTTGTGCACTTCCCATTTGAAAACTAGCAGCCAACACAACAACTTCTGCTTTTGCTGCAAGATGACAACAGTATTTGAGAATTAAGCTTGTGATTGTATTGAAAGTCTTGTCTTGTCTGTTCAACAAGCTCAATTGTTCACATGGTGGTGCAAGCATGAGCTTAGGCACAAATAATCTCTAAGGGCCATTCTTTTAAAAAATAGACATTAAACATATGAAACATTGTCATTTCACAAGGTGTAAGCAAAAAGTGGATTACAACCTAATAAATCTTTTTTTTTCCATTGCAATACATTATTGCAGTTATGGCTTGAAAAATGAGAATGTCTCAATTGTAGTCATTAAAGTTGGAAACCTAAGGTTTATCTTTTTTGGGGGACTTAACAAATACTCTCAATTTGTTAGAGTGGCTGATGCATATGCAGAAAATGTTGTGGTATTAAAATCAAACAGAATACAATATCTGTTTGGCACTTATTTGTAGTGGCAGAGAGGGAAATCAATCAGGATAAACTATAATAATTTGTATCAGCGCACATCAAAATCCCCTACCTATGTCACTACTGTGCCACCTCAGTCTGAAAGTGTGCACACACCCCTGCACAGCAGCACATTGAGATAGTAGGGAATCAAAGTCAATGTGTGTGTGTGTGTGTGTGTGGGGGGGGGGGGCTATAGGACAAACACAGGATGCTACAGTTTAAAGAACACAGGGAAGGTAGAAGTAAGACAAGGAGATGGTCTAAGCCTGAACTCATCCCTGCTGGGTTTTGGCTGCATGCTCACCTGCAGGGTCAGATGAAGGGTCCTGGTCACACTAAAACATCCCAGAGAAAAGATAAAAAGGAAAAAAAAACATCAAAAAAGGTCCAGTCTCAGGTAGATGGTTAAAGCCTTAACAGGTAGTTCCTGTTAGGGCAGCTGAGAGACAGTATGGACAAATGCCATCCCTGGGATTAGAGAGACAAACATTTTTGAAACATGCTTGAAACATGTCTGATTTGTTATTTTTGTCTATGTGTTTTTGTCTGATGGATCACATGCCCCACCCTTTTCAGAGGACTTTTTACCTTTGTATTTTTATAAGCTGCTCTTTTTGTATTACTCTAATTGATGTATTCTTTTTGTATTGTTTTTCACTCTTAATTTGTTTCTTGCTGTAGCTGTAAATGTGCCCATGATGGGACAAATAAAGGTTTACAATGATGATAAAAATATTTATTTCAGAGGTGTTTCCCTTCTTACTTTTTCTAACTGATGCTTCAAAAGTTTGAGTTGCCACAGGAACATTAAATGCTGGCAGCACTGATAGACTTCAAGAGAGATGGCGAGCTTTGCTAAACCTTTAGACTTTTCTTCTAACTGTTGGTCAGGAGAGGGCCAACACGGTCAATGCTGTAGTTATATAAAGCTTTGTTTTCCTTTTCTCTAGTTTTCATGGTGTTTACACATAAAATGGCTTCAAGAAGAATAAAAAACCGTGTGGATATCTGTATGGAGCGTGACCTTTTTATTGACATTTATTGTCACATTTTTGATTACCACTAGATTCTTGTGGGGGGTTTTTTAATCACTGCTATGAACAAGAAAAACAAGTGAGTCCAGGGTGTAGTCGTTGCTATTTGCAAATGTAGGAATTTAATTTATTGCATCAGTTTATCAAAACAATTTAGGTAGACAGGTGAAGGGCGTACATGGTTCCAACTATGGCAAGGTCAAAAAAAGACTTAAAGTTGAATAAGCAACTGAATTAAGTAAGTCATTTCATTGCAGTGCATTTCAATAAATGGGAACATCACCCAAAAGAAGTTATTGTTCTGTACATCATCTTACTGCTCTGTGTGTTGGATGCACAAGGAAAACATCTTTGTGTAGACAGGGACAGAAAACTAAAACATTTGTGCAATTCACAAATTTCCCTGAAATATTTTATAAATGTGAAAATTTAGAATATGAAAAAAAAACCAAGCTTCAGTTGAATAAATATATCAGGAATAATATGTCTTACCTCAGCTGGATTTAAGATGGAGAGAACACAATAAGTGTCAGTGAGATGTGATGAAAGTCAAGAAAACTTGAAAAGAAATCAAGTTTTTTTTAGGTTTTGGTACATCCACAGACAAACAAGACTTCCCTTGAAGCAAAAAGTATCTCATGTCAGATGTGCCTCTCATGTGACCTCATCGCTCATGCATTGCACATCTTTCAACCAGCCAATAGTAGGTAGAGGCAGAGCCGTAGAAGAGGGTGTAACTAGTGCATTCATGAGCAAAATCTGAAGACTGGAGGAAAAAATCACAAGAATTTGCACTTTAAAAGCAACAGAACAATAGAAACAATACATATCTGTAAACTCTGTAAAGAATACAGATAAATTGACAGATAAATATCAATTGAACTACCTGCCAATTGCGATTTGGTGACAGTCAACATAAAATAATTTCATTCATGTATCAAATAATTCTTAATCAAACACATTTGTTAGATTTCACTCAAGCCAAACTGTTTTGTTTAAATACAGATTTCAGGCCAAATCTTGAATTGGTATCCATGGAACAAACAGCGGGGCTGCACGGTGGCACAGCGGGTAGCACTCCAGCCTCACAGCAAGAAGGTTGCCGGTTCGATTCCCCGATCGGGCATGGTTGGCCTTTCTGTGTGGAGTTTGCATGTTCTCCCTGTGCATGTGTGGATTCTCTCCGGGTACTCCGGCTTCCTCCCACAGACCAAAAACATGACCACGTTAGGTTAATTGGTCACTCTAAATTGCCCGTAGGTGTGACTGTGTGCGTGAATGGTTGTTTGTCTATATGTCAGCCCTGCGATTGACTGCCGACCAATCCAGGGTGTACCCCGCCTCTCGCCCAATGACAACTGGAACAGGCTCCAGCCACCTGCGACCCTGATTAGCAGGATAGATGGTTAAGAAAATGGATGGATGGATGGAACAAACAGCTTCTGTTGTGCAAGATCTGTGCGGTGGTCACAAAAAGTTAAATTATAACTAATCGAGTAAAACTATTTCCCTCTTGAATAAGAAACACATTATAGTAATTAACTGTTTTATATAACTATTCTTTTGATGCAATTGTTCATCACCCATCATATACTGCTTCAAAAATGGTTGATCAGGTTTTGCTGGGTTGGGTTGTTCTTTAGATTGTTGGTTTACTTGTGGGAACACATGCCAGGTGCTAAATGCAAATCTTGGGTACGGGTTTATTTCCTCTGCTAAGTGTGTTTGAGTATGTAGGTGTGTATATGTGTACGTGTGGTGTGCAAAGATTTTTGTTTTTTGTAATGTACAGTGCTTTTGTTGCATTGTAAAAAACTACTAATTCATTCACATCAGGGTAAGTTTCAAGTTTCAAAAAGACAATTCACTTTATTTCAAATTGTAAAACTGGTGTTTATATCATTGGAAGCAGAGCTATAGAGAAGGGCAGAACTAATTCACTCCTGAAGCTTAAGACTGGGGGGAAATGACTAGAATTAATATTTCACCTTTGGGAATCATTGTCATTCAGAGCCAGAAGACATGACATGGTAAAAAAAAAAAATATATATATATATATATTAATCATGGCCACGAAATACAAAACAGTGCCACAAAATAAACATGTGCATAAAATATTAATCAACAACAGTAATATCATACCTGGACAGCAGGGTAAGCAAATTGAGCGCACCTTCTCTTGAAAACTGTAGTATCCTAAGCGATACCCTTCAGGACAGTGGGTTTGCTTGTCAGTTTCTTGCCATCTTCACCACTTGGAGCTGATAAACAGACTATTTCAGTTTAAATATGTTTGTGATAATTTGCTTCCTCAATTTTCTTTTGTCTCACTCCCATTTCTTCTTTGAAACTCTATTGAGAACCTGCTTAAGATCCAAAATGTGCAAAATGTCAGTTCTTGCAATTTTCAACTGGTCTTAAGATTTTGATCAGGTTTGCACCTCCATCAGTCCCACCACATACCAGGGTGTGGATGGAATATGCTTAGTTGTCACCATCTGGTGGAGGTTTTGGATCATCACTAATTTTTGAAGTGGCTTGTCCTTAACTGACACTCATCCTTCTTAGAGCAACAGTTTTGTTGCTTTGTAAAAATGAATAAACTTGGTGAGCCTTATTGATGATTTTATTTCAAGTTTCGATCAACTTCTGAACATACTGTCAGTTAGAGGTAAATGATAATAGAGAAAAATGAGAAAATGGACTCCAGGCTTCAAAGATCAAAAGTTCCCCCAGTTTCACCTTCAAGTCTCCTCATATATCAAAGTTTTGTTCAAGAAACTGCTACTTCTGTAAATGAAAAGTGTCCCAAACCTCACCAGGAATCTGCTTTTGACAGCCAAGTTTTAGGGTCAAAATCAACGATCTGCATATGTGGTGAGCAAAAACTAACAAAGTGTCCTCTTTGAAAATTCTTGGTATCAATACTAAACAGAATCTTCTTGATGACAGCCCAAAAAGCAGTTGCCTTAAGTAGAAAGAGAAAGAAAATGTCCATTTTTATAAGGTTAGACTGGAGATCTTGACCAGTCATAATGGACCTGCAGCAACAGCTTGGACACACACAGTGTCACCCTGCTCCATCCATCCATCCATCCATCCGTCAGCCTCTCCACGTCACCTCCACTTCATCCGTTCTGTACCTATGACAGCAGAGATGATAAAAATCAACCTGTAGATCAGACAAATAGCAACAGAAACATTTCTTTGAATACTTGATCAATTGGACTATGTTGTCACAAAACAGGGCCAGCAGGTATGATTCACTTTTTTGTCATTCAAGGAGCCCAAAAAAAATTTAATGGCCAATAAAACTCATCACAAATTTTGATTTAAAATTCTTGACCTTTCCTTTTAACAAGGTTATTAGGGACTGAATTTCCAACAGTTGTCATGATAGAGGGCCCTCTGCATTACAAAAGGGTGACCCAGCAAAGTTCAAGATCAAATATATTATGATTTATTAAATGATAAATTAAAACTTAAATGTAAATTTTCTTCACTCAAGTATTTGTCCCACAAAGAAGCTTTCACTGTGATGTTGTTACTTTCTTTGCTACCCAAAACTCATTCTGATTGTAAGGAGTATCTGAAGCGTCATATGCAAGTTAAACTTGAAAAAGAGCCAGACATTTCAACCGGCAATCTCTGCAGGTTTCTTCTGAATGGCAGGTAGGGAATATGACCTCTTTCAAATCAATGTCAAGACTCTGGAAAACTGGGAATGAAGTTTGTTAACACTGGGATTTTGGATCGCAGGAAGAGCTTAGGAGGGGGAAACAAATTCTCAGGACTGAAAACCGGAAGGATCAAGACATCGATGCTGAACAACAGATGGAAAAGTGTCCAGAAAGTTGCAGCCAGAGCTGAAGTTGGAGGGATTATTGTTTTTATGTCAAGTTATAATGTAGTAAAGCATTAATTATTTCATCCTGAATTTTACGGGTCACCCTTTACAAAAACAAACTACAAGCCCTGCAGATACATGAATGACCGTATCTGAGAACTGCAGTAACCCACTTTAATCTAGGTTTTACTTTGCTTGTTTTTTCTTTATTTTGTTTTGTTATTTCATTCATTCCTTATAATAATTCTGTTAAGTGTCCTTGAGTATTGAGAAAGGTGCTTTTAAATAAAATGTATTATTATTATTATTATTATTACACAGAGGAATCATCTGGATCTCAAGAGTCAGAAAAGAATGCAGAGTTTTAGAGGGGTTTTTTTTAATGCCAAAATTAACTGTTCTTATTTGTAAAACTCAAAAGAGAAAAAGAAACCACTCGTACCTTTGTGTAATCCAAGAGTCTTCTAGTTCAGTCACCTGACCTGACCTGAACATCTCCCAGCCTGCTTGTGCGATCATGGCTCCGTTGTCAATACAGAACCTGCAGCAAAAAGAGGAACAACACCGGACTGTCTGAGGACAAGAGTTTTCTTTCACTCATCAAAGTCAGACAAGAGCCCCATGAATGTGTTTTCACTTTATGTTTGTCAATACTTTGAAAAGACTGGGTGTGTTTTCATTTTCTATTTCCTTTTTTGGTCCGTAGCCCATTTTCTGTCACTTACACTAAACTCCTGTTTCAAATGAATTAAAAAGAGATTTCCACAGAAAAAGAAAAGTAATGACCTCATTATGACTCAAACAGTTTTAACAAAGGATACGTTTGTTCGTAAGCAAGTATATCAATGAACTCACTACATTTCAGTGTGAACAGCAGTGAGTGTGCATTGACTGGTTTACCTTTCATCCGTTGCAAAAAGCTTGGCTCCTCTCTCCTTGCACATCACTCCCATCATCTCCTGCAGACGTAGATTACCTACACAGGGAACACAGTTGTCACAATCTCTTCTAGATGGATGAGTTGAAGCTTTTGATGAATAGATTCAACTTGATTTGACAAAGACATGAGCTTGTATGAACTTGTTGCTAGCCTGAAAACACCATAGCATCTCCGCACAGCTCATAGTTATCATACCCAGGAATAAAAAAGTAATACTTACAGCCAACACCCCCAACGATGAGGACCTCTTGAGAGCCGCAGTGAGCCATGGCTCTTTCTGTGATCTCTACAAGCATGGAGAACACCGTCTCCTGCAGGGAAAGAAGCGTTAGCAATGGCCTCAATTTTTCAAATATATGCTTTAAGTCAAGGGTGTTCAAACTTTTTACAAAGGGGCCGTATTGGAAACTGTGAAAATGACCAAGGGCTGGCGGCTCTTATGGACATGTATATTAACAGTGAAAGCTACAAAAGAGTGCTCTATTGGAAAACTATTTCTTTTTAGTGGTTTCTGAAAAAAACAAAAAAAACAAAAAGTGTTTAAGTAAAACATGCTTGTGCTGTTATTACAGACCTTTGAGATAAAACCAAAACTGGGGAAAATATTAAACAATTTTATGGCAGGATCAGGATCTGGACTTTATCACATTTGTTTATACAATGTACAATGTTGTTTAGACAATTAAAAAACATTTTAACCCAAAATATCTCTGATCCTGCATTCTGAACCATTTTATGCTTCAACTTTTGATTTTTTTGACCATTTCATATCTTTAATTCAATTTTTTGGTCCTCTCATGTGTTTTTTTTTTTAATTCTAAACAACTCATGAAACACATTTTGCATCATGCCAAATGCAATGAAATGTCAGCTGTAAAAGTCAAGTTTTTGCAGATTGTACAGAGCTTTAGATTTATAAAGTTGCCTATGCACAGTCCAAATCTTTGTGAAACATTACCAGATATATTGAGATTTATTTCGAGCACTTGACAGAAACTGTAAATGTAAACAATTAGAACATGATTAATTTAAGTGACAAAACTAAAACACGGTAAGATGAGAGCAGGGGGCTGCTTGAAAATAGTCGACGGGCCACAATTGGCCCCCGGGCCGTAGTTTGGACTCCCCTGCTTTAAGTATTATGGTTCCAGCTTCCTCTTTGTTTCGAATTTGGCCTTTTTCTTTGTAAAAGTCCTGTCCTGTTACCTGGGTTCAGAAAGTTTTCACATTTCTTTGTCTTAAATTTTGACATTAAAAAGTCAAAATGCCTTCGTTTGCAAGACAAGATCGTTTTTGGTAACAAAATCTATCAAAGTGGTATGACCAAAAATGGGTAAATAACATGGATTACTTTTGAGAAGAATTGATGCACTCAGTCCCAAAATCCTAATATTCGGCTAAATTTGATGTTCATGCTATGTCTAACTGCGGATTTTACGTACCATAGTGTACCCTAGTGAGAAACAGAGCAGAGATGGGAAGCTCGACAAGCCGCACCCACTGGGACGGTCCTCATGCTATGAGGTCGGCTGTATCGAGATCCCCAGTACCTCTGTGTGTTTGACGGGTGGTACTATTCCACTACTAAGGAGGCTCCGTCCCAACAAAGAAAACAGAAAAAGAAAATTTTTTTTTTTTTTTGTTACATGTTGGGCTGTTTGGATGAGTGACTGACTGACTCCAGATGCAGCCTGCTTGGTAGGATGCACACATGACATGTTGCTTCAGTGCTGATCGGGTTGGAGGAATGGCTTCGTATGGCCTCTGCTTCCGAGCAAACATGTCCAACCTTGCATCATTGACACCTTCAGCTGTGCTGGATCTGTCGTGCATCATGACCACAAACTTCTCCAGGGTTTTCAGGCCTTCATCGTCCAGTACAGGTGGGTAATGGCTGAGTTTGCTGAAGACACTGGAAGCCTCATCACAAACATTCCAGGTTTGTCAAGCAGACTTTTTCGGAAACGGTGCCTTACGACTTTGTTATAGTGTCGGACACTTACGTACCTTCTTCTCGTAGGGAAACGAGAAAAGACGTTCTCATGTTGTCTCCAGTACTTGTCCTTAGGTGAAGTCCAAGACAGAAACCGGTTTCCGTTGGGTGTTGACGACGTCTGGCTCGAGGACTTCACGGAGGTCTTGTGTGACTGCAATGACGATAACATCTGTGTCGTTGACTTTGACCATGATGACCTTGCTGCCTGCTTCTGTGGCATGCCTGGCATGCACAAAGATCCGGGTGTCGGCTTCTTCATGACTGTATGGTGCCACCCCAGCCAGATTGATAGTGCTGTTGCTGATAGCATCTTTTTCCTTGGTCTCAATCACCACATTTGGTGAGGCCACACATGCTATCTGATCAGCCAGAAAGTTTGTGTGCAGACAAGTCAAACATGTTTTTTTGTGTGGATTTTTTTTAACTCAGACACAATTTGGCAGGCACACACACACACACACACACACACACACACACACACACTAAACCTCTAACAACACTAATATAGACTACCAGTCATTTTACCCCAGTTCGACATAATGTAAACCTCATATTTAGCAGAATATTAGGATTCCGGGACTAAAATATGGTACAAGGAAGCCACTGAGTAAGTCCATGGGTCCAGTACACCTAAGATGTATCACTATTTACATATTAAACTGTGGTTCTAGTAAGTTTATCCTGTTCAAATACCCTAAGATACCGCTTTACGTTATAATAACATATAAGTTACCACCGGTAGAACTTTTTAACGGCGGTACAACTTAAAAGTAAACCGGTCTACCAAAAGAGTTTTCTCGTTGTAGATTCCTCATACACACGGTATTTTGGTGCTTTTATCCGCAAGTGAATGATTCTCCTGTAATATGCAATTATCCGCCCAGCTATGATTAAAAGTTGCTAAATAAGAGTAGCATCTAGAGCTGGTTTTCCAGATTGCATTTCATAAGAAAAAATGTTTGACTGTGTTTAGCTTGTTTGCACCTGCAGAGAGAAACACAAGTCTTCAGCTGTGCACTGGCCAGAGCTCAGCATCTTGTGAGCAGCCTCCTAATGAAGAAAAGCACAACAGAACTGTTTTAATGGTGAGCCAAAATAAGTCTCTACACCAAACTAAAGACTTAATCTTCACTCTAGAGTCTAGCTTTTCAACAATGACAACACTTAACGACAAAGGATGAGCTCATCCCAAAGTTATCTTCAGGAGACATATTTTTTAGAAATGCGCAGTAAACTTACCTCAATATAGGACAAAATACCCGAGAAGGAGACGTCCATCCCTTTTACAGTGTACGGCAGCTCCACAAACTGACTCCCTCTACAGCACAGAAAAAAAGCAAAGTGATAAAGAGGAAATAAAGGGTAAATAGGACTGACCTAACTTAAAAACACTGGCACATCATGGGATCTAAATAACTTACATACAAAAAGTCTGAGTCAATATATTTTACAGGTAGAAGACTTTTTTTGAGTAATACATAAAAGACACAAGAGTTTCTTGCACCAAAGCTATGAGACCATTTGACAAGCTTTAATTTTTACCTTTTATATGACACAACATTTTTCAAACATCACATCCAAGCCGTAGTAAATCAGCAAATCCTGTATTTCCATAATGGAACAACTGTTTTTATTGATTGAGTCTGGCGCATTTGCAACAGCTGTTTAGGAAAAGACGGTTACAATGCAGCTGCTCCAACATGTCTTGATCAATGCAAAAACTTCATTCTCCCATACAAGTGATTCAGACACACAAATCTGGGTTTGGAAAAGCAGAATTACTCATTGCTTACTTACTTTTTGGCCATCTGCTCTATGTTGTAACCTGGACTGGGGTCATTTGAGATCTGAGGAGAGAAAACCGTTTCACATAACCTGTCCACACATCAGTATATTTTACAGCACCAAGGCTACTTTCATGAGGTCATAAGGGCACACACCTTTATAACTCGTGCAAATCTGTCCAAACAGTTTCCAACTGCAATGTCGATGGTTTCACCAAATATTCTATATCGCCGCTCTGAGTATGCAATAACCTGCACAAAAAAACAACATCATCTAATTGAAATCCTTTTCTACCATTGAAAAAACACCACTTAGTGGACTGGAAGCTATGGTGAGCACCAAGTGGGAATCACATCTTGGCCTCCAGGGATTTATTGTGTTTTTCCACTGAGATGAAGAGACAAACCTGTGTGTTTCCCCCGCTGACATAGAGCACGGTGGGGTTGTTAGCTTGTGTGATGAGTCGGCCCATCTCAATGTGTCCGATACAGTGGTTTACACCGAGGAGCGGCTTCCCCCAAAGCTGTGCCACAGTACGAGCCACCAGAGCCACAGTCACCAAGGGGGCACCCATACCAGGACCTGAATAAGAGGAAAGAATAAGAAAAAGGAAGAGATATGCCTGATTCTTGTCCATCAGACACTTAATAGCAGCTATGAAATCTATGTGCTTTTATAGATCAAACATCTCCTTGTTCAGATTTACCCTCAATACTAAACCATGATGAGTCAGGTTGGTTCAGTGCAAATCAGAATTTCGAATACTTTTTCCCTTGCTGTTTGTTTCGTTTTTGCACTATTCTTGTTGAAAATTATGGAGGCTTCACTGTCTGTCACTCATGACCATTTTCATAAACATTTTGGTTCACAGTCCCAATGCACTATATAGAGATGGGTTTCAGAGCCTGAATGCTAAATCATGCTGAGCTTCACAAAGACAAACTCAACATGATCAGTTGTTCTAGGAGGACTGAATGGACTGCATGAAAACATGTGGGGCTGAAGAGTCAAATAAAAAGGTTTAAAGCATAGCATGTTTTTAGCTAACATAAGGTGAACAATTACATATGAATGTCCTTGGGATAATGCCCACTTCATCAGAAGAAGTCTGGGTCTCTAAGTATCAAGACTTGCCCATGCAAAACTTAAAAGGCACACTCATTTCTGTCAGAATCAAATCCCAGTCTACAACAAACTGAAACATCAAGGCCCTTGTGATACCTTTGGTGTATGCCACACAATCAATGTCTCCTGGCTTCAGCCTTGCTTGTTCCAGAGCTTCCTTCAGGACAGTCAGTATAACTGCACGGTGATGTCTGGCAGTGTCACTTGGCATGAATCCTGCAGAGTGAAATATTAATCCATGAAATAAGTAGGCACTTTTACTTCTGAACACATCAATAATGACAAGAATCACTCATGTAAAAAAACAAACAAACAAAAAAAACTGAGATCAGTCTTACCTTGACCAGGAGGAGTGATGTATGTCCGCCTGGGGTTTGAAAGCACTTCTCCATCTCTGATTATTCCTATGCCAATCTTGTTGGCACTGCCCTCAAATCCAATAACTACAGTCATGGCTTTCAAAATCTGTATGGGGGAGAAAAAAAGTACACATGATTTCCACATGAACACATTAAGTTTAAACCATAAACCCTTTATATCAATTATTATGGCACACATGGTTTAATTAATATAGTAATAAAAAATATAGAAGTTAGGCTAAAAAAGATTAAAAGTGAAATATCAATCCAATGCCCACAAAAACAAAGTGTAGCTTTGTATGCTAGAGGTGAAGGTATGACTCGATTTAGTAAAACTACCAATTTTAACAGTTTCCAGTTAACGCAGACGCCCCTACCTTTTCAGCTTTCTTATATTGCAAACATTTGTCAAAATTTGCAGGACATGTACACAAACGCCGGACTGCAAAACTTTGGGGTCCAGAGCAGCAATGATGTGCCTGTCGCGAACGATCCGGATCTTCAGAATCGGCTCTCTGAAGTGAACGATGAGAACCGGATCCTGATTGGGAGACAATTTTATTACACTGTTACAGCCACAGGCAAATAGTCAAAATGTGATGTATTTTCTGTATCTCCTCTGTTCTGGTTTATTTTTTCTTTTGTTTTTGACATCTTCATTTATTTTGCTGTGTTAAGCTTCTCCTTGTTGTTTAACTGCAAATAGTTAAGAGTGTACCAATACAGTGAAAGATTGGACCTTTTTGTGTTTTGGCTCTTTGTTTTTTAATTTTACGAGATATATCAATCTTTTTAACTTTTTCCACTTTGCATCTGGAATGAATGACAAGACAGGGTTTTTGGACCATACTGCAGCTAGTCACCAGGGGGAGCAAATAATAATAATAATAATAATAATAATTATTATTATTATTATTATTATTATTATTATTATTATTATTATTATTATTATCTAGGGAACCACTTGGGAGACAACAAAAACCGACTCCTTTGAGAGAGCTGGTCCAAAAAAATCGACTCTCTGAAAAGAGCCATAGTTCTCACCACTACAGAAAATCAGACTGCTGTTCAGGTCGCCAAAATAAAATTAAGGCCGTGAGCTAATGAAGTTGACCTTTACATGGGGAATATGGTAACATAATTGGTTCCAGTGTAAGAGCCTTGCTCATTTGATGAGCCCTCTAAATTAAGGTAATAAACCGCGGATCTACCTCTTTTCTATTCCTTCAGGCATATCTTAGGGCAGTCACAAAGTCCTGGGAGCACATGTGGTTCAGAACTACTTTACTCAGCTTCTGCTTTGTATGTGTGAGGGGGTCTGGTAGGAGTGACCGCAGAAAAAAAACAGTGGTGTTTGCATCCTGTTGTGGAAGTGCAAGTAAGATCATTTGCATGCCTTTAAATTATCGCGTCCAGCTACCCGAAATAGCATCACTGACTGCTGTGTTTATCGATGATACAAATTAGCTGCACCAGCTATTAGGTGGCTGGTGAGTGTTCATTCATTCTCAGCTGCAGGCCGTCTGTCTGCTCTTTGTTCCTGGAGAAAAGCTAGCAGCAGCTAAGCTCGCCATGCTGCGTAGTTTGGTAAAAGCATGCTAAGAGCTTTGGTCCTGGGGTTATTCAACCGTTTGCATTGAACAGACGACGAATACACTCAGATTTAGCGTTTAGGAACCGGAGTGATGCACCCCTGTAGTTTATCTAGGCCTGAAATAGGCCATTAACATTCAAGTAGCACTTACGTGAAAAAATTCCCCCTCTACTACTTTTTAGAATACTGGCTATTTGTAAAGGAATCGGTTTACTTTAAAATGCGTTGTAAAACTAGTGCAGCGCATTTCCTTGCAGCAAATGCGTCGAAATGCTGAAGCTGAAGATAGTTATTTCAAGCTGGAAACGTGCAACATGCAAAGAAAAATTGCTGGAAACAAAACCCTAAAAATGTCGACCACGAAGATGGCTTTGCTTAGTAGGTTAAACAAATGGGGCATTGAAAATGATAAACAAATGAATAAAAACAAACAAAACAGCACAGAAGTATAGAGGGAGTAAAGAAGGAGGGAGGTAAGTGAAAAAGCTAAGGGGGAGGAGAAATGAAGAGTGAAGGAGTGAAGACAGAGGGAGGAGTGAAAAAAGTGAAGATGCAGAGAAGAAGGAGAAATACATAAGTGAAGAAGCAGAGGAAGTAGCAGTAAGAAAAAGGGAAAGGGCAGGAAGGAAGGAGAAAAAAAGGAGTGAGACATGGTTTTCTGTCTGTATCCTTAAGTTCAGCAAGATCATGGAATTGTATCTTTGGACAATGAATGCTGGTATGTCTATTCATAAGGAGAGAGATAACCACAAGGCTTTATTTTTTATAATAGCTCTACAAAATAATGTTTAACATTTTTTCAGTCATGAATGCTGGTATGGAAGTTAGAGAAAAAAACAACTATAGAGAAATAGGTATTTGACTGATATGCAGAAGCACCAATACTCTATATACTCAGTGACTTTCCAGTTGTTTTGAGACCCATAGTAGAGCCATCAATATAAAATGAACATATCATTCAGGCTCAGGTCGAGATCAAAATGTTGAACTGGATATAACAAATAAGTACTGTTGAGAACTACTTTAAATCATGGTCAACTTTTTGTTTGTCTTTTTTCAAACGTATTTGGGGAAAGAAGTGCCCTCGATGTTTTATGGAATGAGAAGCACAATGAATATTCACACTTGGAATGATGTTGATCAAATTTTTACCCCCAAAGTTATATTTGACCAACATGTTGGTTGATGTAGTAAGCAAAACAGTGGTAGAGTTAAAAACATGTTTAAGGCTGCATGTTGTTTTTCAGTACCTATTAGAGATTCAAATCTTTCTCCCTTTTTTTTTTTCAGCAGCACGAGTGTTGTTGCGAGTGCATGTTGTGTGTTTGAGAGGTTTGTTTGCAGTCAGAGCAAGTTCAAGGATGAAGAGAGGCAAGAATGCAGAGGGGACTGCTGCAGATGGAGAGAATGACACCGGCTCTGGTAGGATTGAATGCACTGATGCAGAATCAAACACATTTGAACACACAGGGATGAGTTCACATGAATTTATATGCTTCTTCTATGGTGCAGCTTCTGCAAAGAAAGCAAAGAAGCCCAAGGAACCAGAAGCCCCAATAATGTATGATGACCCTCCTGACAAAATGACAAGCAAGGACGGACGCAACGCCAATCTGAAGGTTACTTCCTGGAATGTGGATGGGCTGAGGGCCTGGGTGAAGAAGAAGGGCTTGGACGTGAGTTTTACGATACCTCTTAAAAATTGATAATAGTTCTTAGTTTTTAGCCTGACTGCAGTGGTTAAAAACATGTCTTCTCCTGACAGTGGGTGCGTGAGGAGGCCCCTGATGTCTTATGTCTTCAGGAAACAAAATGTGGAGAAAAAGACCTCCCTGCTGATATCACCTCAATGCCTGAGTACCCTCACAAGTACTGGGCTGTGACAGACAACAAGGAGGGTTACAGTGGGGTTGCCATGCTCTGCAAGACTGAACCCATCAAAGTCACCTATGGAATAGGTGAGTGCTATGTCACAGTTAAAATAAAGCCTGGGCCTCATCTCAGTCATTTTTCTGAGTGAGAAAGAGACGCTTTTCCCATCATTGTGCAGAGTTGCAGCTTGTATTATTCTTTGCGTCTTTTTTGAAAGAAAAATAAAGAGCATGGTTTGTACAGATAGAAAAAAAATCCCAAATTAGATTAAATCACTATACGACCAGCTGCAGTATTTTCATCACATATAGTGCAACATTTCTTCAACCTTAGATGTGTCAGAGCACCAGAAACATCAACCAAAAAGTAATTTACTTTTTCATAATACTTAATTGTTTTAGATGGACTTGCTTATGCAAACAGTGTCTTAAGTAGATTTTTTAAACAAAAATCCTTCTTTTCTTCCTCATGTTTGTTTTCTTATTCAAACCGAGAATGAAAATAAAGTCATCCCCTTCAATATAGCAACTTATCAACTTTTCCCCACGAATCCAAATAGCTCTTGCTTTTGAAGTTATTAATTCCAAATTTTATTCATCAAATATGGACCCTTTTTTGATGAAGAATGATGTGCTTATTTAATATCACAGAAGATGGGGAACCTAAAAATAATCACATGATAAATCTTACTGCACTATAGGGTAAAATAACCACAAATTGATTATTTTGGCAAATTATTCACATCTGTCTTGTGAAATAATTTACTATAGCTTGAATATTTTGGATTTTTGAAGCCCAGAAACTGCTGATTGATCTTCTATCAAAGTCTGTAAGTGATAATACTTGCTTGTTAATTAAACTCTCCTGACAATCATTCAGGGAATGAAGAACATGACAAGGAGGGCCGTGTCATTACTGCCGAGTTCCCCGACTTCTACCTTGTTACAGTCTACGTGCCAAACTCTGGCAGAGGTCTTGTGCGTCTTGATTACCGCAAAACCTGGGATGCGGACTTCCGAGCATACCTGACCGAGCTGGACATGCAGAAGCCTTTGGTTCTGTGTGGTGACCTCAACGTTGCACACCAAGAAATCGACCTGAAGAACCCAAAGGGCAACAAGAAAAACGCAGGTTTCACTCCCGATGAGCGGGAGGGCTTCAGTCAGCTGCTGTCATCCGGTTTTGTTGACAGCTTCAGAGAGCTCTACCCTGAGCAGACAAATGCCTACAGCTTCTGGACCTACATGATGAACGCCCGTGGGAAGAATGTGGGTTGGAGGCTTGATTACTTTTTGCTGTCGTCTGGTCTGCTGCCAGGCCTGTGTGACAGCAAGATCCGCAACAAGGTGATGGGAAGCGATCATTGCCCCATCACTCTGCACATTGCTGTGTAGCTCAGGTCAACAGAGGTGCTTGCATTTACTTAGCTTTGCTGTTGTCTTAGTACTGCTGTTAGCACTCGACTGAAACCATCACATAAAGTGTGCTCCATCAGGGAGTGATCTGGACAGGTAGTGTTGAGTGTGAAAATCTGCCCAAACTCCTTATCTTTAGGTTCTATAGGCTTTACTATCTTGTGTGTTTATCTTTTTTCAGTTTTCATATAGTAAGACAACAATACATTTCACAAAGCCCATTTATCTCTTCATGTGGGCCTGTCAGTAAAGCTAATGATTTAGACTGAAGTTTTCTGAAGTAGCAACACTAAGTATTCAAAACGGTCTAAGCTGATTGTCAAAAGTCCCATGACGATGACAGCACCTGGTATATGCTTCCTGTTTATGTGTGAAATGAAACACTGTTGACACGAAAAACATTACTTATGCTATGAAAAATAAAGGTTTGACGCCCCTTTTCCAAATAAATAACAAACTTTCTATAGTGAAAACATTCCCACAATAAAGACTGGATTTGTATAAAATAAAATGATTCTGTATTGTTTGTTCATGAGTTTATTAGTCTCTGGTGTATGTATGTGTATATAAACAAACATGATGCATCTATAACACATTCCTGTGCTCAGAGATTTAACCACACAAAGTAGAGACCAACTGATGTTGAAAGAGATTAAACCAAACAAGACAGTTTAATCCCCTAAACACAATTCTTACTGAATCCATTCTTTACGTTTTCACAAGCAGCAAAGTCAGACCATTTCAGTTCCTTTCTGTTAGTCTAAATGATTTTATCTTGTATTTTAAATTTTAAATTCCAAACAAACAGATTCAACGCTTGTCTGTTTATGCTAACTTAATGGTGTGTGTTCGTTGATGCATTTTCAAGTTATAGGACTGCCTGAATCCTTTTCCACATTCTAGACACAGATATGGTTTTTCTCCCGAGTGTGTCCGCTGGTGTCTCTTCAGCCTGTTGGCACTGAGGAAGCTCTTATCACACTCGGTGCAAGAGTACGGCCTCACTCCAGTATGGTAGCGCAGGTGAATGGTCAGGTAGCAGGATTGGGTGAAACTCTTGCCACAGTGGGGACACTGAAAAGGTTTGTGCCCTGAGTGGAAACGCTCATGCTTTAGAAGCTCAGCATGTGAGAAGAAGCCCTTCCCGCAGTCAGAGCAGAGGTATGGCCTCTCACCTGAATGAGTCAGCTCGTGTCTGATCAGGGTTGCCTTATACACAAAACTTTTGTCACACTGCGAGCAGCTGAAAACATTTTCCCTGGTGTGGCAGCGCTCGTGCTTCTTCATATTGCGCTCCCTCTTGAAGCTTTTGCCACAGAAAGAACACATGAAGGGCATCTCCTCTGAGTGGATCTTCATGTGGCTCAGCAGCCCCCCCTTGTAGAGGAATCCCTTCCCACACTGTGTGCACATGTGCGGTCGCTCCTTCTGATGGATACGTTGATGTGCTGTAAGAGCAGCCCGGTAGGCGAAGCTCTTCCCACAGTTACAGGTGTGCACTCGCTCTTCCTGGTGAGTCTGTAGGTGTCTGTTCAGGTAGCTGGCACAGCTGAAGCTCAGCTCACAGCGGGGACATTTAAAGGAACGCTCCACCTTGTTCACTTCTTCACTGTGAGTTTTCAGGTGTCTCACTAGAGCAGACTTCCAGGCAAAAGCACGGCCACACTCTGAACACATGTACTCGCCGTTCTCCATGTGGGTGCTCCTGTGCTCCTTCTGGGCCATCAGAGTCTTGAAGAACTCCCCACAGATCAAACACTCGTACTTGCGCCCAGACTTGTGTGTCTGCTTGTGCCGCTCAAGTGACTGCTTGAAGGAAAACCTGCGCCCGCACTGAGGACATGGGAAAGGTTGCTCACCGGTGTGGATACGTTGGTGAGCTGTTAGTAAGGATTTGAACTTGAAGCTCTTTTCACAGTCTGGGCAGCTGAAACGTCCCTCTTCATCCGTCAGGGGCTGGAGAGACTCTTTGTCGTCCTCAGCCTCGACAGAGTGAACCTTATCAATGTGCAGCTGGACCTGGACTTCCTCTGAGTGCTTGAAGGAGCATTTGGGACAGGAGAAGGCAGCTGAGGAGCCTGCTTCTGTGGAGCCTGCTGGAAATGAACAAAGTTACTAGACACTAGCACAAGGAAAGAGCATTTTCCACTGAAATGTGAGTTAAGATATTGCCGTTGCTGTATGCAGTCTCCAGTTAATTGCATTTGAGAATTTATAAATGTCAGTAGTGTCAGGCTATAAAAAGAAAGTCTCATGTTAGAATGTCATAGTTTTTAAGGCATAATAGTGTAAAAATAAATATCTTGTTACAATATGAGAAGCATGTAGTTATAACCAGTGCTGGGACTAACAGAGTTATAAGTAACGGCATTACTAACATACTTACTTTTTCCACTAACATAAGTATGATAAATGGCTAAAGGTAGAGTACAGATTAGAGAACACATTTTTAAAGAAGAAGCTAATGCTTCAGTCTCCTCAGCAACACGTCACACAGCTACCTGTGTATGTGTAACCTGCAGTCAGAGAGGATTTCATGCAGAGTCTATGGATCAAATCACATACAGGGAGAGGGGTTTTGCTTTTTGAGGTATATGAGGTATTTAGTTGATTTCAAATGAGCTCAGTGGCTTGAAACAAATTTAGTGTCAAACATACCATATACATTCTTATTGAAGTAATGTCACATGACAAGATGGCTGTGATTTCTCAATGCTCAGAGTACAGCTATTTAAATTGCACACTGTTAATGTGTATTTATATACTTTTTTTAAGAGTACAGAAATACTTGACTTGAAATCAAACTTTGGGCTATGAAAATGTAATGATATTTCTTCCGTACTCTATTGCTTCCTCACATTTATTTCATCATGCTGATAATGGCTGATATTCTCTGCAATTTTTTATCTCACACTGCCACAATATAAATAATGATCTGTACCATAGTCAGTAATGAAACAAAAAAGTAACTCAAGAGTCTTTTTAAAATTGAACTAATTACTTTGAAAATATCGTAACTCAGCTACTTTTTACAAGTAGTGGCTTATAACTGTAACTAGTTAAACTGGTTATATTGTAACAGTAGACTTTAACATGACATACATGAGAGTGATATGCATTTACCAGATGTGGCCGCAAGCCGTGCTCTAGTTCATTATTATTTTGAGAAAGAAAACTATACAATTAGAGGAATCACACTCACACTTTTCATCTTCTCTTGATGACACCCCTGTTGATCCATACGAGTGTTCTTCCTTGCTGAAAGACAGAGGTTAAGTTAAGTATGAAGCTCATAAAGCAGACTCTCTGAAAGACTTGTTCCCCATGTGCTGGTGGTTTTACCTGTTAACAGGCAAAGGCTTCAGTTCTAGAGGCTTTGTCTTGGTGGTCCTCTTTTTTTTGGTGGTCAAGCTCTTCTGGAGGTTTATCACCTGGATTTTCATGGTTGGTTTGCGTTTGCGCCCACTTGTTCGGACCTTTGCTACCATAACTTCACTGTCAGGTACAGGAAATGTGCTTTCATGTACAAATGAAGGGTCTTGGCTGCTCTGAGCCTTTGTGTGTACTTTGCCATGATCAGCTTGATCATCTGCTGGGATCTGACCATCAGACTCGGCAAGAGCTTCTCTGACAACTTTGTCATGAATGACAACCTGTTGCTCCTCCACCTGGATCTCTGATGGCTTGTTTGCACTGTGATCGTTGGAGTGGGATTTTAGGTGTCTTGCAAGTGTCATCTCCCAGTTAAATCTTTTTTCACACTGATGACATGTGTAAACATCATCTACCATGTGTGTCTGCTTGTGTTGTGTGCAGGCTGACAGCGACTCAAACGCTTCCCCACAGATGACACACTGATACTTGTTTGCAGCTTTATGTCTGTGTCTGTGCCTGTCGAGGGACTGCCTGAATGAGAAGCAGCGACCACAGTCACTGCAGCGGTGGGGGCGTTCTCCAGTGTGGATGACCCTGTGGGCAATCAGTGAGGAGGCAAACTTAAATTTCTTCTTGCAGTCGGGGCAGTCATGGGGCCCAGCAGAGATTTTGTGTTGTGTGGTCTCTAAATTGTCCTTGTGAACTTCTAGAGGAATAACTTCAGTGAAACCACCCACAGCTTTTTCATCTTCACCTGTATCAGCTCCTCCTTCCCTGGCAGTCTCATCCGGAAGAACCACCAATGAATCTTCAGCCACCAAGCTACTGACTGTTTCTTTGAAACAGTTTTCTCCCATCACCACCTCAATGTTGGTGCTTGCGGTTAATTCGATCTCTGCATAATCTGTGACTGTGATTATTTCCACTGCCACATCTTCCATAAATGTTACAGTCTCAGTGTCATCACTGTGGCCTGGCAGGGGATCTGTTTGGATGGCTTGCTCTGCAGGCGCTGACTCTCTCTTGGGGAATACTACAGAAAGAGAGGAGAGGATCCTGTCACCCATGCTGGAAGGTGGAACTGCAAAAGGAGAAAAACATGACTCATTTTGATAAAGTTCAGTCAAAAATTTCAGAGAGGTACATAAGATGAGGTGATGGGAACTTGCCATGCTGCTCTAGGTGGCCAAGGTGTTTGTGGTGCTGGAGCAAAATGTTCAGGTCTTTGGGTTTGGAGACTGAATGCTCAAACTCCTCAAACACAGAACAATCAGCTCCGAGCCAGGAAACAGTCTGTGGGAAATATGTGAAGACAGACATGCAGGTTCTGTCATAACTTTAAGATTTCAACAACCTGATATCAGAAGCACACACTTCTGATTTTCAGGTTAAACACCTTCAGGTCGGAGCACATACGGCCTGGTGGTCTACATGAAAGCTGAACACTGATAGGAGGTTTTGCATTGGAAGTGACGTGATATGCTGTTAATGCTTCAGCCTTTTGTCTCATGTGTATGTGGTGCTTTGACTCCCTGACTACAGGCTACGGGGTGGATTTTAATTAAACATGTCACAACATAATTAAAGAAGGTGAAATATTTACAACTGGTTGCACAAGAGTTTCAATGAGACTTGAAGAGGAAATCATAAAATAATAAATAAAAAAAAGCTGTCTGACCTGTTCAAAGTCGGGGACTGGCAACAGCTGAGTCAACCGATACAGGAACTCCGAAAACAGTGTCTGCAAATCGTTATCATAGAGTGCACCATACTCTCCAGGAAAAACCTCCTTTAAAAGACAGAATGAAAGAATTTCATTTTCACGTAAAAGCTAGCATCTGCTCGACATTGCAGTCCACTTACAAAGATGACTGAACTCATCTTCGTATAAATAATACCACACAGAAGCTTGTACAGTTGGATCAGTTGGTCAGTTGGATTTTACATCAAATATTTGGAATAGACATTTCCTCACCGAGAAAAAGTCACGTCTCTCCTCAGGATCCTTGAGCAGAGTCTGGATCAGCCCGAGAAAGTTCAGAACCATTTCCTCCTCTTCTGAGCTTGTGCCCTGCAAAAGAATGAAATGGTGCACATTAACCTTTGAATCCAAGACCAAGACAGCAGATAGTTTCAGGAAACTTATGAAGCAGATACTTACTTTAATTTTGTCTAAACGAGACAGGATGAAATCAGGTCTTTCAAGCTCTTCACCTCGGCACAACTCAACAATATACTGATGAGGGGAAAAAATGTATCAATTGAGTAAGTTTGACAGTAGAGTTCACATACAAACATATTTCCCAATTTTCAAATATCAGAAGTAAACAACAACAATATGTTTAAAAATCCTTGGTTTTTTATTAGCACCCACCCTAGATCTCAATCCCAGAACAAGCTGTGACCTGTGTTTGTGCATAAGCAGCTCAGGGACCATGTCTGTCACCAAAGACACAAATTCAGCCACTTTCCAGTAGTTCAAGGCGTCTCCATTCTTCAGGACCTGCATCATGGAGGCAGACAGAAGCTGCAGAGGTGGCACCAGGAGGCGCAGTGAAGCCAGAGGTAGTGGGTCACCTGGAGAATACATGAGCACTCAGACTGAAGATGACTGCAATTCTAACTCTGTGTAATTTGGACAATCTGGGGCCACGTCATACTAAAGGTGTGCATTATCATACCACCTTTGATGATACTGGTGTAAACTTTCTGATAATTAAAATTTGTAGTATCACCATATTTAGACTGTAGGGATGCTGGTTTGGATTTGAAGTGTCAGGAGAAGTGTGGTGCGAGAGGGGAAGTTTGGGAGTCACAGAGGTGGGAGAGAAACAGCATGCTCTTAGATGATGAGTTTTGAATGATTTGTGACTTTTAGAGTGTATTACATCTTCGGTGTGTGGTATCATTTTTTGTGTGTTTTGTTTTATGTGTCAGAGCAATGACGCTATTCATGACAATACTTTGGTAAAAACTTGTTTAAACTTGATTGTTTTATGTATCATACAAAAGTGCTTGGGATTTTCCTGTTTTGATGTCTATGTTGCATTGAACTGTGTTATTTCTAAATTTGTTCATTGGTTCTTGAAACTAACAGTGAAAACAAAATCAAACTTTCCCAATTCAAATTTGATATCTTTTTTTTTCAATTTTAGGTCCAGTATTCATACAGTAAATCAAAATGAATAGATAATTGTAAAATCACCCATGAGGTCTGCTTAAAATACCAAACATGGCAAGGTTAACAGTTCTTCAAGGTGATATCGAGGTGAAATCAAAAGTGGTCAACAGTTGACCTCAGAAGGCTGATAAAGGGGCCTGTGTGACATTTGGCATATGGCTTCAACTTACAGCTGACTGTTTTAGTTTACGGATTTTCCTCTGGAAAAAAGAAACTAACAGAGACGCTGTGCTATAATGCTTTTGGAAAAACCCTTATTGTGACAGAAAAATATCAATTCTAGTATTGCCATTCTGGTTAGATTGTGTGCATCAGAGCATAACCTCAAGCCTAAATATTGAGATAAATATGGTTCATTGTGACATGACCTAAAAATATTGAGATATGAATAAATGCCATATCTCCCAGACCTAATTTACTTATCACTTTACTCAGCACTTTTAAGTTCCAATAAACATAAATTGGAATCAAGTATTTGGTATCTGGTTTTTACTCTATATGCTGTCTTAAGTGTGTTGGCATTATGGCATCTGAGTTATAGCACCAGCAAACCCCAGATCAGTAAGATCCAAAGCTTTTAAATGCATACATTAAAAGTATACGATTCACTTCTCATTATCGGCTTATAAATTTGGTTGAATTGGAATTTCTCGGACTCTGTGAGAGTATATTTGACCCTCATTCATTTTGTCATAATTCACATTTTTGGTGCTTCCCATATATAATAAATTATACTTTGCCTTGACTGTTTTGAAACTCAGACATATGAATTATTTATTCATATACAACAGAATATATCGTAAAGCCTTTTTGGTTCTCCATCATTGGTGGTTACAGCTTTTGTTTACAAGCTGAGATGATCTACATGTTTTGAATGCAGCCTTCCCATGAACACTAAGTGCATGTTCAACAACCCCTATGTTCCTCCAACAATGTCAGTCATGCTTTTAACATGTTTTTAGTTTAACACTGGACACTCGTGTTTATAATAAACTGATTTCACTTCATGCAACGTTAAAGATGCTCGTAACTAAAAAGGCAGTCTGAGCTAACTTGGATTAGAGAAACAAGCACAAAATACAACTGAAGTTCATGTTTCACGAGCTCCAAAAATCGCTTTTGTTTTTCGGACAGTTCATCTCTGGTTTTCTAACCCACAAACCTTTAGAAATAGCAGGAGGAATCGCTGCGTCCATCTTCTCTTGAAAACTTGATTAGCTTCTGTTTGATGGAAGATAACGAGCCGACCGGCTAACTGCTCCGTTACCGACAAATAAACACTGTTGGCTCCAGCAGACTATGATAGTGACACGTGACAGTCCAATAGAGACGACAAGAACTCTCCTCTTCATAAGTGAATCGCTATGTTTAAAATCAGAATTATAGATAAACGTAGTTACATGATGCATTTAATTTGGAGTTGGACTCCTCTTCTTCTTCGTAGCCGCTAACTGATGAGAGGTCTTCTTCTTCTTAGGAGTTTGCTGGCGGTTGGCAAAACAACTTAACGGCGCATTACCGCCACCAACTGGACAGGAGTGTGGAACAAAATAAGGCAGGAAAAAAATGATAATTTTATCCAGTCTCTAATCTTATAAAATTGAAAGTAATACTTGAAGGAAAGTGCAAGTATATTGATTAAAATGACTTAAAGTGAAGTTAAAGTCACATTTTAGAATATTACTTGAGTAAAATACTTGATATTTAGTGTTCTTAAATATTAAAAGAATTTCCTAAAATAAAATGTACTTATTTGGAGTAAAAGTTTTTTTTTTTTTTTTTTTTTTTTTTTTAAATGAGCGCATGGACTTTATTGATTATGGAATGTGTTTTGGCCTCCTCAAAGTAAAATCACAATATTTGGGTAAAGGGGAAAGAAATTTGAACTTTTTCATCATTTAAATTAAATTTCTGCCATCATCAGTGGTGACAATAGCTCTCTCTCGCTCTCTCTCTCTCTCAACATCTGTGTGTGTTACATGGACAAATTGCAAGTCTTTCAGCTGGCATGAAATGAAACTGTAAAAGTGTCTGTTCATCTTCAGAAGAACTTGGTTTTCAAAGTTGTGAGAATTCAGTAATATTCTAAAAGGTGACTTCACCTTCTACCAAAGTCGTTTTCTGTGAGGATGCTTAATGCCACGATAAGAATAATATTAAAATAATAGTAATAATTTCAACTTCAAAATGAGTGAAAATCTGCCAAAGATGAGTTGAGAAAGTTTGAGTGTATGTGTGCGTTTAAGGGGGTGGGGGTGGGGTGCACGCGGCACCCAACAGACTGAGACCGGACCTGTTCAGCACACACTTGAGACTCATGGATCTCTCTGAGTGCATGTGTCCAGCTCTTGAGCGCTTACGCTTCAATAACTCCTCGCTGAAGAAGCTGCCGGTGGAGGAGTCAGAGGAGCCCGGGTCCCGCACGGTCTCTGCAGCTTGTTACTCCAGAATCCGCACTCTTCAGCCCCTGGTTTGTCCGACTTTTGTAGCCCTGTCCCCGGCAGCGCTGACTCTGCTCGGGTTGAGTGATCAGGATGTGTGGAGTAATCCCCTCAGTCCGGAGTATTTCAGCGGCTCCAGGCTGATCCCGGGCTCCGAGCCGGCTGCGCACTGTTACAGCGGACACCAGTTCGGCCTGTTCGCCGGGCAGCTGGGGGATGGAGCGGTGATGTACCTGGGAGAGGTGGAGTCGGGGATACATGGTCGATGGGAGATTCAAGTTAAAGGTTCAGGAGTTACACCTTACTCCAGGTAATTTTGGATTACTCATTTAAATATACTCAAGCGCACTTAAACCATGGTATCTAATAAATCATTGTAGAATCAGGTCATCGAACTTGGACACACTGTTGGATAAAACACTTGATAGTGTGCAAAACAGCTGACACATTCCTTCATGTGCTTTGCTGGAGGCATGTGAATGCATTAAACCAAGGGGAGCTGCTTAAGAGCTTAGTTCTTGGCACATCAATTGTATGCTCTACTTCTTTTTTTTTATTCGCAACAAAACACAAAGACAACTTCCTCACATGTGACAGTGTTGCCTGTTCCTCATAAATCTGTTTCTTTGCAGCAGCCCTACTGAAATATCTGCATCACCTAATCAGCACAAAGGGGCGTATTATCTACTATTCATGGGGACTTTGTTAGATACTGCCCGAATGCTTTGGAGTTTGAACCATCAAAATTGTATTTGCCTCAAAAATTTAACAACTGATTTTATCCCTTTTAAAAGAAGAGAAAATTCTAACTCTGACAGACAGATTTGGGAGCAATTCTTCCAAATTACAAGAACAAACTAAAAGACCAAACAGCAACAACAACTTAATGAGGAATTAGAGCCAGGCCTATAGAATAATGAGGAAAATTGTCATTTAACTTTTCTTTTGCTCATTGTCTTATCTATTGAAAGGTGTGAGAGAATTGAATTATTACTCTAACTTCTAATAAATTTTTGGTTTTCCTGGTACAAACACTCATTTGTAACTTCAATTGTTTGACTTTGAAAGAATCTCTACCTCTACCGTCTTTCCACGAAGCGAGGTCGTAGTCCCTCAAGGACACGTCACTTCGGTACCGGCGAGACCCTTATGGGTCGTGAGCACGTCGGAGGAACCACTGGAGACTGGAGATGGTCACAAGAGATCCTCTGAACAATGGTAAACGAGTTTCTGAGCGCTGTTCAGTCGTACTGCGTCTCGCCCCGTCTTTCATCAGGTAGGAAACTTTTTTTTTTAACAGGATGTCCTGAAAGGCTTTTTCTTCCAAACATAGAATCAAGTATCTGCCAATACTGAGCCCACTTAGAAAACAGTGCTGCGCCCAATTTGTCTTTGTTTGCATTACAAGTTTTTGCATTTGATCAATAACGAAAAAAAACAAACAAAAAAAAAACAGACTAAGATCATTCAAGGGGTGCATTATTTACTTAACTTGCCCAACTTCATGTATGGCTCAAGACTCAAAGAAATATTAGTGTTACATGAAATAATCATATGCAGTAGATTGGAAGTAGCTGTTGGACTGTTGTTGATTAGTAGTTTGAGCACTGTTGACATTGTAGCCATGGGGTTGCTAATGCTAAGTTACTCGTACATTTACTTCTTTTGTAAATTTCGCTTGGTTTATGACACTTGTCTA
Source organism: Thalassoma bifasciatum (assembly GCA_008086565.1). NCBI lineage: Eukaryota > Metazoa > Chordata > Actinopteri > Labriformes > Labridae > Thalassoma > Thalassoma bifasciatum. The sequence goes on from RPOG01000335.1 coordinate 99,874, forward strand.
GTTCAGCTCATACTCATTTGAGATCAGAATCGGATTGTTCCCCAGGTTTTTTCTTATCTCTTTGGAAAAATCAAAAAGTTGTCATATCTCTTGCACCTCTGCTCTAGATTTGGATCTTTTGAGATCTTTCAAGGTCGGGACGACTTTTCAGGCCTGCAGGGTCCCAGTGCGGGACGGTTTGACATCCGTGCCCAACTGCTGGATTACGTGATAGAGAACTTTTATCCTGGTATCCAGAAGACTCACACAAACAGAACCAACAGAAATGTGGCATTTCTCAGAGAGGTGAGAGCTGAGGAGTCATTTTTGACAAACTCTCATACAGTGTGACTTATTCCCTGTTGTCCGTCTTAATATTGAAGTTAAACCAATCCAGCCCTTGCAGGCTGTTCAATGTGCTTCCTATAGCTTTTGCATCATGCTTAGCCCTACAAAAAGGTGTTTGGACCCATTTTGTAAAACTAAGAGAAAGTTTGTTGTTTTCAATTTTGTGGTTTGAATCAGGTCATTTCTAGGGGTCTTACTATGATAAACTCCTCTACAGTGGAAATCTAATCCACTTCACATAAACACTACTTGGCCAAAACAAAAAGTTGCTGCCAAAAAAAGGGCACACTCTCTGATATTTTGTTGGACCCACTTCTAGCTTTTATTACAGCACATATACTGTGTGGCATAGTATCAATAAACCTCTGTTCTGTCACAAGATTTATTTCTATCCAGTCTTGCATCAATTTTCTCCAAGATCTTGTATTGATGATGGGAGAGTCTGACCACTGCACAAAGTCTTCTACAGCACATCCCAAACAATCTCAATGGGGTTTAGGTCTGGACTCTGTGGTGGCCGATCCATGTAAGAAAAAGTGAAAAAATCTTGTGGGCTGAGTAAGAAGGCTAAAAGGTGTGGCCATGCCAACATGTCAAAAACATTGCACCTGGGAAATTGGGATTTGTGGAAAATTGGGATTTTCTCTGCAGCATTTTTTTCTCACTTTTTGGACTGTGCTTATCCAATCCAATTTCTATTTTTTAGAGTGTAGAGTAAAGGTCTAGACTTGCTTGTACCCATGTCTTTAAAGTTGCATCCAGTGTGAGTCCTTTTCAATACTCCTAAATTATGTCAGGGAAAGCATCCTGTCTCCTTTAAGCAGGCGGGAATAAAAAAAAAAAATTCAGCAATGGTACAGCAGCAAATTCTGCAGCTGCTGCAGACTGCGACATTTGCTACACACTGACATGCACCACACCTCGATGTGCGTGAGCCTATGAGGGCCCACTCAATGCAGTTTGAAACTTTAATTATTGTTGTACTTTAAATTCTCAACTCAACTCAACTTTATTTATAGAGCACTTTAAAAACAACCATAGCTGAAAACAAAGTGCTGCACACGTATGGACAGAAACATTGAAACAAAGATAAAAATCAGATATAACACTCATGTTATTGTTTCATTGTTTCGTTGTTCCTAAAAACAAATTTAAGAACAATAAAAACAATAAGGAAAACAATAACTAAAAACAAACCATAAAACACTAAAACAGAGTCGAGTCTCATGGTGAGGTAAAAGCCAAGGAATAAAAGTGGGTTTTAAGACGAGTTTTAAAAACAGACAGTGAGGTGGATAGTCTTATGTGGAGGGGGAGCTCGTTCCACAATTTAGGGGCAGCGACAGAGAAAGCTCTGTCCCCTCTGAGCTTCCGTTTGGACCTCACTACCTCAAGGAGCAGGAGGTCAGCTGACCTGAGGCACCGAGCAGGAGTGTAGGGGTGGAGGAGCTCAGAGAGGTAAGGTGGGGCCAGACCATCAAAAGATTTAAAAACAAATAAAAGAATCTTAAAATGGACCCTAAAGTGCACAGGTAGCCAGTGGAGGGAGGCCAGGATTGGGGTGATGTGCTCCCTTGCACGTCCTCTAGTTAAAAGGCGGGCGACCGCATTTTGCACCAACTGGAGACATGCAAGGGAGCACTGGCTGACTCCAAAGTAAAGTGAGTTGCAGTAATCCAGCCATGACGTAATAAAAGCATGGATTACTGCTTCAAAGTGCTTGTGTGCAAGAAAAGGCTTCACCTTTGCCAGCTGCCTTAGATGATAAAAACTGGACTTAACAACCGAGCTGATCTGTCGATCGAATTTAAAATCACTGTCCATCTTAAAACCCAAATTTGACAAAAGTGGCTTAAAATGACCTGCCAGCGGGCCGAGGTCAAAAGGAGGAGTTTCACAAGGGCCACTGGGGCCAAACACCATCACCTCTGTCTTCTTTTCATTAAAATTTAAAAAGTTCAAAGCCATCCATGACTTGATGTCCTCAAGACAGGCAAGGAGCGGTGTTAGGGAGAAAGCATTTTTCTGTTTCAACGGGACATATATTTGACAATCATCTGCATAAAATGGTAAAATATTAACAATTTGACTGGTATGTCTGCAGGTCATGATACGGACAGCAAAGCTAGTGGCTCAGTGGCAATGTGTTGGTTTCTGCCATGGTGTCCTTAATACAGACAACATGAGCATCCTGGGTCTTACTCTGGATTATGGTCCCTTTGGTTTCATGGACAGGTAGGCTGATTAAGGTGAAGCCATAAGTTAAGTGCACTTCTTTGGTCTTCTGATGTGACTTGTTTGCTGTTGTAGGTACCCGTTAAATTAAATAATTCAACTGTACTGAAAAACAAAAAAAATGTGAACATACTGTTTTGTCTTAGTCGAATGGGCCTGAAATTAATATTTCAATTTATTTGGTTATGCAGAGAAAAAGTGCAGATGTGTTTTCTTTTTATATTCTTATGTAAATCCTTTCATTCTGTGTCTCAGATTTGATCCAGATTTTGTTTGCAATGCCTCGGACAAAAGAGGTCGTTACTCATACAAAGCTCAGCCGTCTGCATGCCACTGGAACCTGGCTCGCTTGGCAGAGGCACTGGGCTCCGAGCTGGATGCTGCAGAGGCAAAAGCCGCCCTGGATGAATTCATGCCCACATACAAAGCCTTCTACCTGGACATCATGAGGAACAAACTGGGACTTGTGAGGAAAAAAGAGGAAGCTGACAGCGAGCTCATATCGGACCTTCTCAGGCTCATGCACAACACTGGTACAAGGACAATTTGTTTTACACCACAGAATGCAACTTTCTCTGTTTTCTTGTGGACAACTATTCATTTTTTCTTGTTATAACCTATTTTCTTTCTAGGCGCAGATTTCACAAACACTTTCCGTCTCTTGAGTCGTGTCCCCTGGCCTGAAGGAAGTGACAATGAGCGAACTGCGGTGGCGCCAGTTGTGGACCTCTTCTTAGAGCAGTGTGCTTCTATTGAGGAGCTAAAGGTGGCTAATAAGCCCACAATGGAGGATGGGTGAGGGGGTGTATGGTGATTTGAAACAAGTCTATTCATTGAGCAGTTGCACGGAAAAACATAACGTCTGAGGCACCCCACACTCCCAAAAATGTGACAGTAATGTAATGTCAGCTTAGCAGAGCAATGACTTCAAATTACATTTCTTTGTTTTGCCTCCTACCTGCTAGCATTTTGAGGAAAAATCTTACCAAGAAAATATGTAAGTTACTCATTGATTAATCTATTATTGCAATTGTTAAAACTGATTTAACATAAGAAGTCCCAGACTGGAGCTAGGTTTGTGGTCCTGTCACTTATCTTCGTTTTTTCATTTATTTCTAGAGAATTGGCGATGATTCTGTCAATGGCACAAACAAACCCTGTCATGTTTGGGATCGTAGCAGACAGTCCAGAAGTGTCAGAGCAGCTTGTAAGGATGGGACGGCTAAGGGAACTTCTCAGCACAGATCAGGATGAGCTGAAGGAAAAACAGCGGGATGACTGGATTCGCTGGATCAGCCAGTACAGGTAAAAAAAGAATACATAAGACCAGTTATATACTCTGAATATAGTCATTGCTTAAAGCCAGGGGATATTTGTTTAACTGGTAAGAATTAGATTATTTTTTGGCTGCATTTTCTTCATTTTTTGAGCAGCTTAAATTAACCAATAAAAACTGTCCCCAGACCTGAGGATACTGTGCCCCGGTCTAACCTGAGCCTTAAACCACACAGCTATGACCAGTACCTTGGACTAAAGCACAATTCACACAGGGAGCAGAGTGGTCCCAGCACCACCAGGGGTGGAGCTAGAGGGGTGGCTGGGGCAGCACTGGCCACCTCTGGAACCTGATTGGACACTCAAGATCTATATCAAGCATGTGATTCCAGACCATGTTCAGACATCATGTAGCATTCTCATGCAAAAAACTTCAAATAAACTGGGAAAATGGATTTAATTTAAAAAAAAAAAAGTTTTTCCTGTGTTTTCACAGGAGGCGTTTGCTCATTGAGTGTGACGGTGCAGTGGACTTATCTCTCATCAAAGAGGAGAGGGTCAGAGTGATGAACAGGACCAATCCCCGAGTCGTCCTGCGGAACTACATTGCCCAGACTGCAATTCGGGCTGCGGAGAAAGGAGACTTCTCTGAGGTGAGGAGTCAAAGAAAATGTCCTGTTCTCCTCTTTAGCTCTGAAGAGTGACTTCTTTCTGAGGGGCCTATCTTTGAAAGGAAGTTTAACAAACTAACCTCAGTGTCAGACAGTTTAGATTTTGAATAAGGATTTTATTTAGCTTAGATTGAAACATAGCAAAAATCACAGCAAGTGGTTTATATAACTTATCTATGGGTATGTTATCATGCAGGTAACCAGGGTCCTCAAAGTTCTGGAGGAACCATTCTCTGAATCTGATGCTTCTGGACAAGAGGCTTTGGGTGTCCAGGAACTGGCTGTTCTCTATAACAGGAAACCTCCTGCCTGGGCAGAGACAATTTGTATCACCTGATCCACCTAGAGGCTCCCAGGCAGGCAGTTGAGGTTTGTTCCTTTGATGGACCTCCTGGGTCTGAAGTTTTCAGAGAAAACAGATCTCATCTGCATCCATCAGGGGTGTGTTTCAGAGTCCATCAGTGAGCTATTATAATGTGTGCTATCATGGTCTTTATTATAATGATTACAATGTGTAAAAGAGGAACATAACAGCTTCAGAGACTTGCTCTAAAAGTAGCTGATGATTTCACTGATGAAGAATGACGACTCAGATGACCAGTCCCACAATGACCTGTCTGAGTCTGAAACACTGAAACACACCGACACAAGTCATCTAAAGATATTTGGCACATGTCAGATCAACATGCCAGTAAAACAAGCAATTAGTTCTATTTACTCTGCTTATTCATTTCTGATGTCACTACATTAGATGGGATGATTGTTATGTATTTTGAATGCAAAAGAAAATCAGGGTATTATCAATAAATTTTATTTCTGTCTACCTGTTTGCATGGACAGACTTGGAGAGTAACTGGGCTTGAATGGACTCTGTGAAGAAATTCAAGTAATTTTTCTGGATATATAGAAGAGAAACTGCGACATAAGTATCAATATAAGCAGCGATATTTACCTTGGAATTGATACTATCAATTTTAAGATTGATACCCCCACCCCTAGGCAAGGAATATATGTTTTACATGATAATAGACCATAAGAAACACTGTGTCATCAACAGCAAGTTTGTATTTTATTCACTGATATACAGTATGAGCACGCAAAATAGTAAACAGTGATGTTAGTAAAGTCCCCATTCAATGAAGCCACATTTTGGTATTTAGATGATGAAAATATTAAAAAATCAAACAAAGAAAAAAACTGACTGATATAACTTTTTTCACTTGCCAATTTTTTCCATCTATCATAACCAGCTTTCAGTGAATAACTTTTTTACATTATGTATAACCCAAGTAAGTAAAGTAAAGCAATGTAAAGTTTTAAATATGATGTAGTGTAAGTGGTGTGCGTATAACCTAACCGTACCTCTCATCTGTAATGTATTGCTGATGAGACCAAAAAACTCATAGTATTTAAATACAGGTTGTTATAAATTCTTTCAAAGTGAATCCAATTTGATGTTATACTGACCAGTTAAATGATGTAATTCACTGGATGATAGTATCTGGAGTATAAACCATCCCAGGGCTTAGCTTGGGACACATATGCAAGCATTAAAACCCATAGTCAGGGAACTTAAAAAAAGACATAATTTTGGAGAAGAGGAATAACAAACTATAAAACTAGATTAAAAATATGGTATGATGAGTTGTCACACCAAAATCTTTCATTCCATGCAGAGCAAATAAAAAATGAGGTTTTGCTGAATGGCTAAGGAGACATTGGTTGACTGTTCAGCAGCTCAATGGCAGTACTGCTTTTCTTGTTCTGTGTATTTCCATAAATACATGTAATCCCATCCTCTCTTTTGGATTTTCTACAAAGACCTGTATTTTACTGCATAGTTAAAGTTCTCCATGTTACTGCCTTGAACTGCAGGGCTAGTCTTCACTTTTGGGGCATATATAGGACAAGAGAACATTGACCATATTCTTGATGATGGGAGGTTGTGGGTGGAGACGATGTGGCAGGTGGTGGGCCTGAACCATCTCCCAGGCGTCAACCCAACGAACATTAAGTCCTTTGAAAACAGCTCGGAGCACATTGTCAACCTGAACTGAGAACCAGTCACCATTGCTTATCATGCCAGAGAGCTGTGTACTTTGTAGGTTTGCAGTCCTGATGACCACCATCGTACCTGGGGCCCTGTCTAACAGACGAACTATCGACCTGCGGATGTTCTGCAGTCGTCTGATGTAGAGCTCAATAGGAAAAGTACTAAAGTGGGCCCAGATGCCAAGAACTACAACAGTGTTGGTGCCACCAACTAACGTGTCTATTTCATTGGCAACGTAAATCTCCTTACTGGTAGGAATTATTTGAATACGAAGAGGAAGTCCATGGATACGATACATCACAGAGAACTTGTTTGCACTGTCCTGTATCATGAAAGGTCCTGCTCTCTGTGGGCCATTTAGGTTTACCTCCACAGCATCTGAAAGGATCAGAGAGGGTATAGATTAAACTTATATTTAATTGTGATTGTGACATCAGTAAATTCAAACAGCTTCATGAATTCTCTGTGAATCATCTACCTGGTAGATTTGCCTGGAGGTACTCATACCACTGTCTCATGGTGGAGTCTCCATACATGTGGAGAGTTTTCCCTTTCAGACACTGACTGATGGCAGAGGAGTTGAGGAACTGTTGAACTCTTGTGCCATCTAGTGGTTGCCATACACCCTGGTAGTAATAACCAGAGACTTCAGACTTACCACTGCTGTCACTGACGTTGGTTTGCCCTGAAAAGTATGAGGCTGTGGTTATTGTATGTATCACTTATCAATCTTCAACAGGTTCCAGATGAAGAGAAACAGCACTGGTTGTTGGGTGTAACTGGGAAAAGTGCATTTTTGCATCCTTGAATTTTGAGCTCAAAACTTGGATGGAGGTGTAACCTTAAGGTTTATAGTTAGACGCCAGTTTATAGAGGTTCGGGGAGGATTTTTTGTGGGGTATGATTGTTCACAAGTTAACAATTAAACTGCAGGATAGCTTTGAACCTAAAATTCGGGAAAGAGCCAAAGGAGACTTAACCTTCTGAAGAAGAAGAAATAAATATTTTTATTTCTCCTTTTTACTCTGCTCCACCGGAAATTCTCTACTGCGCAAACTCTGGCTGCACAATGGCGGCTAGAGAAACGGGCTGTTTTCCAAACCACCTACTACATACTACATGCTCAAGTAGTAGGTAGTAGGCACTGCCTACTACCCACTACTTTGTACTTAGCGTACTACTTTTTTTCCCTCCAGGACCTAGTACCTTTGCCTTCTCTGAGTGATCTCTGTGTCCGACCCTATTTTTGAAATAAAGGCCCTTTTGAACACTGCATGTTTCTGCACTGAATTCCTTTCTCCTTACCTGATACTAGTATGTTTATCCCTCGTATTGATTGATCATTGATCAAAAGATAATTACGTTTAATTGTAGAACACATAAATCCACTGGTTATTAAAGAAACGGCATCTTCACTTTATAATCTGAAGTGATATCTCTATCATTGCATAAATGTGAGGATTAATTATTGACTTCTGTTAAAGTAATCGTTGCCAAGTGCCGATGTAAGCGGTGGTATAAACTCATATAAAACGGGTTTGACATAAAATAAGAAAATACAGAGACCTCAAACTTACAGGCATATATTACAGGGGCTGGAAAAAAAACTGTTTTTTTTCTCTGACATAATTTCGATGAAACAAAGAAATGTCAAAATTTGACATACATCTAACCTTGACGCTCCACTAGGAGAACAAAGTGGTAACGTGTGATGTGGTCTAAAAACTAGTCACAAAAAGTGTTAATTTTTTAATTTTTGTTCCATTACCAAAATGGACTCAATAACTGGCAGGACCTCCTGGGAGAAGGTGTGATATCAGTGCGGAAGAGAAATTGGTATTCAGGGTTGAAAGTTCAGAGAAATTGGTTTGTACCGTTATGGTAAAGTGTTCTGCTAGTCAGTCGTAACTAATCAGGCTATGAAAAGATATATTAAACGGTAGAATATATTAAAGTGTTGTCAGTATAAAAAGGCACCAATACATGGAAGCGCTAACACAAAATTTAAACTTTTTTGTTTTTGTTCATTTCATTGTGTGGAAATACTTTCCATGATTTTAAAGAGTTAATTTTGTTCACATAAGGAATGTGATTTTATTGTGTTACATGAATTCATTTCATCTAAGTAAATTCGAAGACCTGCCAATGACCTTTTTTTCAGTGCAGACGTCCTGGTCAACAGGCTGCCCCTTTGACTCTGTGGTGAGATCAGCCGTCTTCTTTGGAATGGTCCACTGGCGCAACAGCATCTCTGTTGCTGTCAGGAAGAGACTTTAAAGACTGGTAAAGAAGACTAGCTCATTCCTGTTCTGCCCTCTGGACCCTGTGACTGAAGGAAAAACAACAAACCAGTGAAAAGTAGGTGGGGGCTGTTTTCAAACTTGTAGCATACTTTGTGCTATGTTTGTAATGTATGAAAAATTCTTTATGAGTAAGCTTTTATTTGATTGAAAGTTTGATTTGACACTGTTATTATTCTGTAAATAGTCTTTGTTATGTTATCAGTGTGTGCACATGTCATACATATGTTTTGATTGTGCATATTTCTTGAAGTTGAATTATTCTGTATATTTGATCTTGTTATAATTGTTATAATATTCTATCTTAATGCATTCTTTTTGTATTTTTCTTTGCTCTATATACTGTCTTTTACTACTCCAATTCTGTAAATTTACCCATTATAGGACCTTATCTTTCCTTATCTATTATCGGGCCTCTATACACTTACGACTTTCACCTGACACACCCGACCAACAGAATGCTGCTCACTGACTTCTCTTGGATCCCCAGGAAAGCAAAAAAAAATCAATCTCAAGTCTCTGCATACCCTGGTCACACAATGTTTGAACTGCTGCCCTCAGGTGGACGCTACAGGGCAGCAAAAGCAGGACCAATCAGACAGACTGAGGGGCAGATTTTACTCTGGGGCCATTGTTTCACTAACTCAATAGACATGTTAACTGCTGCTTATCACAATAGACTTTAAAGCAATGTGGACCTGGGATGATTTCATTTATGGTGTTATTAATTGTAAAGTCCTGCATTGCATGTGTATTTCAAAGCACCAAGAAGAGCTGCACCTTTAATGTAATGTGCACCGAGAAGGACCATCTCACATTTCTTGGCCACAGTTATACTTGCAGGTACCTAAAACTATGAATTATTGATGTTTGATACACTGTTGTGAGATAAACAAGTAAACTTAACCAGTTGTTTGCTTTAAAAGACTCGACTAAATTACAGAAGCTTCATTTTAAAGTTTCTATTCATTATAACCAGCATCAGTTCTATTATCTCAAATTTCTGCCCCTGTGGTTGAGAGAAGCATGTGGTAATGTGAAAAGTATGTTTTATTGGCTAAAAAAAACTCAAGCTTCATTTATGTCCCTCACATTTGAGTCAAGTTACAGAATGTTTTTGTCATTTGCAATGCTGTTAAACCCAGTGCTGTCACACTTGAGACTGGTCTTGAGGCAACATTTTGAAGGTCTTGTAGTGGTCTGGTAGTGTTGTAATTTGACTTAAACATTTACTGTTAGCTCACTGATTGTTCTGCCTCCTTGGAAATCTTGTCAAATGCCTTGTGAATAAGATACCTGCAAAATTCGGAAATAAGTCTGTTGTATTTCTAGTCATAAATACCTCAGACTTACTGAACATCCAATTTTCATGTCTTTTAAATAATTCTGGACTCACTGGGCCTCATTCACAAAACGTTCGTACGCACAAATTCGTGCCTAAACCATGCGTACGAACGTTTGACGCACAAACCTGTGATTCATCAAAGTTTTCTTATCTGAATTTCTTCTTACTTTGCGAACAAATTTGGAACCACCTCAGACCATGAGTACGCACAAATAATGAATGATCAGCCTCCTAAAAAACTAAAATCACAGACTCTTTTCACTAAAAACATAACATTTTAAAACTACTTTCAGTAAAATAAAAAAAGCCTGAAATAGAATTCATGAATTAAAAATTGCGCATTGGCTAAATTTATTAAATCACCATGAAACGGAAACATTTTCGTCCTAATCATGCTTATAGTACTGAATCTGGAATAAAATACTTAGTTTCGATTAAAAATTTAATCATGTGCATATCAAAATGTCACATTATTTTATGTTGATTAAATCATCGACTGTTCTGACAGTTTCATAAAGTTGTGCAAACTGAATGAAGACGTTCGCCTGTGGATTTAGAAAGATTCTAATTCACTAATATTCGCACGGTGGTGCGAACAAAAACGGCTGGTGCGCACGTGTCATGAATCCGACGGTGATTTTGCGTATTTACTAATTTCGTGCGCGGGGTGCGAACGTTTCTACGCATTTATTCGTGAATGAGGCCCATTGTGAGTTGGGGCCATCTAAAACACTTTTCTACAGACTCTCACGGGAATTTGGCAGTGAGACCTCACCACCCCACGTGAAGTCGCCACGCCTCCAGCCGTGGGTAAAGTGCTGATCACCCACACCGTCAGCTGAGAGAGACTGATGTGATGATGCGGAGCTGGGCTGCTTTTGGTGACTTCTTTGAAAATAAAACAGCTGGATTTTTCACTGAAGTGGGTGGAGTTAAGGATGCTGTTGGAAGTGGAAAAGTAGTTTCCTTCACAGCGGTATGAGAAGTGTGAGCACCGCGGGGGAAGAGGATGCTCGAGCATGAGGGAGCGGCAGACATGCGACTGGTCCGACGGATCAACGCAGGCATGAAGATCCAAGCGGGGGGCGAGCACGTGAGCTGCTGCAGGGTGGGAGAGGGTCAGGAGAGCCAAGTCATTTGTCTCCAATGTCAGGACGAGGGAGTGCGAGTTTGTCCTGGGAGTCCGCGAAGTCCACGCCGCGCAATCGCGACTCGTCTCTCCTCTGGATCTGCAGGTAAATGCGTGATTCTGCCACTGAAGAAGTTGAAGTTAGTGAAATAAGTCATGGTGGCCGACATTAACCCAAACAGTCAATATTTACCAATGCCACATCAGTTGCAAACTCGTTTCTAATTCCTCTAAATTATTGCTGAGAGTGACTGAAACATGGTTGTTTGGCTCTAATGTATGGACGCCCGTCTCAGCTGCTTAAAAAAAAATAGAAGAATACTTGACTTAGTTTTTTTTTTCTGACCCATAGTAAGTCAAAATTTTTAGATTAAGTTAAAATTTTGATATAGTAAAATCAAAATTTTTGAGATAAAGATTAAATAGTCAAAATTTTGAGATCAAAGGTCTGACGGATAGATAAAATTAAAATTATGAGAAATGGACAAATTTTGAAATAAAAAGTCAAATTTTAAATTGTTGAGTTGAAATTTTTTATTTGAAGTCAAATTTCTGAGACAAAAAGACAAAACAGTGCAAAAAGGTCCAATTTTTTAGGAAGTAGTCTTTATTTTGAGACTAAAAGTTTAAACTTAAGAATTTTCTTGACAAAATATTGAGATAAAATTTAATACATGAGAAGGAGTCAAATTTTGAGTTAAAAAAGAAATTTTGAGACAAAAATTAAGATCCTGAGACAAAATGTTGAAACTATGAGGTAATAAGTTAAAATTTTAAGATGACAATGTTAACTTTAAGATAATTTAGTCAAAATAGTGGGAATACAGTCAATTTTTTCAGGAGAAAGTCAAATTTATGAGGAAAAAGTAAAGATTTTGAGAAAAAAAGTTGAAATTGTGACATCAAAGTCAACATTCTACGTTAATGGAATCAAGGTTTTCTGATTCTGTCAAAACAATGAGAGAAGAAGTCAAGATTTTGAGATGAAGTCAAACTTTTGAGTTAAAAAATTGAAGATTTAAGATAAAAAAAATCTCAACAAATCCAGTTTTTCTTTTTTTCTTCTTCTTTTTTTAACTGAAATAAATGGGCTTCTATATTGATGTGCTTCAACTCACTGTCTAGGAACAAACACATTTTCACCCTCCCATTAGTTGCAAAATATCACTGCAGTGGAGTACCTCAGTTAAGATTTTTCAGTCCTAAATGCAGCTAAAAAAAAAACAAAAAAAACACAAAGCAGACCAGAAGCAACAGAGCTGATTTATCTCTGAATTACTTTGCGAATGAGAGAAAACATTTATGGAGCTTGGTCTGGTGATAAATTATAGATCCCTTTAGGAGCAGCCCAAAGGCTGATCTGGTTTTCCTGACTTTCCACAACTTTAATAGTCAATGATTGCTGAAGCTTTATCCCCAACAAAAAAGCAAATGTGAATTTTTATGCTGAGTAGACTCTTAGTCAGTGATAAATGTGCTGCACTTGCTCCTCTGTACAAAGGCTGTAGGTGTAAGATTAGTGAGTTAGGAAATGAGAGATTCCTACAAAACTTCTCAGAGGGAATTTGTGCATTTGTATTCAGCTCTGAGTGAGACGCTAAGCTGGTCGGTGGTTCCTCCAAGTGGTGACTGCAGTGTCAAAATAAGTTATTCCCTCTGCAGAGGCAGAATAATGACTTCACCTCTGGGTCCCTTGATGGCGTGGAGTTCTCAATTAAACCTTTGGTTTCTGCTGTCAAAGGGCATTTTCATTAATTGACAGAGGAGATTCAGTAATTTCAAGCTGTGTTTCTTATCCAATAATCCAACCACCTTACAGCAATTTGTGCTGGATATGGAAAATGTATTTTTTTCATTTTGGGAGTGACAGATATGTTCATTCTCTCCATGTATAGCAACTGATTTTCTCACAGTTTTAATCAGTTCCAGAATCACTCAAGTAAATAAAAAAATGAAAGCTATTCCTAGTTAATTTTGAGTGCAGCAGGTTGGGTTCAGCTTGTGGTATGACAGCACATCTATGATCATCCATAGCTATGATAGAAATGGGATATAACATTGATCACTATGTTTGAACCAGGCGGGACTGTGGCAATGGATCTTCTGGCAGCAGTGCTGAGGTGCAAAAATCTGCTGTTCCTCGAGTGTCCACTTGAAGCTGGCTGCAGCATTATCCAAAGTCGCCTACACATCAAGCCAGAAAAGCCGTTTTCAGAGCAGAAACTAACATGTTTGTAGCCTGGTACAAAAACTGTCTCCTGTATGAATTTAGAAGATATTGAGATTGTGAGCTCGCTTAATCTGAGGCACAGCTCAGCTCACGTGACTGACGGGCGCCAAATACCTGTTAGAGCGAAGACTTGTTACTCGTCCCATCTCCAATATGGCCGCGCCTGCCGCTCTACTGTATTACCATACTTTTTATGGTATAATCACCTGAAACACCTGGAATGACCTTAATGTCAGGTTCATGGCTCTGTTACTTTCAAATGAACCATTTATGTCTAAATAAGGATCAGGTCCCTTTCCACTGAGGCTGCCATCTTGCACCAACATATTTCTTCAGCAGCAGAGTATGGAGAAACTATGAAAAGCCATATGTTTTTTTGGGTTCAGTCAGTGGGTGGCTGTGAGAAATGTATGAGCTGGAAGAGGAGGAAAGGGTATCAAACAGATGCAGTGTTTCTCCATATAGATTATTCCAATAAGAAAAATAACAATAGAGTCTCCAATGCTTACTTGATAAAGGTCTGATAAAGACACACCCAGATTAGTAAGCAACAAATATCCTCTTGCAGGATTTATGGCATTATTTCCTAGATATTTTTTGAATGTTTAAGTCCCCCAGAGTTATAGGCTCACCCTGGTAGAAACTCTTGTGTTGTGAGTTTAATTCACAATGTTCTGCCACAGTGAATGCTTTCATCCCCTCTCTATAAAAATTGGTAGACTGAAGCATTAAAGCTGTCAGACTCATGGATTTTATTCCCTAAACTTTGCCAAGGTCAAGTATTTTTTCCTCCTGTGAGACTTGATGTGTGGAGCCGGGCACAACAATGCAAGATTAGAGATTTTATTCCTGTAACACAACAGTGTACTGACATTTTCCAGTTCACCAAGAACAGTACCAGGTAAAATAGCTTTGTAGACACTCTTAAATCCAGGGTACGTGAAAAGTATAGGCTGAAGTTTTTCTGCAATATACACAGTAAGAGTGACCCAGACTAGGATTTAACTTGCTTGACTGTTTGGTTAAAAGATTGGACCTGTCACCTGATGTGCTGTATTTGGTCTCTGTATCTGTTGTAGACCGTGAGCCCAGCAGCAGCAGCTACAATGTCTCTTCAGGAACTTTCTACAGCTGCGTCAGTAGGATCACTATTGGTAAGTGCTCTTTGTTCCTGGCACAAGATCCATTTTCCATCACCTTTACATTAACCTTATCCGTATAAAAGATATAAAATCACCACAAAAAAACCCATGCCTACACTTAAGGCCTTTGTTATACAACATTCTAATACAGTAAACACAAACCAACAAGAAGACTATGGGTAATGCATATTTGACTTGGTGAGGTTCAGAAATGCATAAAAATCCATGTTGTTTCACACTTAATATGAGTTCATATGATGTGGAGGAGTAGTTATAAGAAATCCTTCTTTCATGATGATTTGGAACACAGTCTATTTGTGATCTCCTTATCATTTATACACTGAATCACATCAATGCCCTGTAGCTGGGATTGATGTAACTCTCAGGGCTCATCTTAATATTTCTGCATTGTGTTGCACTTTTTGTGTCTGTTCTTTGATCAGTAAGATGACCCCATGATTCAGACAAGCATTTCAGATGTTTGTTTTTGGGCTTCTTGTTTTACACTTTTTTTTAGTATAAGGTAGGACAGTGGATTTAGCAGGAAAGACAGAAAAAGACATGTTTATTGCCTGGTAACATGGCTTCAGGGGCAGTTGAAAGTGGTTGACTGTCCACCACAGAGATGTGCATTCCAAGCCAGAAGACCACTTGATTGTCTCTGTCAAAACATGTCCAAATCTTATTGTCATAATATGAAGAACAAAGATATTTTTTGATGCAGTTCATCTTTAGGCTGAAACTCTTAAGTATTTTGTCTCATCTTTGCTTTTGACTCTTTGTTAGCAGTTCCAGTGCACAAGACCAAAAAGGTTGCATATGCGACTTTTTTTCAGCGTGTGCAAGAAAGAATTTCATCTGGTTGTGTTTGTGTGAGAGCATGTGCTTTAATCCTCCCTCTGACACAGGCACTGTATCAGACATTATAGCTGACAGTTTCCCTTTATACACCTGAGTGTCGTCACATACACGCAGTGCATATGCGTGCATCACACATCATTACAGACAGAACTTCACAACAACGTTCATTTCACTATTTCACAAATAAAGCAGTGTACAGCTGGTTATCTTAAAAAAAAACAAAATGAGGAGAGAGGAGGAGGAGGCTTGTGGTGACAGAGTGCCAACAAAAGGTGCCAAATCAGGCTGAGCTGTTGTTGAAAATGACAGGGAGACCCCGGCCGAGCTGCAGGTGAACAAAAGTTTAAACTTGAAACTTTGATGTCACCCAACCACAGTAGGAAACACTGAGCCCCTCCTAACTTAAGCAATTAGATGAGAGTAACCTTTAAATAGATGAGCATGAAATGGTCATTAACTTGATAAAAAAAAATGTACAAAAAATAAAAATACAGAGTACATATGAACACAATGGTGGGGAGCAAGGACTTATGGGAAGCTGAGTTTTTAATGCTTGCGCTAACATTAGATTTTCCAGAAAGTCTTCACAGCTACTTAAAATGTTGTGTCTGCAAAGCTGTAAGAAAATGAAAGATTTCCCCCCTAACTCTGTTTTGATGTCAGGGGTTATTGACAGGAAATTGTGCAAAGTTGACAAAGTAATCTAGAATAATTTGCCTTCTCGTCAGAAAAGTGCAAGCTGCTACCATTTGCAATATTTTGACCTTGTCATCAGACATGATTTCAATTATCATAGGGGCTGGGTTGGGGGAAATAAACTTCAAGTTGAATGCTGTGATGAAAGATACTTTAGGTTCAGCTTAGGCAGTGCTGCATGCAGGTGTTCCTCTCTTCTCCTTGGGCTAAATAAAAAAAGCTTATGAAGTGCTGAGGGAGGGCTTTGGACCACTGGGACTCACCCTCTTGGTTTTACAAAGGGAAAGATCTATAGTGCTGCTCCGCACTCTGACAGAAAGAGTAAGTGTGTCGCTGTGATTTAAAAGCCCTCGCCTTTGTTATGGAGGAAAACACTCGTCAGCATCATTGTTGGTTCTTTAAAGTTCTAATCGATTATAATCTTCCACTTATTCCAGTCTCCCCCTCTGTATAATTTACTGGGTATGTTGCTGATCGACAGAGCTGATCTTTGTACTGAGGCAGAGATTTTACTTAAGGTAAAATCAAGAAAAGTAATCTTAAACCTCTTCTACATCAATGCTTCTCCACTGTATTTACTGTGAAGACCTGTGACAGTCGGCTAATGGAAAAACTGAAAGCCAATGTCCCATTTTTACCACAGTCACTTGATTAAAAATAAAGAGTATTACATGTACTTTCATGTTTTTTTGTTTAAATGTAAAAAAAGTGTTAAAAGGAACCCCGACTGTAAGGACTAATAGGCATGAAAATGCCCAAATGTTTGTCTCAAACTTTAATTTGTTGTTAAAAGACATAATGAATTGGTTTTTCTTTCAAAAAAATACAGTTTAAAACACAGTTTCTATCCTTCGGGCGCAGCCATTGTTTTACTGCTGCAATGCATTCTGGGTTGATGACGTAGGTTGGTTGCTTGGTGCCGAGCATCTGGATTTCACCGTTTACTCACTACTAGTCGCTGTAAGTCACTAGGTTTCAGGAGCGAAAAAAACCATAATAATCCACATTGTGCTGCTTTTGGGTGCACTTTTCAGTCAAAAGGAAACAAGGAGACTGATGTTAGTCTGCACAGCTTCCCAAAAGACAAGAAAAGAAGGAAGTTGTGGGAAATCTCTTGTGGGCGCAAACAACTTGTCAGATTGTCAGAATCCCTGCTATGCTTCACTCACATTCACTGCTCCCTCTCTCTTGCTTGACCACTCACGCTGTACGTCACTCTGCCTGACCCTGATAACAGCAGGTGAGATGGCAGAGAAGATGAATAAGAAGGTGCTCTGACTGTGCAAGTTGTTTCATGTAATGTGGTAAAATATAAAAATGAATACTCATTTAGATCTGTTAGAAATTGAAAGGCTCAAATATATTGGGATATAGTATATGCCTTTGGATATGGATACAGCACATGCACATATTGCGATGATGTTTCTGAAGCAATATATTTTTCAGCCCTTACACACATACAGAGAGAGTATGAACACTTACTTCCAGAGGGATGGCCAATCAGAGAGAAAGGTGTTTTAGGACAGACACCAGCAACAATAAAGTGTATCAGACAGGCGCTGAAATAACGGTTTCCTTTATCATTATTATGAGAAAAATTGGATTTTTCTTACCTGTAAATTATGTGAAGTCAACACTGGGGTACCAGGGGAGAACATAAAGTCTAAAAATACAACACTTCTCCTGATATCTCTGTATTAAGACAAGATAAGATACTAAATATTTGTTCTGAAAAGCAATTTACTAGAAATACATCTAATAAAAAATGTGATCAGCAATAACATTTCAGCAACCCAACTTTCCCTCTCTGTAAAATGCTGATTTAAAACAGCAAACAAATGATTTGCTGTGACCTGAGGCTGAGGTTAGCTTGCAACATTGTCACTCCGTTAAGTGTTTCTATGAGTAGAATCGGTGGGACAAAATTTCATTCGCCCCACCTGCCTGTCTGCAGCCCAGTCCAATAAAGCTGAGGTGAATCAGTCTGCTTTGGGGTTTAAGTTTTTAGCCTCACTTAATTCAACTAGTGAATCCAACTTAATCTGCAGCCAGTGGAACTTCAAACAGTTAATGCAGAATTATGTCTGACGTTGCACTACTCTTCACCAAACTAATTTAAGCTATTAATCCTGCTAAGTTCCTCAACTTCAGCTCTTTGATTATCACAGAAACAGTCCAAACTTGTGATTGCATAATGCAGAGTACGCCCTAGATACCTGCACCTGCATCTGTTTCCTTTCCTCTTGTGGTGTCAGGAGGTGGAGGTGCTACATATCTGGGCCTCCCTCTCCTCAGAGAGCTACGCTGACACTTTTTTCTGATGACTGCGACATACATAATGCTTAGAATACAATATGTTCAGAAAGGCTGCGTACACCTTGAGTTTTGGAGGTCGTTCGGCTATATGCCAGGTGTGGATTACCTCCGCTACCCCTTCCGCTTCTCCAGGTGACTTTCATGAGATGTTTAAGGTCACTGACTTAATGCACATCTTCAAGCAAAAGCCGTAATGTGATGGCTATTCTCAATTGATCATTTTACAGCACGACATGTTGGGAAATTTACAACTTTAAGATTGTTTAATCTCAGATTCTTCTATATTATACTGACATCTTGATACCAATATTTGAGTGAACTGTTCAGATTCTTTAGCCTTAACGGTCAGAAGTGCAGTCTTTGCTTACAAAAAGTATAACACTGTAGATTAAGTCTGCAGTGTTAGCTGAGCTTTATAACTACCTTTGTGTGGAAATGTTCACAAAGCCCATCCTTTACCTTACAACTTCTAAGATGTAGACTACATTTCTTGGTTTTACTCAACAGAATCTCCACTGGGAACCCTTAAGGTGCTCTAGTTGTTGCAACTGCTGATTCAAGCACAGATTGCGCAGGAGGCTGGGGAAAGAAGTGTAGCTTGGATTAAACTCTTCAGAATTTATCCCTCGGCCTGAGACTGTATGAAGAGCAAACTCAGATGTGCTGCTATTGATCAGACTGTGCTTGTTCACTGCTGATGTACCCTGGGATCTGTTCTTTGCATGAAACCCGGAAGAGTGAGAGTGGTGTGCTTCCTTACTCATTCAGCCTCTGTTCTTTTGCATTGGCAGGCAGTTAACTTAAAGTTTAAAATAAATATCCTAGGAATCATGCAAGCAAAAACTACCTGGTGAGTTCATTGTGCACTGAAGTTAACATCTCTTCACACTGAATTAGGCTTGAATACTCATTTTTGAAGATGGACATTATCAGGCAATGTTAAACATATACGGCACATCTCAAGTTGTTTCTGAAAACTGTAACAAATTTACTATAAAGAGTCGACTTAAGTGGCTTACTGAACTGCTGCCCTTTAAACCCCTTCACTGTTTGGCTGTGCATGCATCAGTGAAACAGAAGTAACATGGAGTCCAATGGTTTGTCAAGCTGCCTGAGTGAGTTAAACACCAAAACACATTTCTCACCCAAATAATATCACTCTGAAGGATAGTAAATGGCTCACAGCTTCATGACAAATCAGACAAAAAAACAGATAACTTACAGATTGAAGCACATAATATTGCCTTTGTAACTCTGTGTGTTTCAGTGTATTCTTTTGCAGAAGTTGAATCTGAAATTAAAGGATAGTTGATGAATGGTTGAGTACCTCTTCCTATCTGGAAACACTGTTTATTGCAACACTGCTGTAAGTAAAATGCCTGGTGATGGTGTAAGGTGGATGTTTCTGTGATTTTTGAAGCTTTAACCACTAGAGGGCAGCAGTGCTGAGGCTAATACTGTGATGCTGTACCTGTGTCAGGACCTTTTTCAGACCAGCACTTCCACACTTCCCACTTTGCTGTTGGGTGAGCTCAGTTTGAAGTCATCCCTCTGTTGGGTGTAGCACTGAGCTCTTTAGTAGAAAGAATATATATAATTGCAAATTTAAAGAGAAATATCCCCAAGCTCAGCGAAAACATGGTTTATGTAACTGTGATTTTACATCACCCACAAAAGAACGCGTTTGCATAAAAACTGGACCACTAAATGGTTTAGGCTGACCTTTTGCCCTCAAGCTTGGGGGTGCTTGTCTGCAGTGTGTCCAAAAATTGATTGAGTGTGTCCAAAATTTGTCGAGTTGCTTGTAACAGGCTAATCAGTGTGTTTTGTAAAAGTGTTTTTTTTTTTTTATGTAAATATCAACTTCTTGAATGAGGCTTTTGATGCCTCTGGAGCCAGCTATGAATACTTAAAGTACTGCAAATTTTAAACACCTCTGCATCTGTTTAATTTTTCAAGACTGGAGGATTTCATTTTGGTTCACCTCTGTTAGCAGTTTAGAAAGTCAGTTTAGAGAATATTTTTATATGCTGTGGGAGTTTTGAGCAAAAGCCTGATGGATGAAATTGGCTAGATGAAAATTTAAACAAGCAAAAGTTTTAAATGTACTCTCAATTACTTGATTTTTTTCTGACTCTTTCTGCAGGGTTTGACCTCGGGGGTCAAGTGGCCATTGGGTTCTCCCACTGGAAGAGTCCTTTCCCAGGCAGTAACCAGAACCTTCCAAGTCCAGACTGTGTTCACTCTGAGGTCTCAGCAGTTCAGCCTCTCAGTGAGCACCTGGAGCCAGTGTCCTGCCCCGCGTCACTGTCCATCAGCCCGCTGCCCACCTTCAGTGCCAGCCAGGAGACTCTTTGTGACAGCAGCACCAGTACGTATAGTGAAGAACACACTGACAACTACAACAGTAAACTCATGCACTGCTTGGGAGAGCTCTCATCAGTGGGAATGCTTTATACAAGTAGAGCTTTTAAACTCTTAGTACATGTGAAATTAGCAGAAAGGGCACAGGAATTTGCACTCTGTAGATGATTTCTTTCTCTTCTTTGCTGCTGTACTCCAATGTTGACAAGCCTCATTTCTCCAGGGAAGGAAATACTATGATGAAATGCTAATGCCCAAACCACCACAGCTTGAAGTTGTTGTATCAGTAAGTCGAGGTGTCACCGCTGATTTTCTGAATTGATTTGATTCTGATTGACGAGGTCCTGATTGGATTTGATTCCACTTGATATTCATTGATTTAGGAACATTTAAGGTGCAATACTTATACGACTGCTGCCAGAACTTACATTGAAAAAAAAAATGGTGCTTGTCATCAATCCATTTTTATTTTAAAAACGGGGCAGACTGATCGAGTAAATCAAGCGCACCCTTCCCAACACTGTTTTTGAAAAAGCTGATAACTCTCAGTGAATCAGTCTGAAGACAAACAAGTTACAGTTCCGGTTCATTCCCTCAGAATTACACTGAACACCTTGAAACAACCACAATTTAAAAACACCACAACTTAACAGGACAAGGCTAATTTTTTACTTTTTTCTTATTTTTAGCTCCCAAGCGTCAGCTGATGAGACAGAGGATGACTGATAGTTTGTTTTTTCTCAAACTCTGATACAGACATCATGTTGAGGAAAGGTAAACACGCTGAAACAGAGGGTTTGGTGCTGCTTTACTGTAGTTTTGATCAAAGGTAACTTACGTTTCATTAAGTGTGTTACATTCAGATAGCTGTGTGTCAGGCAAAGTGACGTACCATTGCCTCCTTGTAACCTCCTGTGCCCAGATGTGCGCAGGGTGAGAGTGTGTAAGAGGAAGAGCTGATGCCGACTGTCTGCAGCTGAACTGAACTGCACATAACATTTCAGAACTTCACTGCGATTTACACAGAACTATTGTATAAATGAATATCACACATTTTTAGTGTCAGACTGGCTGAACTTGGATATTCTGTATGGAGTACTTGCAGTCTTAAACTGAAATCCGTCCTAGAAAGGGAACAATTTTTTTGAATTAAAAGATAAATCTTTGGTCTTTTAAAATTGGTGTCAAATTTACTGAAAAACACACACAAAAGAAATTCAAATTTCAAGTGTTTATTCAGCCTAGACACAGATTCTAAATAGATCTGAAGAGAAAATCTGGACCAGTAGCTGATTTCCATACTAATATAGTTTCTTCAGACAGCTTTCATCCTTGTTATACAGTATTTGCTATTATTCCCCCATCTGGAACCCAACTTTTTATCTCGAGTTAAAGATTCGGGAACATTGTTGAAGATGTTAAGAACAACATTGCACTAACTGTGCTGGCAACAACTCGGTTGTATAAGTTTAAAGAATTGTTTCCAATTGAACCTTCTTCCATATTTAAGTTTCCTTTTTAAGTAAGAAGTACAGAATTAGAAAAGCATTTGAGTGACGTCAGTATTAGAGAAAAACTGAATAAATGCAGCTATAGAATGATATAGTTCTTGACTAGGACCCTTTGAGAGATAATTTGTTTCATAAAACACAAGTACTTTTTTTTTTTTTACCCAAATTGCAATATATAGACCTCAAATTGGCATATACTGCAATCAGTTAAAGTCAAGAGAAGCACAACTGAGGTCACCAGGGATTTATGAGCAGACAGACCAACATCTGTCAGTGGGGCAACTTTAGGCCACTACACATACTCAGCCAATGAAGTTGGCTTGTAGTTGTGTAGTTGTATGTAAAAGAATTATGCATGCCTATCTGCTTATTAATTCTGACTTTTTTAAATGGTGCAAAAACCAACATGACACGATAAGGTCTTAAACAGATTTAGCCTTCATAGAAACTATTGAATGGGTTTTTGTCTGCAATGTAGGTCGACAACAACTTCATTTTATTACTATCTTAGTCTTTATATACCTAATACCAGGATCAGATCGATGCATCCTTTCACCAACCGCTGTGTTGAAGTGTGAAGAAGTAAAAGCAGTTATGATCATTTTTTCATCATTGAAACTGATATGAATGTATATCAAGAATAATAAAAAAATATTCTTTTCATTGGCTGAACATTTTGTTAGCTGACATTGTCTAAATAGTCATTTTGTTTTGGTCACTTTGACTGTTTAAGTAAACCAGCTCTGAACTACAGAGTGTATTTTTTAAGTGGTGCTTTTTATTAGAAGCTGAGCTGAGTCAGTCAATTTTTAACTTTGTATGGACAAAACATTTTTTTAATGTAAAGAAAATGAAGCAGCTCTCCTTCAATATCTGCTTGTTGTCTGTGTGTGTGTGTGTGTGTGTGTGTGTGTGTGTGTGTGTGTGTGTGTGTGTGTGTGTGTGTGTGTTTCATGCCCTTCAGTCTCCATCAGAGGATCATGCTGATAATGCCACCAGTGCCAACTGTCACTGTTTTGGGTTACAACATCCCTGACACAGCCAGCCCCTGTNTTACTGTAGTTTTGATCAAAGGTAACTTACGTTTCATTAAGTGTGTTACATTCAGATAGCTGTGTGTCAGGCAAAGTGACGTACCATTGCCTCCTTGTAACCTCCTGTGCCCAGATGTGCGCAGGGTGAGAGTGTGTAAGAGGAAGAGCTGATGCCGACTGTCTGCAGCTGAACTGAACTGCACATAACATTTCAGAACTTCACTGCGATTTACACAGAACTATTGTATAAATGAATATCACACATTTTTAGTGTCAGACTGGCTGAACTTGGATATTCTGTATGGAGTACTCGCAGTCTTGAACTGAAATCCGTCCTAGAAAGGGAACAATTTTTTTGAATTAAAAGATAAATCTTTGGTCTTTTAAAATTGGTGTCAAATTTACTGAAAAACACACACAAAAGAAATTCAAATTTCAAGTGTTTATTCAGCCTAGACACAGATTCTAAATAGATCTGAAGAGAAAATCTGGACCAGTAGCTGATTTCCATACTAATATAGTTTCTTCAGACAGCTTTCATCCTTGTTATACAGTATTTGCTGTTATTCCCCCATCTGGAACCCAACTTTTTATCTCGAGTTAAAGATTCGGGAACATTGTTGAAGATGTTAAGAACAACATTGCACTAACTGTGCTGGCAACAACTCGGTTGTATAAGTTTAAAGAATAGTTTCCAATTGAACCTTCTTCCATATTTAAGTTTCCTTTTTAAGTAAGAAGTACAGAATTAGAAAAGCATTTGAGTGAAGTCAGTATTAGAGAAAAACGGAATAATTGCAGCTATAGAATGATATAGTTCTTGACTAGGACCCTTTGAGAGATAATTTGTCTCATAAAACACAAGTACTTTTTTTTTTTTACCCAAATTGCAATATATAGGCCTCAAATTGGCATATACTGCAATCAGTTAAAGTCAAGAGAAGCACAACTGAGGTCACCAGGGATTTATGAGCAGACAGACCAACATCTGTCAGTGGGGCAACTTTAGGCCACTACACATACTCAGCCAATGAAGTTGGCTTGTAGTTGTGTAGTTGTATGTAAAAGAATTATGCATGCCTATCTGCTTATTAATTCTGACTTTTTTAAATGGTGCAAAAACCAACATGACACGATAAGGTCTTAAACAGATTTAGCCTTCATAGAAACTATTGAATGGGTTTTTGTCCGCAATGTAGGTCGACAACTGAAACTTCATTTTATTACTATCTTAGTCTTTATATACCTAATACCAGGATCAGATCGATGCATCCTTTCACCAACTGCTGTGTTGAAGTGTGAAGAAGTAAAAGCAGTTATGATCATTTTTTCATCATTGAAACTGATATGAATGTATATCAAGAATAATAAAAAAATATTCTTTTCATTGGCTGAACATTTTGTTAGCTGACATTGTCTAAATAGTCATTTTGTTTTGGTCACTTTGACTGTTTAAGTAAACCAGCTCTGAACTACAGAGTGTATTTTTTAAGTGGTGCTTTTTATTAAAAGCTGGGCTGAGTCAGTCAATTTTTAACTTTGTATTGACAAAACATTTTTTTTAATGTAAAGAAAATGAAGCAGCTCTCCTTCAATATCTGCTTGTTGTCTGTGTGTGTGTGTGTGTGTGTGTGTGTGTGTGTGTGTGTGTGTGTGTGTGTGTGTGTGTGTGTGTGTGTGTGTGTGTGTGTGTGTGTGTGTGTGTGTGTGTGTGTGTGTGTGTGTGTGTGTGTGCGTGCATGTGCGTGTGTGTGTGTGTGTGTGTTTCATGCCCTTCAGTCTCCATCAGAGGATCATGCTGATAATGCCACCAGTGCCAACTGTCACTGTTTTGGGTTACAACATCCCTGACACAGCCAGCCCCTGTTTCCTGATTGGCTGCTGTCAGAGCAGCCTGACCTCTGATTGGCTGCCAGAAGAAGGCTGATTAAGAATGTCGATGAGCGGCATGCACCACCTCTCCTCTCTCTCTCTCTCTCTCTCTCTCCCTCTCTCCCTCTTTCTCTCTCATCTGCTCACTGTAAACATCCTGCTCATGCTTGTGTGTTTTTTCCCATCGCTCGGTTGTAGCATCCTTGTTATGACTGATCTGTCTGTGTGAGTGCGTGTGTTTCAGTGTGCGTTGCGTACAAAGCTGTGTTTGGACTACGAATGAAGCGATGATGAGGAGTAAAAAGGGGGATGCTGCTGACCCTCCTAGGAGGTCGTGTTTGTTTGTTTTTCTCAGTATGGTCATTAGCAGGCTGGGGTGACTGCTGTGTGTTCATGTGTGTGCATATGGGGGGAACTATCCTGGCTGTTTTTGCGTCTGCTGCAGCTGCTTGGAATCCTCCCCCCTTCCCCACACCTTCCTCTTCCCCACTTAGGGGTGAAGCAGCCGCTCTTCCTTGCTCCACCTTGGCACGGTGAGTGTTCACAAGTTGTCTTGAAGCAAAGACAGCTTGTTCTAAACTGAGTGGATGTTTCTTTTTTGGTGCAGTGCTCACACTCGTGTGTTTTGCGTGTCCTACTCACACTCCTCGTTATGCTTCATCTCTCTCACACAAAGTGACCATGCAAGCATTTGACCTTCAACACATACTCTCTCTCCCTCTCTCTCTTCAGCTGCCCCCCTTTTTCTCCTAGTTGACATTTTTTCTACACACTCTACTTCTTCATCTTTCATCTACGATGCATCAGTAAGACACAGAAATGGGTCATGCCACTGCAAGGACGTGGTGTGTAAATGTGTGCGTGTGTGGTTTTCATGAGCCAGTGTCAGGTTTGCAGG
This sequence comes from Thalassoma bifasciatum, assembly GCA_008086565.1. Taxonomy (NCBI): domain Eukaryota; kingdom Metazoa; phylum Chordata; class Actinopteri; order Labriformes; family Labridae; genus Thalassoma; species Thalassoma bifasciatum. The sequence continues at coordinate 126,133 of RPOG01000335.1, forward strand.
TAGAAAATCTCCTCTATTTAATGTAGGGAAAACATGCAACCCCCCCATCTGTAGAGTATTAGAGATGCTTTCAGATGATAAGAACCATTGCACCACACAAGTGACTGACCCCTGATCCCCTTTGCAAAATATCACACACTCACATATACAACCTCCCATTCTTCATTTTTATTCCGTAAAAGGTTACCCAGCTGACCTTAAAAGCAGTTTATATTCCTTGCATGAATATCAAAACAAATTTTTTTCTCTTTTTTCAGTTGTAATCACACCTTCATTAAAAATTGATTTTCAACTGGTTGCCACTAGAATGTTGCAGTAATCCCATATTAACTCATACATCTTAAGGTGTGTTTGAATCTAAAGAAGGGTGAATTTTTACACAGCACAAGTCATTGCAAAGACTAAAACAATAAGGCAACTTAAAACACACCTCTTGATTAATGAGCAAAAGTATTCATTTTCCCACCAGCACTAGTGTGGAGTTGTTAACTGATGATGGAAAGACTGAAATAACAACTGTATCCTTGTTGATCCTTTAACTACCTTACCAAGACATGAGCACAGTCTATTTTTTTTCTTTCAAGAAAACCTTTTAGTTTTGAAAATATTGACCTCCACCCGATGGCATGAAACTTCACACAAATGCCACAAATTTAGAAATAGATTAATTACTCCTAAATACCCAGGGCATTGAACAGTTTGACTTCTGTACACCACAAAATATTAAGCAATGTTACTTCAAACCAAGGAAATTATTGCATGAAACAAGGACAAACTTCATTTGCAAATTTTTTTTTTATCTTGACTACAGTGCAATAACTGATAACTCTCATTCGTACTTGTGATTGAATGCTACTGTGCAACACATTCATTTTGCATGAATACTACAATATCATGAGAGCCTACAATATATGTCAATTCAACAACCGGACTGTGATTTTTGAGGCACTAGATGCATTGCATACTTCTACCAAATAGCAGAGTTGGCTAGATCAGTTTGAGTTCAGTAAGGCACTCCTCTTATTACAATATAGTAGCTCAAAATGTGGTAAACCATTTGGTTGTGGAGGTAGTTCAAGGATTAAGACCCTCAAAAGCAAACAGGGCCAGAAGCAGGCACAGTGCTTTTTCTCTCATTGTCTTCTGCTGCACTAAACTCGGCACCTGACAATGTGGTGAGCAGTTCAGAGGCTTTTGTCTTGTTTTGTTTCTACAGTTCATTTTATGTTCCACAGTCTTTGATTTCTCAGAATACACGACTTGTGCATGTGGAATAAAATCTTCTTTCTTTTTTTTAAGGTACCTTGTATCATCTTTAGTTTTTACTGCCAGGAGTTGATGCTTTTATGGTATATGCCTTTCCAAAAGAGAGCACCCAGATGCAAATGAAATTGTACTTTTTTACACTAGTTTATTGCATTTTAAAAGGAAAAAAAGTGAGCTTATTGTAACTTAAATCTCAGCAGTTGGCCCCAAAGGTTCTTAAGGATTGAAAAAATTAATATTACAAGAACAAAGTTAGTCTACCTTTGTTTTGAGGACATTAAACCATCCACCAAAATAATTCAGATAAATGAAATAGAGATACAACATAGAAACATTATAAATTATAAAGATCTCTTGACATCAAAGGCTGAAAGATATTTCCTTATTGTTCCAGTATCTAGATATGGACTTTCAGGATATTAATATTGCAAAATAAACTTTATCAAAGATTTCAACAATACAGTTTTTCTTTGCCCATCCTGCATGCACCAACTCACGCAGTGTTTCTGACTTTCTGTTAATATTCTCACAAGCATTGACTGTTTTAGGACATATAATATGAAGAGGACGACTAGGTCTTACTTTTTAGAAACATTGTGTCTTTGTTTTTATTGTTTATATTCTTGTGAGAATTTTTGAGGAAATTTTGTTGCCTTCATCTGTCTGCTGCAATAAAATTTAAAGTCAACAACATTACAGAAACAGAGAAAGTCTGTTTTCAGGAGCTTGTATTATTGTTGCTAAAATAAAGTGTTGGTTGGCTCTTACTTAAGCAAATAACTTGAATTTTTTCATTCAGTGTACACTGTTGATACTTCAAGAATTTCTCATACTCAAGTCTTAGAGGAATTTGTTGTATTGTCAAATAAAAAAAATGCAGAATGCTGTGTGTGAACTGTAAATGAGGTCTGAAGTGATCCATCTGTTACTCTTCAATGTGTGATAACAGCCATTCAGGATCATGTGACTAAGCTGTGGTTCAGGTTACTGATGTACCAGAGCTGTTAAAGTTTGATGGATATATTGTTTGACTTACCTTTGACTGTCTCAGCACAGCAGCTTCATAGAGGCTAATAGGAGATGTATCAGTCCCTTGTGTGGTAATGTTTATCACACTGTTGTGTTGGTAACATTGAGGACACTTACTTTGCTGCTTCTGTAGGTCGTATGCTTTGAGTGATCAGTCGTGGCCACTCTTACACTTTTGGGGCAGGAGGAGACCAACCCATGCGGTCAAATAATGAAAGAGTTGAATGTCATGGTCTACATATATGGGCAAAAGCACCACAGTGATATCTTTCAAAAGAGTGTGTGACAAGCCTAAGGAAGTAGGTTTTCAGGGGCTCAAGCACAGCCAACTTCAGCTATTTCACAGACATGGAGGAAATTCTCTGACACAGACTGTCAGCAATGGCACCAGAGCATACAGCTGATGTGGACTTTCAACAACGTTCACCTGTAACCAAAGTGAATGAGAAAGAGAGTTAGCTTTACACTTTGATGAAGAAAGAGTACAAATATTACACAGTTTAGTGTAAAGCAAGCATCTTGGATGATTTGGTAGAAATGCTGATACAGTTCATTCAAAAGAACGCCCCTGGATGACGTCTTGTTGTAACACTACGACTACTGCTGCTACTGTTTAGTCATAGTATGCTGATGTAAATATGAACAGGAATATTCCAGTAGGTGTAGAGCATGGACACAACTATTTTGGAATATTGTCTCAACCAGAGTATGGAACTCAATCTAAATATGGTGTGTATGTAAACACAGCCATTGTCTTGAGCACGCTAACAGGTGGATAATCTTTTTTTGTGCTTTTGATTCTGAGTTTTTTTTTAATGTAATTTTTATATGTTTTTATTTACATCTTTTTAATTAATGTCAATTTTTTTCTGCGCTGTCTTGTATAAAATAATGCACTACTAAAATTTGATTGGTTGGTTGGTTGGTCTGTGTTTTTCTATTTGAATAGACTCATTTTACTCTCCTGTAACTGACATTTTAATGGGCCGTTCAGACCAAAACTGTGAATTGTACCAAGTTCCGAATTTGTCTTCTTCTTCTTCTCTGAACCATGGACATTTTAAAGTGGGAAATGATGTGTTTTCAACCACCTGCACTATTGATCAACTCCACTTTGACTTACTTTTGTAGAGCAGAGGTTGCTGCTTGACCAGCATATGTTGCCTGTAAGGCTTAAAGGGAGTGTATGACTCTTGCTTTTGTAGTTCTCACCTCCTTACATCTATACTTATAATGTACTTTTGCTTAGGTGAATGCAGCTTTGGGTAATAACCTCTCTGCGTGGACATTTTTACCAATAACAAAAAGGCAGATAAAAGGTAGTATGTGTTACTAATCTTGAAAGTTCACCAGAAGCAAGAACACATGGTTAGAGCTTTATATTTACCAGCTTGATTTAAATTATGGATGAAATTTGGATTCTGTTTCAATGTGGCTTGAGATCAAGAATCTTTAAAATGTAATCAAAGCCCCTTAAAAACTCAGGTAGCCAAGTGATTTTCTCTTATTTGTAGTGAAAATAAACAAATAACCCATAATGTAAGTCTCATTCAAGTCATCTATTGGGTGAATGAATGGTTCTGAATTTGTCAATGAGGTAAACAAAAATAAACCTTGTTAATTTGGTGAATGGTGCATTATTACAATACACTGAGTAATTTTTTACCCCATTGGTTGAATGTTTACCTCGTTGAGAGCAGTCTGGTTCTTTTTTTGAAGAAATCAATATCGAAGGTCTGACAGGGAAGAGGGGCTCATTATGTGAACACAACATTTTCTTAGCAGTTAAACAAAACCACCTACTTAATTTAAAGTTTTTTCAGTACATGGCCTCATCTCACCTTGTCTTTCTTACCACTGAATAGGGCTGGGTGATCTTTTTTTTGCCCTACCACTGAGTCTCCTGTCAAGATTGATGAAACCCAGAGTAGAGAAATATTTATAACAGTTTTAAATCTGCCCCCTTTCCATTCGCAGCAGCCAGAGGCTCCAGTGTTGTAAAGCATCAACAGCTGATTAAGAGCTGAGACACTTCCCCAACCTCTATCTCTGTTCCGAGTACTACAGCTCAGCAGAAAAATGAGCTGAGTCACCTCTCCTGTCACAAACGAAAACTCAGCGCATAAACCTTGTAGACAGCCGCCCACCTCAACAAAAGGCCCCAGAGAAAAGAGAGTAAAAGATACAGACCTACCTAGGGAGAGTTGATTTAAGCTGTTTTGATAATTTGCTAAAATTTTTACTCCCAAGACCCCAGTAAATTTGACAAAAAGACTCAATCAGCGTTTGAGATCTAGAGACAGGCTCTGCCTTTGCAAGGTCGATCCTCTCAAAAAAGATAACAAGTCTTTGTTTCTTTTCCATCTTTCCACAATATCTGCTTATTGCTGTTTTCTCAATTCTTTCTTCATCTCTTTTAAGGAATACAATTTATTATTATTATTATTATTATCATTATTATTATTATTATTATTATTAGTAGTAGTAGTAGTAGTAGTAGTAGTAGTAGTCGTAGTAGCATCAATGAAATTTGATATCTTGAAAACAAACATTTTTGAACTTGTCAAGTCAATGTGGCTCTTACTAAATCTGATAAGACTTTTTTCTTTTTTTTTTTTTTACCTAAAAGCGAGGTTTCTACACTTTAGAGTTTTCAGAGCTCAAAATGTGCACTTATGACCACATCATTCAGACAAAAGCTACACAGAACACTCTGCTGTGTCTTGGATTAAAGTTCAGAAAAAAATATTATTTGCTGATTTCAAAGCAAAAGCAATGAGAAACAAGAGAATTAATTGGAATGCAGAGGAGTGTGATACTTGTCTTCCAAAAGCAGTAGATTTTAAGTCATGTCTGCTGGAAACCAAACTGAAATTAAGAACAGATACTTTAATAATGTACTGTAGTACAGCACTTAAATACATTAACTTTGTTACTGTCCACTCCTGGTGTATTGTCAATTTAAAGTATCCATCAGAGAGCTACCGCAGAAATTGTCTTTTGCTTCAAATCACAAGAAGCAAAATAAATGTCATACTGAATGGAATAAATGTCATTTCTTACAGGTGTGAGTTTATCTCTACATGGGTTTGAGCCCCAACCGCAGACGCCCCATCGACGCCGAGTCCAGCGGCGGCCCTCAGGCTACCAGGCAGCGGACAGACCCCTGGCCTTCGCCTGTGAGAGGGAGGCAGACACCATGGAGGAATCCTCAGCTGAAGCCCCAGACTCCAGCACTCAAGAGGATGTGCCCCCCCTTGGTGAGACGTGTCGCTACAGAGTTGTACAGCTCACAAACTTTGTTCAAAGGTGGCTACAGCATCATGGAGAGCGAAGTCACTCATAGTTGAACAGGCTATGTTTGTAGCAGTTTTTACACAAAAGCATTTGTACCAGAGGTAACATAATCCAGTCTCCTCATGTGTTATTCTCAGCAATAGGGACCTGAAAGAGGGAGCATTATGCTTTGATATTGAGAACTCATTCTGTCCTATTTCTCTTGAAATGTTTTAATATATAAAAACCTTGTTTTCAAAGGGACTGTGAAGACTTTCTAAGTGATCCAGAAAAAGTCTGATATCTAAATATATGTCTGATCACAACCCCCTGATAAAATGAGATTATCAGGGCTAAAATAGATTATTTCTAAATGCTGTTATAAGCATCCTTACCAGGTGGACTGGACTGGGTTGATTTTCAGCAAGTCAAGTTGGCAAAACTGAAATATGGAATGTGCATATTCAGCAAACCTGTGAACACAGAACAATTGCAGTCACTTGACTGTAGTCCTATTCTCTGCTCACTTTCCTTTAGCTGTAAAGGACGTGAATGTGCTGCTTGAGAGAGTGAGGTCAGAGGGCACCAGCAGCTTGTCCAGAGATGACGATGACTCCACCCTGCTGAACCCAGGAACCCACAGCAGCATACTTGATGAAAACACTAAGTCTGAGTCTGGCCTCCCAGAGGTCAGTGTCAAAGTTAGCTCTCTGAGCGTCTCTTTCATCTGAACTGAAGCAGCAAACCAATTCTCTCACAGCTAGCAACTGGTTTTCACTGACTTTTGACTGTTTGTTTCAGGCCAGGAGTAAGTCGAGTGGCCTTTGCTTCAGTGATGGAAAAAGGCGAATCGACTATATCCTGGTATACAGGAAGTCCAGCCCATTGTCAGAGAAGAGGGAGGTGTTTGAGCGAAACATCCGTGCAGAGGGCTTACACATGGAGAAGGAGGTAAACAAACTCAGAAACACCATTTTGTTTTAAATCCATATTCTTCATTCAGAAACCATTAGATTTGCAAAGTTAGTGTGTGTGCCTATGATAGCTTCAAACATGTTAATGTTTGGTAAAGCTACCACCCAGGCATAGCTATAGGAAAAGTGATGATTGTAAATGATCAAGAAGCTTTTTTGGTTTCTGCTCATTACCTCAATGAACCTGCAGCTGCAGTCACACTGTGAAACTTGAGATACATCAATACTAGTTTGTGAAGCACTAATTATATGCTCAGCTCCACTTGACATGGAGGTTCAATGAGGTTTGCAGAATTTTCTAAACGTTCTTAACATTTATTTCTGGTATTATAGACTGTGACAGCTGACGGCTGTTATGTCTTACTTAAAAATATCCTTGGGGAAAGTGTCACTCCTTCTGCTTCTAATATCCCCAAAGTGTCTCTTGGGTTGTATATGTGTTAACATGTGCTCATGTTTCTATCTGCACTGTATGATGATGCAGAAGCATCCAGGTCAACACTATGCAGGTCCTGTAGGGGGAAGACAATACTTATGTCCTTTAGCAGCCCACTTAGGTTTGTTTGTTGCATGAAGTCATTGTGATATTTTTAGTCTGTTTTCTGAGAGCGTCTGACTCATCTACCTTTAGATCCACTTCTATTCAGTCAAACAGAACAGAAGAGGAAAAGAACAGGAACCTGCTCGTGGAACAATAACTTCTTATTAGATCTAAAGAGCTCACAAAACAGCTGTTACAACACTTAAATGTTGTTCACATGTTTGTACCCCAAAATTGCATTGTATTCTCTGTTTTATTTGGTATGCTATCATTTTTTTTTAAGATGCGGCGTGTAGAAATTGGGATTTTAGAAACATTGAGTGTTAAGATTTTAGAATAAGCCTATCTATTACTTAAACATCATGTCACTAAGCGATGGAAGCAAAGGTGAAAATGGCATCATTTACAACAGCAGCATCAAGTGATGAGGTGAGGGTTTATTTCTTCATTTCTGTAATCATTACCCATAGATCACTTGTAAGCTGCCAAAAGATGAAGATATCTGGGGCAGATGTGGTCTGTTGGTGAAACTGATAAATGTCAATTGGCTCTCATAAAAAAATCTGATATTACACAAAACTGTTACTATGATCTTAGCACTCTGCTACACTGTAAAAATAAAATATAAAATAATTTTAAACTAACTGATCCAGAAATAGAGAAAAAAACGTTCATCTCTATGGCATACTAACTGATCAGTGCAACAAAACCGAAATGATCAAGTTTAAAAATTGAATATTTTAAATATCCTTTAAGATGATATTTCATAACAAATAACTTATTTCATCAGGACACTTGCAAAACTTCTCTGAAAGTGAATTATTTTAAACTTTTCATGCTTTTGCAGTTACAGCATCTGACTATTTCATGGGACTGATTCTTTATTTGGTAACAAATGGTAGAAATTTTACATAAAATACATTGACACCAACAGAAATGCAATCTGCTCATTTAAACGAACACGTTACATGTTTTTTAACAGCATTTGTTTGATACCATTCCATTTTTTATCACCGTCTCATCTCTTTATGATATAAAGCAACAAACAAGACCCTCAGCAGTGACACTATTTTTCGTTCTACAATTTTAACCCAAACCGTTATAAAGGGGAAGGTGCTCTAACAGATGACTGATATAGCCTTTCAACAGCAAACATTCACAGTTAGCAATGTTGGCAAAAGAAAGCAGGATGAAGTGGTGTTTTCAGAAAATCTACGTTCATGGGGAAAAGTCTGAAAAGTGAAAACACAGAGTGTGAAACAAAAAGTTCCTCAAAAAAGCTTCAAACTGATGAAGTGTGTGTGTACCTTTTTGTATGTGTGTGTGTTTGTGTGTTTTCATGTGTGTGTGTGTTTGTGTTGTTTCTTATCAGGCCTCAGTCACAAACAGCGATGTGATTTTTCTGAAGCTACATGCATCATGGGACGTTCTTTGTCGCTATGCGGAACTCATGAACATCCGTATGCCTTTTAGGTGAGCCACAGAAATAAAGTTTTTCTTACTATTTTAAAGCACTAGAAATTATTTTTCAAATCACAGTTGGGCTGGAGTAACTTGAGACGTGTCATTTAGGGATGTCTTTGTCATCATGACTGCGTTTTGTTGAGTAAGACATGTTTTTTCAAACTTCATCTAGGAGGAAAATTTTTTACAAGAACCGACGGCACAAGTTCATGAGCAGGTGAGTCAAGGACATTTATGACTGGTTTAACTGTCTTCTTTCAGATGTAACCTTAATCTTAACTTTTAGGATGGAGAAGCGCATCAACAAGTTTCGAGGCTGGCTTCCTCGCAAGCCCATGAAGTTCGATAGTGACACCCTGCCTGACCTGGAGGAGAACGAAAGCTTTACTGCCCCTTTCAGTCGATCCCGGATCCATCAGTGAGTTGAGCTTCAAAAGCCCGAGAAGTGAAACTTTATCTAACGGCATACACTGGTGACAGGCATATTTTCCATTTCCACTTTCACACTTTTACCACTTAAAAGTCTACTTATTACTTTTCATGGACAAAATGACTGTCACTCAAACACACATACATAGACACACACTGGTCTACACACGTTGAATTTGTCACAGCAGAGTAGTTTGTAATGGTTGCTTCATTTCACTGCAGTTTCATCATCCACAACAAAGACACATTTTTCAACAACGCCACAAGGAGCCGCATTGTCCACCACATCCTCCAGCGGGTCAAATATGAGGAGGGTAAAAATAAGATGGGTGAGTTTTTTCCTGGATAATATAAAACTTCCCTTAAAATGAATTGGAAAGAGTATCTATAATACTGTGAGCTCAAATTCAAGTGCAAATCTACTGCACTGTTGAATGAAACTTGTTGTTCTAACAGAAATATGACGCAAACGGCTGCCTTAAAATTTCATTGTAGGTCAAAAAAAAATTATTTTTGTTTTTACAACAACAGCAGAATTTCTCTTGATTAAACAAGATGTCTTGGGTCAACCATTGTCTTGGCTTGGTCACAAACAGCATCAGGCAGATCCTGCTCTTCTGTCATACTTTTCTTTTTGATTGCAGGTCTCAACCGTCTTCTAAGCAATAATTCATATGAAGCAGCCTTCCCGCTTCATGAGGTAATTTCTCTCATTGCCCTATGGTACTCATGAAACTCATTTAGTCAAGTATTTTTGAACCACCTCCAGCCTCTTGAATAGATCCCCTTTTAAGCTATTGCAATGATAGATTATTATTATAATGAACAGGTTATAATGTTTAACGTTTGTGTTGTATGTGTGTGTTTGTGTGTGTCTGAACTGTTATAAGGGGAGATACCACAGCAAGAACTCCATCAGGACACATGGAGCAGAGAACCACCGACACCTGCTCTATGAGTGCTGGGCGTGGTGGGGGGTTTGGTACAAATACCAACCGCTCGACCTCATCAGGTGAACACTGTCAGACACTTAAAGGCTTTTGTGAAAGGTTTAGTAAAATGTCCACATGGAACAATTATGAATGTCATTTTTGGTATACGCTGAATACAGCATAAGTTTGATTTGTATAGCTTGTCTAAAATTGGTTTTGAGGAATCAAAATAAAAGCTCACTATTTCTTTTAAAATATTTTCTGAAGAACTATATCTCGTCTCTCTTGTGCTTTCCTTTTTCTTCAGGAGGTATTTTGGGGAGAAGATTGGTCTGTACTTCGCCTGGCTCGGTTGGTACACAGGGATGCTGTTTCCTGCAGCTCTGGTCGGCCTCTTAGTATTCCTGTACGGTATCTTCACTCTGGAGCACTGCCAGGTCAGGTAACACACCTCCTCTCTTCTTTGATAAGAATATAGGCGCCTGCAGCTGCAGGTGGGATTCATGAGGAAAAAGGCTTTGTCTGCTTTGAAGATTTTCCATTGGCTTCAAAAATGCTTACATCTTGAAGATTGCATCTTCATTTTATTTAATAAAAGTCAAACTTATTTATTTTAAACTTATTCGAATTGCTGATGAGGCAGCAGAGCGTTAAACTACCCCTGTCGAAAAGTATTCAATGGTTTTTACAAAAACTATAAAGGCAACCGTATTTTTAAGAGGTTTTTTGAAATGCATGTAAAAAAAAAATTGTACGTTGCTTTGGACAAAAGTGTCTTCCAAATTAAATTGTAAAATTGTTGAATTGTAAAAACAAATGCATACAAACTCCAACACAATATTGGCTGAAATGCATCAGATGTTTCTGTGGTCCATCAGGTGTTGACTGCATTTTTCAACTCATACTGACTGTGTTCTGACTAACAAACAGCTGTAGTTCCCGTGCTTCCCACTCCATCGTAAAGCCTCTCTTTATTCATCTTGGGTTGTAAAACGTCAAACCTGTTGACTCCTGGGGCCTGTAGCTGGATTAACACATCCAGGATCTCCCTTTGTTGTATGAATTGACATAAACGAGACATCCGCAGCCCTGACAAGTGGCACTGCGTAGCTGGATATCAAATGTTGTTTTCGTAATGTTGCATAAGTTGTGACGAGGCACACAGTTGGACCACAATGAAGTGGAGGTTGCTACATTGACTGTCTCATCTGATGTTGTGACGGAGCGGAGCTTGACTGCTCACACATCCACTTGTGTTTCAGCCAAAAGCTTTGCTAAAATAAAAAAGTACAGTGCATCACAGTTTTGAACAACTCGGCTCAAAAACTGAACAGATACATACAAGAACACTGCTTCATCTGCTTCCATTAAACCTTCCACAGTTTAATCTGGCCGATTATTTTTTTCCCTCCAGTAAAGAAATCTGCCAGGCCACCGACATTGTCATGTGCCCCATCTGTGACCAGTACTGCCCTTACTTGAAGTTGTCGGACAGCTGCATTTATGCCAAGGTACTTTCACTACTGTGGACTCTGCTGTGATACTTGTGGAAAATTTAAAGCCTGTTTTGAACGGGAGAGATAATATTCATGAACACCAGCGAGATGCTCTTTCTTTCTCTCAAGCATGATGATGAAGAGTTCCTTTCTCTGCTGTAGGTCACACATCTCTTTGACAATGGGGCAACTGTTTTCTTTGCTGTTTTCATGGCTGTTTGGGGTGAGTAAACTGTTGCACAGTTGTCACCAGTTCTTTATATTTACACTAAGCCAACATTGAGAACTGAAATATTTATCTGGCTTTGAGTCACTTAGTGCCTTAAAATCAATAATCTGCCCTCTTTTTAAGCTTTACTTGGTCATTATTGTATAGGTGATACATTTCTAAAATATTAAAAGACACTTGACACATCAAAGAGCTGGATGTATAAATTTATCATGATAATTATTTTCCGTGGTCCAACATTATTAAAGACACACAATGAACAACATTATTCTCTTCCCAGTGTACATAAAATGTTGGTGGGGCAGCTTTGAAATATACATCAGCAACCTCTTAAAGTACAAAACATTGGTTAGAGCAGTTTAATGCAGACACATTTTTACACAATATATCCATCTTGTAAAAAGTATTTATCCATTACACAGATTATATACACATTTGAACTTGCACTCTGGAGCCTGTTAGCGCTGAACGAGGTCCCAGGGTATGGAAGATCCAAACAGGGAGTTTGTGATTGGTTCATATTGTTCACTTGATGTAGACATCACAGGTGATGATGCATTATCAGCTGACTTGTGGTTTGCCTTTTTATAAATGTCAATGTGACAAGATGAAGGTGCTGAGGAAAAAAAACAATAAAGTAACATAAGAACATCTGTAGAAAAGTTATTTTCATTTATCTTTTACAGACTACACGTCTACATCCACAACGCAGACCGGATTCTAAGTTGTCTCATTACATGCTTTGTTAAGTTTGTTTATTTTCACATGATAAAACAGATAGCATTCACAAGCCGTGTATAATGTGAATGAATCCATGAGGTGGACTTGGCAAATAATGAGAGAAATACTGGATTTTTCTTGATTCAAGTGTACATATTTATATGTAGACACACAGTTTTGAAATTTGCTCTAATTAGAAATTGGTAAGAGTTTGTATTTTTTCAGAGAAAGGAGCAGATGAGTCATATTTTTTTGTAAAATTGATCAGTCTTAATCATTTCTTCTGGACTAACAAAATTTTCTGTCACTCATTTGTTTTCACTGAACAAACTCTGCTCAAAACACCAATGGACTTCATTGTTTTTTGTACACAAAATCAACATAATGCCTCAACTTTTCATCTACCAGAGACCCCTGGGAATTTGACATTCTGGGCTTTAGTTATTTCAACATTGTCTAGGTAATATGAAAAAAAGTTTGTGAAATTGTGTATTTGAACATGTCTTGAGTTAATACCCACTGTTCTTTTAGTGTGTTTTAACAGTCAGTCCATACTGGTATTGAATGTCATCATCAAGAATAATGTGAAACCTGCTTCTTGTTGTGGGAAATGAATTTCAAAAGTAACTGGAAACCCATCTTAGTTCTGTTATTTATTTGATAAAGTACATTTTGGTTTATTCTACTAACAACCTAAAAAGAAACGCACAAAAACAGTTTGAGAAACTCACCAACAAGTTTAAGAGTCTCTGGTTGTTTAAGAGCTTCTCGTACTCTCTTGTCTAATCTCCAACATCTCAGCATGCAGAGCAGAACCAAACACAGCTGAAGGGCAAAGGTCAACACGCCCAGCACGATTACAGTGTTATTAACTGTTGAGAGTGAGGAGAGGAGAAGACACAGGCTTTGTTATTTAACACTTTCAGAAGTTTAGAACCAATTAGAGGTGAGGATATGCTGGCATTTTGTCGTTCAAAGACAGTAAATGTGGTAAGTCTGAGCTCAGTACACCACCACTGGCTCTGCTGCACAGGTGTGTTAATAATTTAGACACTTTGACATATTTGGACAATGTCCCTGTTGTTGCAGAAACCTGACCGCTTTCACGCTCATGAATGTTTTATGGAAAATTGTGGGGGAAGAGGAATTTATATGGAGTCTAACGAAAAACCAAGCTTCCCTTTGAAATAAAATGCATTTGACTGACTAAAATCATCCTGCTATGACAGTTTACACCCGTATAAATCAATTAAAGCTCACAGTCATAATCTTTGAATACTATGATATGTTACAGCACCTGTTGATGTCAGGTGTTCTGTTGACTCCCACTGGGTGACCTCTGGCTGGGACAAGCCTAAAGACAGGTTTTGATTGAGAGGAAATCCCATTTCTCATATCCTTGACTGCAACTGGACTGGAGAGAGAAACAGTGTATTTTAACCAGCTACCAACCACAGATCTTTAGCATTCACTGCACTGTTTTAATTTGGCTAGGAAATGACAGTTGTGCTTGTAAGTTTATTTCCCCCCAGAATTTTAGATTTCTTGGCCATTTTTCAGAGAATATGAGTAATAAGACAAAAACCTTTCTTTCACTCATGATTGGGTAAAGCCATGTATTAAAAAATTCTTTTTTGTTTACTCTTGTTAAATCATAATGACAACAGAAACTACCAAAATGACCCTGATCAAAAGTTTGCATACCCTGATAATTTTGACCTGATAGAATACACAAAAGTTGACACAAAGGGTATGTAAACTTATGAGCACAACTTTAAATTTAAGTCACCAAGTCACTACAATTCAATTTGACAAGTCAGGGTTAAATGTAGAAACAGGCAATTTTTCTAAACATGTTCCCAATGAGAAAAAGTGTTTGGATTAAACATGATCACAACACAAATCCTTAAACAAGTGCTTTCATAGTATTTATATACATAGTTTTCTTTCCATCCCTGCCTGCTTATTGTGTGAGGTCAAGGACGTCAACTAAACTTTTTCTGTCGTTATGCACTACTTTGACAAGCTTGGACAAAATGAAATAAAAAGAGATTTCAGTATGATTTCTGAAGTTAAAGAGTTGGATCATAGTTTCATGCAAGGAGTCTTCGACAGGGTTACCAATAAGCAGCTCAACTACCACATTAAGAAAAAGTCTGACAAAACACTAGAGCTGGATGTGTGTGTAACAAAAAGTTGTTAATGCTATAGATGCAGATCTAAGGACAAAGGTAAAGATAGGAAAAATAATCATGACAGCAGTTCAAAGTCAATTTAAGGTTATGAATGAAATCAAAACTACTGGAAATGAAGTAAAAGTCTTAGTTTTCACAACCAAAAGACATGCCAGAGCCAAATGTCTCTAACTATTCAAACATACATGAAAAAGTTTTTATAGTTCAAAGAATATGCTGAAGAAAATGACATCAATCCACTGACCTTACAGTTACCGTTGCCTGTGTTGCTGCTTGTCTGAGTGAATCTACTCGTTGGTTCAACTGCTGCAGGGAATCAGCTGAAATCCCTTCATTATGTTCCTCCAAAGTGTGCTTCCCTGCTGGCTTCACATGCTCGGAAAGAAGTTCCCTCAGCCTCACACAGCTGCACCTTCACATCCAAAATATGTTGACCTGCATCCAGCAGAGACATGCACAGGGACAGAGGAAGGAAAGTGCAGGAATTGTTTTCAGATCTCTGAGTAAAAACCCTGTGATCAGTGTGAAGCCTCAGCTCAAATATTGCTCTGTTTAGTGCAGAAAGGCAGGGAAACTCGTGCAATAAGTAAGCTATCTATGGGACTTTGATCAGAAGTGCTTACTCTTCATGCCAACACTGTGTCCATGTCATAATGACAGACACTGCCATTAGCGGTTGCTAACACTTTAGTTAAATACAGTCCACTGTCACTTTGATCCATTATAACGTCAACACAGTTTGAGTCAGAGGTGAGCCGAGACTGAGCAGCAACAACAGAAGGTCCCATTAGGTTTGAGCTAAACCAACAACCATCACCCTCTTTTGAGTTTATCTGTCATGAAATGAAACATAGGTGTTACAAACTATTGGAATAAAGTAAATTCAACTTTAGGGTTTAAGCTGCAGCCACTATGGACTATATTATTTTGGGGCACATTACAGGTATCCATATTTTCCTCCATGTCAGCATCAAAGTTATTTTCAGAGCATATGATCCCTAAAGAATGCTTACGCTGATTTAAAAAAAAAATGTCGTTATAGTCTAGGGTTGTTGCTGCATTGTCTGCAGCACACGCAGAAGAGCAATACTACTAATCTGCACTTAAGTTGTCAGAATTTAATATGTTAAGGCTGATGCTGCCGTTGTGGATACCATTTCTGGTAAAGAATGAAATCAAGACTTCTGCCGGCCGACAAGAGTTTTATTTTCTTTGCAAAGAAAAGGTCAGTCAACACACAAGCAGCATGGATGCCATCTGACCAGGGGCGATGGGAGTCTCAAAAACTTGTACTGTAGGGAAACTCCCTCTGAGGTTTCGTTTCACACCTTCTCCGTCTGAGGTACATCTGGGAACAAAGGACCAAGTATCTCTGAGAGAGGGTGTTCAAGGTGTGGTGTGGGAGATGGGTTTTAAGGTGTGATCTTTGGGAGGACACAAAAGGTAAGGTACAACAGAAAAGATGGGAAATGAGGTTTAAGGTGTGGTCATGGGAAGGACACAAAAGGTAAGGTGTGGTGAGGTAGGGAGGGTTGAAAAACAGGAGGTAGGCATTTGGTCGATGTGAAAACAGGGTTTTACAGTATAAACATCAAAATTTTAATCTCACCGTTGAACCACTTCAAAAGCGAAAGTCTTTCAGAGCAGGGCTTAGGGTATATCCCACAAGTCTTTGGGAATCACCTGAATCGAATACAGCCACTTATTGGTTGACCGTCCCATGTAAAGATGGTATTCCATTAGCACCGTCAGATTATAGGAATAATCATATTTCACTCACATTAATCTATAAATCATCACTTTTAAAGATGATATTGCAAACAAAGCCTGACATGTAGTGGCATGTGTCCGCATGCCAGGCAGGGTTGACCTCTTAGGATTACAGCTGGTGTCAGACCAAGTGTTTGACTGCATACTGCTGATAGCCACACTATCCACTGCAGACAATCACAATAAGTGATACTGTTTACTCCACTGTTGCACGATATCAGAATGAGTTTTTTTGTGTGATTTAATATGTACAGGATAGAAAAAGCAAAGATTACTTTGTCCACAGTGGGTGCTCAGAAACATGCCTTGGTACTGATGATCTTTGACACAATGTGACACTCCCATAATAATAGAAGCTCAAGTCTGAATTTATTCCCCTAAAAGTGATGCCAGATACTTCACGGGCGTAATATGAAAGCATCTCAAACTTTGTGTTTTCATGTTTCAGCAACGGTCTTCCTGGAGTTTTGGAAAAGACGCAGAGCTGTCCTCGCATATGACTGGGACCTCATAGACTGGGAGGAAGAGGAGGTGAGTACATGCATCTTCTCGCCATATCGGTTTCATCTCTTTCTGTAGGAAATCTGCTCTCTCACAGATAAAACACATGCTGATTTTTTGCACAAAGAACCTGCAGCCGGAGCTGTCTGAAGTTAAGCACAGGCCTGCGTTCAAAACGTAATCAATAGTTGATCGTTTTCTAAACCAAGAGTAGCGAGCAAATCCAAGAGTCTGAAAAAAGGAACCCTTCCAAACACTTCAGTGAGAAATTTCATCACAAAAATGTAGATTTTATAATTTCAAAAGACTTGTCAATCGCCTTTTGATCAAAACTCTCTTTTTTATGCCATTACTTCTGATAATGTCACTTTCAAAATGTGACTATGTTTCTGATGATTGTTACAAATCTTTCGTTGTACCACAAAAAAAGTGGAATATTCTGTGTGGAGTTTGCATGTTTTCCTGTGCATTCATGAATTCTCTGTATGGACTTCAGCTTTCTCACATGTCCAAAAACACTTTCATCAGATTGATTGGTAACACTAGTTCTCCTCTTTGATCTGGTTGTGATCCTAAAGGTTAAACTCTTCTATAAATGTAAACACTTGGAACCAAAAGTACATGCATTTGTGAATGCCGCTCACATTTCTTTTTCTGTGTCTTCCAGGAAGAAATTCGCCCCCAGTTTGAGGCAAAGTACTCCAAAAAGGAGAGAATGAACCCCATATCTGGGAAGCCTGAGCCTTACCAGGACTTCACTGACAAATACAGCCGCCTCGTCGTCTCAGCGTCTGGGATCTTTTTCATGGTGAGTTTTTTTCAGCACATAAATGTCAAGTAGCAGGTGTCCCTCTCAGCACCCTGTTTTGCAGTTGAAAGCTTAAACACAGCTCATACTGACAGCAGTTTAAAGTCTTTGAAAAATGAATATCATTAGTAATCCAATGTAGTTTTTTTGTACCAGTATCTATTTTGTTTGCAAAGAAACCAGTTTCAATAAACTGTAAAGCCATTAACTGTGTACCCTTCAAAAACTGAAATCCAAGCAAGTGTTGATGACATACTTGAGTAAAAAAAAAAATACTCTAAAAAAAATCCACAAATATGGATAGAGAAATGCATTTTACAATTTTCTTATCTCACAAAACTTCAATTTTTCTTACTTCTTAAGCAGATTTTTCCACTATTGCAAGACACATTGTTTTTGGCCTTTTTAGATATATGTGGCTCAAATAAAGTCTGATCAGACGATTTTTACAAAAAACCAAAGATGAACACTTGCTTAGATTTTAGTTTTTGCCGTGAACATGATCACATACTGTGCAATAATTGGACAAAGTGGCTTCATAGTTATGGGGAATTTTCTATTAAATTGAAACTCTTACTTTTTGTGAGTTGATAGAAATAAAGTAACTGTTTTATTTTAGTTACAGTTTTTGACCTTTGACTATGACTCCTTAGATCTTGGTGGTGATTGCTGCTGTGTTTGGCATCGTCATTTACCGTGTGATCACCGTCAGTACCTTCGCAGCCTTTGGCTGGGCTCTCATCAGGAATAACTCTCAGGTGGCAACCACAGGAACAGCAGTCTGCATCAACTTCTGTATCATCATGCTCCTCAACATGGTGAGTGTCTGCTGTCCATCAGTAACAGGGTTGTAAGGATTAAAAAGTAATTAAAAAACATCAAGGCAGTGATAATTTGAGCACAATTCAGCCAATGTGCGCATAGGGAAAACAAAAATTGCTTGCCTGTTAATTTTTGCCTATTGAAGAAGTTTGACATTTTTTCAGTCATGTATTAATTTTGCATAAAGGTGCTGTGTTGAAACATGAAGCCATTGTAGAAGTGAAAAATAAAGGGTGACGCAGCCAAATTCAGGGAGCGTTTGTTCATGACATTGGTATTTCTTTTGATGCCAAAACTAAATACTTATAGCATACGTACATTTTCTATTTATATTGAACCAAAAATCACACAAAGTATTTTTTCCACATCATTTATTGTGTCCAAAAGTTTTTATCGGATAATCTCATAAAACATATACACTGTTGTCTGTGGATAAAAAAACTGCTAGAAAACACTGACAGTCAAATACTAGCCTCCAATTTTCAGTGCATTAAATTTCTCTCTGATTGTATTTTTTTGTTTTTTTAGCTCTATGAAAAAGTTGCCCTTCTTCTCACTAATTTAGGTAAGTTGAATTCATCAGCAGGTGAAATAAATCCTGTTTCTAGTTTTATCAGTTTGCTTCAACAGTCCTCCTCCCTCTCTTTGGCTCCACAGAACAGCCCAGAACAGAGTCAGAGTGGGAGAACAGCTTCACCCTCAAGATGTTCCTGTTTCAGTTTGTCAACCTCAATAGCTCAACTTTCTACATTGCCTTCTTTTTGGGAAGGTGAGGAACTCATCCAGGGGTACTAACCAAAACTAAAAACTAAACTTTGATTTTTCAGGTTGTTTTTTTTTCCTTTTAAATTGGAGCCACAGTAGATACTTACATGGAGCACACTTGAGTCTCACTTTAGTCTGGATTATAAATGATCATCATGTTGTGTTGGTGTCAGGTTAGTTACGTCTCTGTGAATATCATGATACTTCTCTGTTGGTACTGCCTATAGAAACTAATGTCCTGTTCCCTGTTATCAAGGCATTGAAACTCAACAAATAACCTACAAATAACTTGTAATTAAAACTGAAGAGACAGAGACACATTTTTTGTAAGAAAGACATCAGCTGTTATTAGAATTTCAATAGTGTCACTTCCTTCAGCAAGGAGCTATAAATATTCCTGGCTCTAATGGATGATTAAACACTTTGGTGCTGCTTGTTCGGATGAAGGTAATTTTACTTTCTAAGTCTGTAAATGTGGTTCAAGTTGAATTGAGCTATGATAGTCACATAAAACAAATGGTTTCTTGCAGAGCTCTTTGTTTATCCACATAACATAAACTCGGATAAGGCCAAGTATCACAGCTTTAGGAACATCTGATTGCCAAAGCTTACTGGTAGTGAGGTAAATGTGCAGGCCAAATACACAATAAATCACTTTTCTGACTTAGTGACCTTTGCAAAGTCTACTGGTGGTGACTTACTTATTTAAGTGGCACCTTGGGTAGGAAAAAAGATTCTGTTTTGAAAAGTGCTCTGATGTTCTTGTTTTCAGATTTACAGGCCGGCCTGGTGCATATCTTCGCCTCATCAACCGCTGGAAACTAGAAGAAGTGAGTAATTACTTTGCTCTCCCTTGGGGGCGTAACCGCGAAGCACTATGTCTCTGAGTAATTCTAAATTGAACATTAAGCTATTACTGTAAGCTTGGCCACCAGACATTTAACCCCCATCAGCACTAAGCGGTGCTGCCAGCAGTGCTTATAGGAACATGTAGGGACAAAATACACTAAGGTGGTCTGGGGGGACGAAGGCCAAAAAGCCTTAGCTAGCACTTTAAGGTGCTGAGCCAATGTTCTCCTGCTTGTTCCCAGCTGCTGTGGTGGAAAAAGAAAACTGTCTTTTATGTGACACGTGCTTTACAGTACAAGTGCAGCATGAGTCAGCCTTTTGTGGTCATGTAAAGCAAGGACTTACATAATACAGACAGAATGAAGACAGTCCTACAATACAGAGTTATAAAAGTATTAACAACTCTTACAAAGGGTTTCCTTTATCAGGATTATAAAAAAGTTCTTGAAGATGCATCATAAAAGTTTGCATGATAACAGTCACCTTAGGCCTCGTTCACTAAAGGAATTTACAGCTGTTGTGTCTGCAAAACCTGTGCAGATGAGCAAAAAAACATTGTCTGATTCATAAAGCATGAGGAAAGGGCTGAATGCTCCAAAACTGCGCTCAAGAGCAAACATAGCTAGGAACAGGAAAATTTGTCAATTTCAAGCGAAATGATATTATTATTACTATTTACAACTACTCTGTTGATTAATATTTTCATTACTTTCCCCTTCCACCTCTCTTGATTTTTCTCTCATTCTCTGCTCTCCATCTTTTCTTCTTTCTCTCCCCCTGTCTTTGAATGCAGTGTCACCCCAGTGGTTGTCTTATCGACCTCTGTATGCAGATGGGTATCATTATGGTGCTAAAACAGACCTGGAACAACTTCATGGAGCTTGGCTATCCGTCAGTCTTAAATGTCTTATTGAACCATCAAACAAACGTCAAATGTTCAAAAAAGCATTTGATAAAAAAAGAGTTTAATAGTATAATTCTCTCTACCATTCATTCAGTAAATACTCCTAATGCTATGTAATAGCAGGGGACATGATATTTATTTATCTTGTTTGCAGTCTCCTCTCTATTTCCTGTTCTGTTGGTGTTTTTTAGGCTAATCCAGAACTGGTGGACCCGGCGGAGGCTGAGGAGCGAGCACGGTCAGAAAGCCAAGGCCAGCTTCCCTCAGTGGGAGAGAGATTACAACCTACAGCCAATGAATGCCTATGGACTCTTTGATGAATACTTAGAAATGAGTATGTTGCAACCCAAGGGTACATTGACTTCATACTTGTGGCAGAGATAGTTCCAGTCATAGTAAATCCTTCCACATACATGTATCATAATCCTAGCTGTCATATCTAAGGTTAACAAAATGGTCACCATGTTTTGATTCGCTTCCAAATCAACCTTTAACCTGTAGTTTTGGGTTTCTTTTAGTTCTACAGTTTGGCTTCACCACCATCTTTGTGGCAGCTTTCCCCCTGGCTCCTCTTTTAGCTCTGCTCAACAATATTATAGAGATCCGGTTAGACGCCTACAAGTTTGTCACCCAGTGGAGACGGCCTCTGCCTTCACAAGCCAAAGATATCGGTAACTTATCACCCATACTGATTGAAGCTTATCTGTTTTAGATTTTGATCCTGTGAGAGAGACTGAATGTGTATCTTCATTTCTGCTCATTTTCAGGGATCTGGTATGGTATCCTGGAGGGCATCGGCATCTTGTCCGTCATCACCAATGCCTTCGTCATTGCTGTTACTTCAGATTTCATCCCTCGTCTTGTTTACGCCTACAAATACGGACCCTGTGCTGGTCAGGGCCGAGCAGGAGAGGGGTAAGCAAACTTTTTTATCTGTTGAAGAGGGGGTATGTGCTTTTTAAAAGGCTTTATCCTTTAGTTGTTTCATTTTGTTTAAAAAAAAAATCCTCCTTCTCACAATGTCTTTTTTTAGAAAAACCTTTATTTCAGCCTCTATCTGAAATAATTTTAACTGCCGTTTCTTTAAGGCTCCCTGCTCCTTAGACACCCCCCCCCCCGTCCTCCTTCCTCCCTCTGATTGGCCAGCCTTCTGGGGGCCTGTAGGGGGAAGAGCTTTGGGAAGACCTTGATGTTTGAGGCCCACCCCTGTCATAAACTAGTTTGAAATTCCTCATGTGCGAAGCTCATCCTTCCTGCAAGTCTTGTGAAGAACATAGGAATATGTAGCAGTTTGAAGATTTGCATCCAGAAGTGTTACTTTATATTTATATTTTTGATATGGGAAAGCATGACACCTTACATTTTTTATCATCCAGTGGTAATTTTTACTCTTAATTATTGTCATATCTTTATTTTTATTTTGCTACTGATATAGATCCCCAAATGTTACTGTTTCACAGGTGCATGATGGGTTATGTCAACGCCAGTCTCTCGGTTTTTCGGGTGTCTGACTTTGAGAAAAGATCTGAACCCAGGACTACTGGCTCAGAGCTGTTAGGAGGACCCGTCGTGTATTGCAGGTGTGTGTGTGTGTGTGTGTGTGTGTGTGTGTGTGTGTGTGTGTGTGTGTGTGTGTGTGTGTGTGTGTGTGTGTGTGCAAAGACATCTTTTAGTGCTTTTACACATATGTTTTTTTGAAATGCACTGTGTAAGTAATCTTTTTGGAGACAAAGCCTCTTGTTGGGTTTGTGCTAGAAACACAGATTAAAACTGATTTTAATGTTGTTCAGTTCAAACAGTGTTTGGCTGGAGGCCTTTATGCAACTCCAGGATTGATCACATGACCTGTTTTTTTGTCTGTGTTTATTCATCACTTGTCTAATGATCTCTTTCAACCAACACAGTCTCCAAATAAGTTCCAAGTAGAGTTTATTTTTAAAACGAATTAGGTCAAACAGGAGTGCAGACATAACTAATTTCCAACAGAAAAAAAAAGAACTAAGTTTTTTGTATTCCAAACTTGCACTCCTGTTTTAACACTACCTAAAGTCTGATAGTCTCTCTGATAGCTTCCGATTGTTATTCAAGGTGTATAATAATAACTTTTTAGAATAGAGCTCTCTGAACAAAAGCAGGGTGATACCTTAAATGCAGGACAACCTGAGCTCAAAACAATCTTTTGTGAATGACAAGCTCATAGCTTGAAATGCAAAACTGTGGTAAAATGATTCAAATGTATTTCTGTTTCAGTTTGTGAATCTTTTGCTGAAATAGAGATGATGTTGTGATGCCACACTGTAATAACCTTTGACCCCAAGTGTTTGATATGACAGGTATCGTGACTATAGGGAACCTCCAGACTCAGCTGAGCCGTACTCCTACACTCTGCAGTTCTGGCACGTTCTGGCAGCAAGACTGGCTTTCATCATTGTGTTTGAGGTATGATATAATTTCCACTCTTATGAGTCTGGATAATATCTGTGCCTCACTTTCTGAAATGAGAGACAAAAAATATTTAACTTTGTTGTGATATTCTCATTATTTTGAGATGTATCCTTTTAGGAAAATAGAGTCTCTTTTGTGGATTTTTTGTTTTTAACAAAATCTTTTTTCAATATAGCAGGTGATACCACATTTTTTATACAAATAAAAATAGCTGTTCTTTTTTTCTTTTTAAAGAATTGTGATTTATTGCTTGTGTTTGTTTAACCCCATGAAATAATTGCACAATGAACTGCATTCGCAATATAGGGAAAAAATAATTACCATTAGATTATTCTTGCAAATCTTTCAGCAGTGGTCAAGATATACACAATGAATAATTCATGTTGTGATTTATCAGAATTTCTTTTTCTTGTAGACCCGAAATGGGATTTATGTATAGAGAAATATTTCTTTTACATTCCAACCAGATTCATCATTGTATGATACCCTTTTTTTTTTTTTTTTTTAGCATATGGTCTTTGCCATCAAAACCCTCATAGCGTACCTGATCCCTGACCTTCCCAAAGACCTGAGGGACCGAATGCGGAGAGAAAAATACCTAATCCAGGAGATGATGTATGAGGCAGAGCTGGAGAGACTACAGAAGGAGAAAAACGAGAGGAAGAGGAAAGATAGGGTTCATCACAAGGAGTGGCCATGACAGACATCAGAAGGTAAGAAGAGTGTATAGCAAGAAGTTTTATTCAACATCTTGGTATCCTGAATTAGCTACACAGGGAGTGTCAAAGATGGCTGTTTCTGCACCAAATGTAGAAAACCCACTGTAAAAGTTGGGTCTGCAGGATTTACCCAAAAACAAAATGTCAACTTTTTGGGGAATAATCCTGCTCAAATGTCGTTAACGTCTACCTCACCCCCTCCTCTGCCTGTATGTTGATAATGTGCTTGTCTTGGGATGTTTCTGGGTTGAGATTAGGCGTGGTGACCCCAGCCAATCATAGCGTCTCCAATAGTCATGTGACTTTGCGTGTTGAAGATAGTGAGTGGGAGAAGCTATCCCAAGTTATGATACAGTGTTTGCAGGACACCTCATTTACCTGCAGGAAGTCAGGTGTACAGCTTTTGAGTCTCTTTCTTTTTTGTAAGGAGAAATTCCAGTTTGAAAAGAAAAGAGGTTGTAAGAAATATCCTTTTAAATTGTTAGATTTGTTCTGTACCATAATAAAGAAAGTGACATTTGAATGGCACTTTGTAGAATATTTTCCAGTACTCCACAGCTCAACAACGCAACTTCTCTTATTTCAAGGTAACTGGCTGGTGTTTGGTTTGTGATCGACTGTGAAGAAAAGAGAGAAGTCCTGGCTTTCCTGCATGACTCTGGACCCTCTTTCTATGTCAGACCAGCACACACTGGTGGACAAATGATGAACTGCACCCAGCAGGGCCACATGGTAACTTCTCATCCTGTCTTGATTCTGCACACTTAAAGGATTACTTCTTGAACACTTGGTTGTGGGTTTTGCTACCATTTCTCCACCAGATACGCTGGATCCTCAACAGTGTGTGTCTTCAGATCCTGAATGTAGACTTCAAGCAAAACTACTCTTTTACAGACTTTTTTGTCTTAACTGAGAGAACAACCTCTCCAAAGCTAACTGAATGATGAGCCCTGTTTACATTTTGATTTACTGTAAATAAAGAATATCAGGATATTTGCTTTGCTAAAGTGTAGTACATTAAAGACTGAAGAATGCAGAATCCTAAAGATAGAGGTGAGATAAGAGCTGAGAGCTGAACAGTGTTGCTTGATGGACAGCCAAGAGGTACCGAGTGAGTATCCATATCTGTCGTACTTAATGATTAGAAGATGAAAAGTTTCAGAGTAAGTAAGGAACTCAAGTATGAAAATTTTAAATAGTAAGAAAGGGATGAATGTTTCAAAATAAAGTGTGAGTGAAGCAGCAGCTGCCCAGAAATTCTACCAATAAAAGCTACACAGACGTGTTCTGCCTGAAGCTGTGACAGTGGTTACAGTTGGCTTGAGTTAGAAATGCTGTTAATTTGAAATAAGAGGAATTAATGCAGTAATAAACATTATTTATTCTAAAGAAATTTTAATGTATTGGACTATGTGTCTTTATTGAAACATGAAGTTAAGAAGAGTTGGGGGCTTTTGCTGAGTTATACCATAACAGCTACTGTGGGGGTTAACTTCAGACAGAACAGACTGAGGCTGGTGTCAGTGATACACAGTTGTCTTCATGAAAGATGCCACAACCGCCACAACTTCAATACAAAGCTACTCTCAAACTAAAGACAGAGATGTTTATACCAGGACTGTTTTTTCTTATGTATGCCAATTTGTCAAGCTGCATCTGTAATATTATAACAAATGAAGAATACTGATAACAGAGCAACTAGACATAAATGAGTAAAAATCACAGGCAAATTCTGACCTATTTCCTAGTTATTATGACAAAGCATTTTTTATTCATGGACCCTGTTTTTAAGTTAATTTGGTAAAAATATCTTTCATTACAAGACATAATATTTCATTTTAGTTTGCATGAGTAGATGTTTCTATTTTTCTTCTATTGAAAATCGTCACAATATTGTTGCTGTTTGATAAAGAAGCACTAAAATAACTCAAAATAACAAGGAAAAACATCAGGAAACTTAGTGGTAACTTTTGTCCTTAGCAGTAATTCTCCCTTGTACCACCAGATGACACTAGATAGATAAGTTACAGTGATTACATCAACTCGACAGTGAACATGATTTTAGAGTCAAGGTCTAATAGTATAACTAAATAATGGTCATATCAGTATTTGAGCAAGCTTTTTTCTCCAGATGTATTGATGAATTATTTTACTACCATACATTTCAATCCACACCTTTGTCGAGAAGTACAAAGAACGGGAGTACAGTTTAGCCATCCTGAAACAGACTGATTTACAGGCAAGTTTTGTGTTCTGAGAAGATTGTACACACATAGTTTTTACAGATAAGTGGTTCTATACATCCATCGTTGTGGCATGGTCAAACCTTATTTTGTGTGCCAGTCAAATTTGTCAGATTTTAAGTTTTAACTTTGAAGCTTTGTTAATTTGATTAGTCTTTTTCCACACAGGTTTTGAACACAGAATAAATTCTATTAATTTTGGTATAATTTTGTGTTCCATTCAACTTTTTTACGCTCTTTGTACTTGGTCAAAATGACTGACCTGTAGAAATGAATGAGGGAAAGAGTGTAAAAAAAACAAGTTTAGGTAGCTTCTTATTTGTTAGATGGATACACACACTCATACATACACATACTCACACCTTTTCTTCCTTGGAAACCTTTGCTGGTTCTTACAGGCAGTTGCAACATAGTTTTGATAATTGTTTGAATAAGATTTACTTTGGTTTATACAGTGAGGCTCTTTTGAGGCACCTCCTCACTTGTTTGTTGTGTGGCAGCATCACGGCAGGCTGATACAGCATAAGTGAGGCTCCTGATTAAATATTTGATCAGCAAGCTGGTCAAAAGGACAGGGGCCAGGGAGCTGGAAGTGAGGATGGATTAGATGAGGAATTGTTAGAGGAAGAAAACAATTCACGTCTGCCGCTCATCAGTAACACAAGTCCAGTCATCACTGTCAATAAGTGTTTCCTAGCAGTGACACACGGCTCATCCACTGTGACGTTTGGACTGAGGTTAAAGATGAGTGTCAGGCTCTTCTCCCTCTTGTCCTAAACCCCTCTGATTGCCGTCATTTTGTCTTGTTCACAATGGCCTTGACATGTTGCAGGTTTTTCCCATTATCAGGGAAACATCTGATAGACTGATGATAATGGTTTGAGTACTGTTGTTCTTGTCAATGGTTCTGAGACATTGATCTTGGAAAACTGTAAAATATTTTAGTGTTCTTTAGGGATAATCCACTATGCAGATATGAAATGTTCTCAATCACTTTTGACTAGAAACACAATAAAGGTGTTTTATGCTAATTTATAAAAACATAAAATGGTTTCAAAAGAAATTTCTTTGGTAACTTTGACCCAAAGTAGTCTGTGATGAAGGGTACACCATGTTTCATCTGATTGTTTCTTCTTGTCAAAATCCAGGAACTATGTTTCGTAGAACTTAGATTAATTGTATAATTTAATGTCATTTTAGAACATATAAGCTACAGTTTTTATGATGATTCCCTGTGGTACAGTAATTTTTGACCTGGAACACAAATATGTGTAACATAAAACGTACAGAACACAAGGGTTTCACACATCACAAATATCACAACAAAAGCTATTTTTAAATGCCAGAGTCAATACACAATATTTGAAGGTGCAAATAAGGTCAGATCACCTTCAACACCCCTCCTTTTTTGTCCAACATTACCATAGTACCGGGACTGGCATTGTGCTGGAAGTCCCTGCTGATGCATTTTAATAACCAAACACATCTGTTTATCCAATGTCGATTGCTATCTGCTCTCTCTGAATGTACAAATAATCATAGATTAGAGAGTAGAGGCTTTTCCCAGCAGGATTACCCTGGTGTGGTGGCCTTTGCTCAAACTCCATTTTGATTATTAAAAGCAGGGGACAGAGGAGGCAAACTGTGTTTTGTTTCCTGTTAAGGCGACTCGTCTGTAAGAGGATTAGCCCTGACACACGCTCAGGAGTTACATAAGGCTGTCAGGGGATAATATCTGACATTTCCTCATATCCTGCATTTTGGCAGTCTGACACTAGAAAATTGATGTAGTTGAACTGATTTGTGGTAGAGCATTGAGTATGAAGGGAAAAAGAAAAAGGGACTTTGCAGTCTCACTTTTACATCAATTAAAATAGATGTCTCAATTTTGATCGGACAGATCTAACTTATTGTTGCTGAGTCTTTTTTTTTTCTTAAAAAAACAAAGATCAAGGGGAAAAAATGGCCAAATGTATTGCAAAATTAAAACAGAACTATAACATTTTAAAGTGGACGATATTTCATGAGGAAACACAACTTACATAAATGTAGGATAAGATCAGTGGTGCAGTTTTGTCCATAACAGGCTTTCATAAAAATATCCGTTCAAAAGAACCTCCAAGCAGCTTTAGGTCACCCTCTCAGGAAAAAAGAAAAGGAAATTCCTTTAATTAAAACCCACATTGTTGCATTCCCCCTATCATTATGATAGCTTTCAGCTAATCCAAGGCACATACAGGCATTCCCATCTGTATTGGAGGCTGTACATTAAAGCCTAGTAATATGTCGAGGATGTGAATAGCAGCTCACGTCCTTTCTTTTCACTAACTCTTTCTGTGCTAAAATATTTGATGAGACAATTTCAAGTGTGAGCTGTCATCATGTCTATATGCAGAAGGAAATCATTTCAGAGATAAGAATTCCATTCACTGGTCTTACTTGTGGTATCTGGGTCAGAAGTAACTAAGGCTGCCACATTCCTCCCCTTTGTCCCTTCTGTATTAAGGCTTAAGGTTTCCCATTTTAGCATCACAAAAGGGTGATGGATGTGTCACTTTACATCCAGTTTTATTACCGCATCCCACATCGTTTTACATGCAGTGTAAAAGAGAAGTTTAGGAGCAAATAATGTATTTTCAATCAATTATTGTGACATGTGGCTTGATGCTTACTTGAAGTGTTGGTTCATGCCTGCTGTTGAAAAAAAGCCTCAGTCCCCGTATCAGTAGCTGTATAAAATTCAGTATGTTTAATGTTAACCACGACTCATAGTAGTGTTTTTTTTCTATTGGTGTCTCTTGAAGAGCTGTACGTGGGTGTAAGGTACCTCTGCCGAAAATTTGAAACAGTGTTTTACTTCATCACAGTGCAGGATTGTAAATTAACTTACAATATTCATGGCAGTCATTAGCGCCAGTGCCTGACCTTTTCTCCTGGAGAAAATTTCCTCTAATGTCATAATAACCTTGGAACACAGCACACCTGATAGAGTTGAGCTCTTTAACATTGATAAAATGTCAGCCTTTAATATCTCTTTTTACAGAGAATAATAAAAAGGTTGAGCATGCATGTAAATGATGTAATTTAACAGCATAAAAAACTTCTAACAGGGACTGAGCCAATCTATACACATTTGCATAGAGTTTCACTGAAATTATTGTATTCCATTTGAATTTAAGCTTATTACAGACCAATTAATACAAAATTTTAGCATCTTGACACAAAAATGCTCTTTTTCACTGCAGACTTAAAAGGATTTAACTTCACCTGTTCTCTGACACAACCTGCTGCAAATATGATTCACAGCTAGACACCAGCCTCGAGCAGCGTTCCTCAGAAATCTCTATTTATTCTCATAGGTAGTGACCTACAGTTTACTTTTATCAGGTTTGTCGTACAACCACAATCTTCAAATCCCAACAGAAATGTTCATTTCCTCCAAGGATTTCCTGACTCTCGATTTATTCCATCTTGCCCATCCTACTCAATTACCCCTCCTCCTCCAAACTTATTCCTGATCCATAAGTCCAAAAAGTTTAACTTTTTTAATGTCTGCAAGAGAGTCTCAGATCTCCTGTGGCTTATTTATATAGTTTGAGCATATTCAAACCATCTTTTCATATGTTTGTGGATCAGTAAAAGTATGCATCTGTGATATAATGAAGACCTACAGCGTTAAGTATGTAGCTTTCTTCTTTCCCAAACTTAAACCATAGTGAGTGCTGCCACTAAGTCTTGTTGCAAATTTTCTAGTCACTCAAAGGTTTTTGACCACCTGCTTCATTAGGCATTTGGTGTTAGAAGTTGACAGTTGACTTTAAACTTGCACTCTGGTATATCTCTATAAACACCCAGCGCTTCTGATATTATTTTGTGTTCATAATCTCTTCTCTTAACTTCTTGAGTCAAATGTCCCCATCAACAAACATCCATCCAATGTGATGAACTCACCTCATGCAACTAATAACGCTCTTGACAAGCTGCATCATTTGTTTTTTAGACAAAAATTGATTTTCAAATGTTCTCTTCTGTTTAAATTGGAGAAAACATTTACACATTTCAGTTACATTGATCCATTCAGATTGTTTTTGTTTGATTATCTA
The DNA here is from genome assembly GCA_008086565.1 of Thalassoma bifasciatum. NCBI lineage: Eukaryota > Metazoa > Chordata > Actinopteri > Labriformes > Labridae > Thalassoma > Thalassoma bifasciatum. The sequence goes on from RPOG01000335.1 coordinate 156,613, forward strand.
TTGTTAACAGCAGCTCAAGTTTTATTTACATTAACCAATGAAGTTCATATGAGCTTATCAAAAAACACATCAAACACAATTCCCCCTTTTTGTAGCTTTGAAATGAGTCTGACTCCCATTTACAAGCATCTTATGACTAGTGTCTTTTTGTTGTTGGGTGAACACTCATCCCTTCAACAAATAGCTCACATCACTAAGCACTGAATCACATTGCCTCCCCTGTCTGCCTCCTCCACTCTCGCTGATGCACTCCTTCAACTGAAGCATATTAGTTGATGAAGCTGCGTCTCTCTCCTCTAAGCTCCTCTGTTCTGAGCTCAAGGACTTAATCAGTCTGAGCTCTTAAAATAATGTTCAAGTACTTTTATAATGACCTTTGCACTCATAATAAAACACTACTTTCACTTACTGCTTCCATGGAGCACTGAATCTTTCAATACCTCTATGAGAAAATACAGTTAAGGTGTTCAAACAGGTATGTGCTTTTGGTGAGATACATGACAGCCGGTGGACCACTGTGTGTTTGGTTGAACTCTCTGCACAGCCTCTCATTGGTCTCACTGCTTTGTTTCTAAACAATAAAAACCAGGTCCTTGTCATGCTGTGTAAGGCTGTGGAGAGTTCTGGTTTCTTTGGTAATACATTTACAGTATTAGCCTATAGGGTTTCAAAAATCTGGGAGTCCTGCTAAAGCTATTTAGATTTGTAAACCTCCTGGAAAATTCAAAAGTCATTTCCTTTCCCCCTTGACAACAGCACCAGAGAACTGTGAACTGCTCAAAACAACACGTCCTAAAAACAGCATGAGATCTTCACGATGCTTGCTGATATGATGAGGCCAGCATAAGGATCTTCTGATTAGTTAATGACACATTGGAGGGGTTGTCCTCAAATATAAAGGTCTGCCCATAGCTCTATCCTCAACAGGTCTCCAGGGGGCTGGGAAGGGGGTTTATGAAGTGGGGAGACCCTAAAGAGACAGCTTAAACAGTGTGGTTCAGAGAGAGGCTGAAATATGGGTTTCCTGAAGCACCAGTGTGAAAAATTATGTTTCCTGAAAATAGACACCATCTATAACCAGGGCTCAATATTAACCCTTTGTGCAGCCACAGTTGCTGGGGGTTTCCCTGAGTTACATGCAACCAAGCATTTTCTCTAGCCACAATCTTGTTGTTGGATAATAATTTTTAACATGACGGAAGCTGACTATAGCGAACTAAAATTGACTTTAACTAGATATACAACCATTTTAAATGTGAAAAACCTTGCACACTCAAACCAAGACCATAAACATATAATGGCATAGGTCATTATTAAGTTTTCAGCTCTGCTCAGGTTGCATGTAAGATTGTGCTCCTTTTATATCAAAATATGCAGTCTATTAAGAAAAATAATAATTCATAATAATTCATTATTGCATATAATAACTATAAAAGTTATTCTTGGCCTGTATTCCTTTTCTGTTGAAAAGTCTTTTCTTCTTCACTCCCCTTCTTTCATCCCTTCTGGGGTTTTCTCATTTGTTTTCTCTCTAAGTTTTGTAACACCATCCAAATACCATCACATTGCTCTACCTTTTCTTCTCCTCTGAATCCATTACCCCATCAGCAAAAGACTTCAGTGGTCCAATTAGCAACCACTGTGTGCAGGCAGTGCTCATGGGAGTTGTAGTGCCGTAGTCTCACATTGCAATTGGTCTTCAAATGTCACTTGAGAAAACTAAGTGGCTAGTGGGATTGATGGTGTTACCTGCCACTGTTGAGCTTTACCTGCATTTAACAGGTTGGATGAAGTTGATGTTTAGCCCTGTCCACAACATGTGCAAAGTGTTACCAAAACTTTAGGATAAAATTCTCATAGGATAGGTCTACACATGTGCTTCTATTATGTGCTTTAGATAAGATGGGTTGATATCTAAGGCTTGAAAGAATATCACAAATTTCTTGCTCCATTCACACAGGGTGGTGTCCTTGTGTTCCGCTCTCACCTCCAATCCTTTGTAACACAGCATTGCATTACCCACTCTCTCTTCCCTATTCCATACTCTGTGTATTCTATTCCCCTGAATACAGGCATGAAACAGCCAGAAAAAGGTTTGAGAAAGGTTATTTTGCTAATGTAACAACTGCTCTTCAGAGGGCGTGATCTCAAGTATTTTGAAAAACAGAAATCAGTGCCTCTGCATCCCACAAAGATATGTTTTGTTAAAAGGAATAGTTTTTGATCTAACTTGTGGTAGAAAAAGCTCAAAGGCCAACATGGATGAAATCCTGTTAATTAAACAGTTGGCTAAATGGCTTAACGTGTTCACATTACAGTTCCTATTTCAGCTGCAACCCACACATCCATTACACTCCTCCAGCTGCAGCGTTTGAATTATGGAGTCAGGAAATTACTACGTTTATATCAGGCACAGAGGAGATTTAATGCCTCTGGACCTGAAGTTTTTCAGGATTTAGTTGAATTCTAAAATGTTGTTGTTACATAAACTGTTGTATACTTCTTTTAACATAGTGGCTACTGGTACCTCAACAGTATGCTTCTGTAATAAGAACAACTCTCACAGCATTTGGACTGACTCATTCATTTAAATACTCTAACTATAAAGACCTATCAAGTGACATGTAATTGTAAATTTGGACATGTCAAATGTATCACGTAGTTATTCTTTCTCACTGAATCACACCTACTTTAACCCTGAACATTAAAGCATCGTATGGGTGCCACAATTTCATCAATAAATTTGTTTGTGTAGTTTTATAAGTTACAACAGAAAGGCAACTTATGCATTTTTTTAGTCCCTACCAGCAGCAACACAGCTCCTGCCAACCAGGTCTGAAGGAGGCTGTGTCATCTTTATAGACATGCCTTTGCCTTTTCTGTACGAGACCAACACAATCCACAACTCTCTAGTTGTCATTGTCATGACCCGTGAAAGCGCCTTGTCAAGGGAAATGTTTAAATTAGTCCCAGTGGTGTTCATTATCTACCTGAGATCTCTATTCAACACCTGCATGTGGCCCTTCTAGAAACCTTATCAAAGCCCTCCCCAGTCCTCACTGGACATCTTTCTTGAATTACTGTCCAATCATATCTAATGTATTTCTGGGAAAGTAATGACCAGAAAGTGCACAAGAAAGTGGTTGTTTTTTTCCCCACAGGGAATAAATAGGCATGTAAGAGGATTTCTGAAATATGATTTGTTGACTCACTTAGAGGTTATCCGTCATGCTTAAATCCTTCTGATGTAACACTACTTTTCATTTTTCACCCTATCTGCCTTTTTTATTTCTGATACAAAAAACATGACCACCAAATTCCAAGAAGCGAGTCAAACATCATGAAAAAGTAGATATCACTGTCAAAATGATGAAAGAATTAAACAAGAACTTATCTCCCAACTGGATTGTTTTATTTCAACAATCTAGAAATATCAGTCCTTGAAGTTCAACCCTGACAGCTGAACTTAAGTCGTTATGCACTCGATGAAACAGAAAAAAAAGTAAAATTCAGACAGTGAAAGCACAGATGCGTGAGACCAAGAAAGCTTTGACAAAATCATGGCACACTTTAAATGACTCTATGTACCTATGAAAATCAAACAAAAGGAGGCCAGGGGAATGTGGGTCACTGTGGGCTCAGGGGAGCTGGCAAACTTCCTTCTGGTTTCTGTGACATGAATCTTGGCTGACTGGGGCTTCGTTGCCGAGTTCAAAGACCCTCACTGTCCAAACTTATAACAGTCAATCTTATCTGGAGTCTGCTGTTGGTAAAGCTGAGAGGTGACGGAAAAACCTCTGTGGTTAGAGCAGGAGGGAGCATTTATACAGGATGAACATAAATCAATATGACGTGTGTCTACTACAGTGATGTGTCCATATTTATCAGCTCCAGGTAGACAGGCCTCGACCTGAAATCTTTTAAAAATGTGTGAAAAATCCAGCTCTGCCAAAATGAAACTAATTGTTCTGTTTCATTTTTGCTTCAGAGTTTGTTATATAGCAGTTATTGGTCTTAGACAATTCTCTTGAAACCCTCTTTTCTAATCAACACAAATTTCAATAACAATAATTTACAAAACAAAATATCTTTTGCAACATTATGACTGTTTTAGCTGTTTCTAGCTGGTAAACACAAGCCAATATCTTGTTTTCTAAAAATATTAGTTCTGATTTCTGCATCTATATTACATTTTAATCTTGTGTTATGAGCTCTGCTAATTGGCCTATTTCTCAACAATCATTATCAGAACTTTTATTGTAAAATCCAAGTCATGTTTTATTATTTGCATCAGTGACATGGCATTGTTTATAAATAAAAAGATGTTGTACAACTCTTGAGCTGTAAACCTTATCACCTTATACCAGCAAATCTTAACTATTTTGAAGCATCCTTGCCTTTTATGACTATATGGATTGAATAATAGGGTCAAAAGCATTTTGGAAGGTGGTGTCTCTAAATGAAATATACAAAACAATACAACAGTAACATATGGCCCCAGATGTATGCATCTATGTTACTGTCTTCAACTGCAATTCTGAAAATTTTGGATTACAAAAATATCATGTCTTCTTAAAAGCCAATATCTAATTAAGAAATAGAACAGTAATAGTAACATTTTTGAAGTTGAAACTGGAAATTTCTGTTTAGTTTGTTGTGAAACATATCAGCGTACAACTGTTGGTACAGATCCATGATTACAGTGGCATTACTTCACCTTTTCTTTTAAACAACACTCTTCGGGGTTCAAGAAAACAAGTTTCACGAGTTTCAAAGTGAAGTGTCGTTGCTATTCATGGCTGATGGAGGATTTTAGCTCCACAACAGTTCAGGGTGTACTTATTTATTTATTTATTTATTTATTTTCAATTCATGATGGACCAAATATTTTCAATCCCGATACATCAGGACTTATGTTCCTTCCTGGATGAAGGTAGTTGAGGTATTAATGCTGTTGCCTTGAAGGGTGAGGAGTTCACAATCACCCTGTATTACTCAAGGGTTTTGTCCCTTCAGTACAAATATTATGTTCAAAAATGGACGAACTCTTCAGTATTTTTCTGCACAGGAACATTATTCTGAAACTAAAACTCTAAAATTTGCTCACATAGTCTCTCTCCAAGAATTTCAGGAAGCCTCCTCCTATCTTAACTCCTAAGAGACACGGACTACCTGAAATTCTCTTTTTATGTCCAGTCTTGTAACTAACCTTTTCCAAAATAATCATGTTTTTTTGGTGATATCCTTCCAGAACTAATTTTTTAACATTACACAACTTCTTCTTCTTCTTCTTCTCTTTTTTTATTTTTATTTTTTACCTCTACTCACTTCTACCTCTCAAAGCATCTTTGACTTTCTGAAAAGTTCTCTATAAATAAAATGTATTATTTTGATTAGGAGTAAATGCGACTTTGCACCATTTCTAATTAGATGGAGTTTACACAAAATCTGATTTTATCAATGTTTAACACAGCATCCCATCTTTTTGGGGATAGGGATTGTTGGAGACACTCTTTAACACGCATTCTCTGTGGATAATTTAACCCCTTAAAAGGAAAATATCATCTCAAAGGAATCTCGAAAAAAGATTCAACCATGAATATTGATTGAATAAACAAAACAATTCAACAATATGCTCATCTCCAGTAACTCTGGTGGACAATATCTTGTAGAGAATTGACTCAAAAACTTTGCAAATTCAACATTAGACACGACAAGATATCAAAAGAGCAGGGACAAAATTAATAATTTTCAAAGAGTTTATATGATTGATGAAGGATGTGTGACAGACACAGCCGATACGGTCATAAATGTTCACACACAATAGACATGTTTCGAAAGTGATGTGTTTCACAGTACAGACACAGATAGCTGAAAATAACAGGGGTCACTTCAATGGCAGTATTCACAATTTACAGGCTGTACAGAATAATAACCCCAGTGCCACTAGCAATTTATTAAATCAGGTGTGGTTAATTCAAAACACCACCCACATGTATATGACGGTTTTGATCTTTGTAGCTACAGTTTCTCTCATGAACAGGGTCATTTCCATGTGAACTACTTTTACAAAATAACATACACCAATTAAGACATGAAATTCAGTTTACAAAATGACATGTCTACTTTTAACACCCAAACACCCCTCCACTAGAAAAAAAAACGATCTCTCAGTAATTTTAAAACACTACTTCACTTCAAACAGATATATCCACGGTGTGCTGAAACAAACAGTAAAAATATTCTTGGATTCTGACTGTAAGAATGCTGGAATGTGTAAAGCTATCCCTACTATGCCATTTGAGCAGGGTCTGTAAGGGTCTGGCCCACTGTCCTACTTCCATTCTTAAGAATTCCCTCAGTGGTAACATGACCTGTGCTCAGTGCTGGTGGTTTTGGGCTACCAGTATCAGTCAGGTCCTCAGACTGGGGCTCAAGAAATGCAACCCTTTTTCCGTTTGACCGCTGTTCCGACTCTACCTCTCTGGGGTCTGAACACAAGATGATGGCTCGTGCCCCACGCCCTCTGGCTCCACCACCACGGCTGTCCCGGCACCGACAGGGAGTGAGGTAGAGGTATAAAAGCACGAGGACGATACTGATCACACAGGAAGCCAGGGTGGTGAAAGCTGTGTTGAAGTGCTCAGCACCGCTGCGGGGGGTGAAGCCACTGGAGGAGGAAGTACTCGAGTTTCCGACCACCACATAGACTTCTGGAAACCCAATCGGTTGGTAACCTCTTCCCCGCACAACAACACACCCAAAAGTACCAGAATCTTCGATCAAGGCTCCCTGAATTTCGATGGTACCATTGGGGAAAACTTTAAAGCGAGCATTGGGATCATCGGTTGATGAATTCACCACAGTCCTCGGTGTGACCCAGAACACCACCAGTCCCTCCTGGACTGGCGAAGCAAAGCCTGGACATGACACTCTCAACCAGTTTCCAGGTTTTACCTGGTAAGTCTTTGCCTCAAGGGGCATATCAGATGCAACCTTCTGGCTACAATTAGACCCTGGTCCTAAATTGTCTCTACATGGGAATTCACCTCTGAAGTCCACCATGGGGGTATACTGCTTCCACATCCAGTACTCCATCATGGCAAGCACAGCACAGTCACAGACCAAGGGGTTACCCTGCAAATAAATTCCACTCCTTTGGCTGAGAGACAGCAGGCTTTGGACAGGAACGTTTGAGAGCCTGTTGTTTGAAAGATCCAGAAAGGTCAAGTTACGAGGTCCTCCAGGTTCCCAGTAAAGGTCAAAGGGGAAATCCACTAGTTGGTTCCCAGAGAAGTAGACACTCTTTAGGCTGTAAAGATTGCTGAAGGCCCCTGGACAAATCTGGGTGATCTGGTTGCCAAACAGCAGTAGCTCTCTTAGTTCCTTTAACCCAGTGAAGATAGATGAGTTCAGAACTGTAAGTTGGTTTGAAGAGAGGTCCAGCTGGAGAAGATTTGGTGTCACACCAAAGGCATTGACTTCGATTCGATTTATGTAGTTCATGCTGAGAACCAGTGTGACGAGCCGGTCAAATGGTTGGGAAATCCAGTCCACAGGCAGGACAGTAAGGGCATTGTGGCTCAGATCAAGCCGTGTGCCATAGCTTGGGAGGTCAAATTGTGGCACAGTCAGATTGCGACCACTGCAGGAAATGATATCACTGGCACAAAGGCAGTACAGTGGGCAAGTAGCCACAAAGGATGGGAAGCTAAAACACACAGAGAGCAACAAGGCTGCAGAAACAAGGTTCCAACATCTGCCTCCATGGGTCCTGCCTGGAAGGTGGGACACAGCGGGATGCATCCTGGTGTCCCCTCAGGATGATGCTCAGGTTACGGTCTCACTGGGTGTACACATGTCAGGATAAATCACCTCTGATTTTGGCTAAGTGGGGCAGAAAAAAAGCAATCAGTGAGAAAATTTAAACCAAAATATAAAAGATTTAAAACCTGCACCATTCTAGATCTCCACAGAGGTCTAAATCTGCTTCATCATAGAGTGACTGACACTAAGTCCTGAATAAGAACAGAGTGAGACTGTTTATCAGTGTGATACAGATAAAAACATTACAAGTGTCTCTAAAAAATATTAACTGTGTTCAAATACATCAGTGATGGCCAAAACTTTTACAGGAAAACCAGAGTAAGAGTAACTTAGTCTAAACATGTTCATGAGTTATATTCTCTGTTTTTCCAACCAATCCGATAAAACTGGTAAAATATCTAGCATATTTAACAATTGACGTATTGCCCTGGCTTATTACCAGTACTGTCCAAAGTGTTGGAACTGATTCGTGTAGATTGGCAACAGGAATACATTAAAATCACAAAAGAGAGTTTGGTTTAAAGAGTGTACACAGTGCAAATATGCTTACTCATGCACAGAAAGAAATGCTTGGCAATAAAAGACATTTAAGCTTCACAGAAAACTGTGATGAAATGTTCAAAAAACTTTTAAAGCATAGTTTATTATTGAGGTCATTGTTGTCTTATCAGGAAATTACATTTCTGCTATCTGCATCAAACTAGGCAAGTCTGGTAGAGTATGAGTTGTTATGCTGCTTCTCAGTGACTAATGGGGCTCTACATGGTGGCATACTGCCACCTCTTTCCTTTAACATGTAATAGGACGATTCCTTTGAAGAGTTGAAAGCCTGTCAGACAGAATGTATGGCAGAAGATATACTTATTAATGTATGCTCATGACTTACAGTGCTGGTTCTCAGAAACTAGCTTGAATTTGCTCTAATTATGTTTGTATTAAAACATCACATTTCACAGAAAAAAGAGCCCGTCATAACGACTGTAAGCGTCAGAGAAGATGAGAGACCACATTCAGTGATCTGCAGCGTTGGTACTGAAAACTGTATGCCCAAGCTCATATGCTGGCGCATAAGCTACTAATGTGTACAGATAATATTCAAACAATGTTCTCAGGTTGAATTGTAAACTGTTTTATGCTGCTCAGTTGTGGATTAGTTGAAGTACAACATAAATTAAAAATTTTTGCTTAATTTACTCAGAGGATGAAATCATTAATGAGCTGACTTGATGTACACTAAGTAGCACGTAGCTTTTCTTGTCTTTGTAATCACTGTAAACCTGGGGTCCAGTTTTTCATGTGTTCACATTTGAGTTTTAATCATTGGCTCATCTTATATTGAAACTACTTGCAATGATCAACCTATGCATTTGAGCCTTTTAAAACTCATACTGACTGTCTTTCCCTTTTTTTCATGAAAGTTTATCATCTAGCTGGAAAACAAGATATTGAAACATAAATAGATACATCAGTTATATGTAAAATTCAAAGAAATGTTTTTAAAAAAACGACATAATTCAAAAACTCCACCAGCAACTTCTTTAATATAATAACTTTAGTGCAAAAAACTTGGCTGAGATAATTGTTGATGCCCCAAAAACAGCCTTCAACAGATCATGAAGTGCTTTTAACTTTTTGTTAATTACAAAGCTCCTCAAAAGCACCCTAAAACTTCCATTTGTACTTTTTCTTAATCCAACAGTACAGGCTGGTTTGTGCTTTGTGTTATAAGATATTCCAGGATAGGGTTAATGTGGGTACAAGACTGCAAGTCACAGGACTTTTGAAAAGGCCACATAAATTTTTATGAGCCATTTCCAACCAACTTGAAATAATTGTTTGAGACTCTTTGAGCACAAGCTTTCTGATCTCATTGAGACCATCATGGTTAAATTGTCAATTCATGAAAACCTGCTTTGAATACAGGGTAGGATTAGTGAACAGAAACAGATTCTTTAAGTCACAGATTTAGTGTAAAAAAAATGTAGAAGAGTGACAGAGCATGAACTCTGTTAATGTTATTCAGCTGTGCTCATTCCCATTATATTTTTATATATTGTCTTCTCTTGTAAAGCGTATACAGGCAGGATTCCATGATATGAGTGAAAGCAAAGCACAACAAAACAGTGTATATACTCGACAGCTCACCTTGACGCCCACACTGCTGCCTCTTCAAACCAGCAGTTCCTCTCTTCAGCCGCACATCCAGGAGCGCTCCCTGGACGTGATGTAGCCGCCGCGTCCCCTTCACGGCTCCAAATATCCTACACACAACTTGGATCGCTGTTCTCGTAGTTCGGCTCCTGTTCACACACCGTGGTCCACCACCCGGAGCGTCAGACGGGAAACTATGAAGCCGCAGCTGCACTGTTCACCTGCAGGTCGTGTTGCATGTAGCGGTGGGAGGGGTCGCCATGAGAATAAATGGGGAACACTCCAGCTGCGGTGTGAACACATGAGAACACATGATGCCAGAAGGAGGAGGGAAGATAATGAGAAAGAGGGAAGGCGTGGTAGGAGAGGGAGCAGCATCAGCAGCACAAACTCATCTGCCTGAAAACTGAGAGGTTTTTTTTTTTTTATCCATCAATGATTACACGTGTGGATTTATTCAACTACCTCTCTCACGTTTAGTTTAAGACAAGTTAAAAGCTACACTGAGAAATAGGCCCTATCTGAAAAACGATCGAAGATATGGTAAACATTTTTTGAGACCCCATCTGGCTTCTTGCAAAAAGAAAAAGAAAATACCCAGAGATACTCAAGACCACAAAGTAGCTACAGTAGCCATTTATTTAAAACACTCCTTTTCAGTTTGAAGTAAAACATTTCTTTGGTGTAAAACACAAATAAAGTAAAGAAGCTGATTTTCGCCAGTTAAACAAATAAAAATGAAAGGTTGGCTTTGTTAAGATTTTTTTTTTGCCCATAACAAATGAAAAAAACGGAGATTAAAAGTCAAATTGATGAAGAAGTAAAAATTTCTTCCTCTTATCCAAAAAGATATAACAATGAAATGACTTATGTATATATATATATATATATATATATATATATATATATATATATATATATATATATATTTCCATTTCAAAATTTCAACTTTTTATCTCATTTTACATTTTCTATCTCAAAATTTTGACTTATCTCAGTTTTAATTTTTTATCTCAAAATTTTTTGCTTTCTTCCTAAAATTTTGGCTTTTTTTTTTTTCCAAAATTTGACCTATTAATACTTTGAATATCTTATCACAGACTTTTGACTTTTTATCAAAAAAGATAATAATAATAACTGCACTTTGTACCACATTATTTGACTGTAATCTCAAAATTTCATGTCATAATTTTGACTTTAAGGTTGGCGCACGAGAACAATACCAGACTTATTATGAATATCAATTGTCCATAGATCAGGCTGAGAAGAACCAGGAAATTTTTGGAAATTTTATAAAATCCACATGGACATAATTTTAAGACCAAAAAGGAAGACATGTCCGGGCAAAAGAGAACATTTGATCACCCTACCTAAGATGTATTTCTGGTGCTTTCAGATCTAAAAAAACCCCTTTAATTCGGGTATAAAAATGAACCTATCTAATGCCCCTTTAAAAAAATATACTGTGCTACAGGAAGACATTGAAACTGAATTGGAGCTGTACAGCTTATTAAAGCTGCGATGGACAATATTGTAGTCCTGTATCACTGCACTTGAAGTGAGAGGCAGTACTGATCCTTTCACAACAGGAAAGTCACAATAGTTGCACAAGGTGAACAAGAACAGGGTGATGACACTGATATCATTTCCACAACTGTTTTTTTTTTCCTAAAAAAACACATTTACATAGCAGTGGGTCCTATCGTGTAAGCCTGCAGTGTTGTTGGATGGTAGATGTGTATGTAGATCTGGCCATAAGGCCAAGAACTCACACAACTTGCAAACTTTTCCTCTAGATTTAGATCTTACAGGGTTTAACGCATGCAGCTGTCCAACAAGGGTCAAAGCTCAATCATAAAGTCACTGTGGGGGATCTCGTCATGTCCGTGTAAACATGCAGAAAAGAGAATCAGACTTCTGTCTGACGTCTCACTCCACTTTACTAGGCAGCACTGTCTTTTTTTTGACAAGTGAAGCTGCGTGTGTGGAACTAGTTTTGGTTCACTTGCAGAGGGAGCTTTATCCTAATGACGACAGCTGCAGCTGTAGCTCTTTGTGTATGTATGTGTTCTGGTGTTTGTCTGTTGTGTTTGGGAGCAGCGGCTGTATTCATCATAGTCGTCCTCTTCCAGCTGAAATGATCTTGCCCTGAATGCCAATGCAAACTAAGACCAACTGATCTAGGTGTGTGAATCGAGTTATGCTTCGTCTGATCTCGGTCAAACTTAAAAGCATCGACTAAGATGGGGAATAAAACCAGGAACCCTGGCAACAGTGCTAACCCTTAGACCAATGTGAATCACTAATACATGATATTTTGTAACTACGGTATGAATACTTTAATTCAGACAGGTGTCCATCGTGTGTTTAAGTAGGTAGTTAGATAAAAAAGTCTAATATTTGGGGAATTGGACTTCAAAATTGGTCAGTTTTTCTGGACATTTCTTCTTCTGTGGTTTCAGCTCAGATCATTCTCTATTAACTTTGTAACTTCTCACAAAATGCCTACTTCTTTTTCTACTTTTTGCGCATGTAGTCAGCAGAGTAAATATGATTTCTACCATCTGGTCTGAGGTGTATGTTTTTCCACATACAGCGAATTCAGATAGCATCTGCTTTGAATCTAGGCCATTCTGGTAATCATCCAACACCCCAACACTTAAACTGGTTCTGGGAGACCAATCTGACAGAATTGTGTCTTCATTAATACGACTGACAGCCCATTTAACTGATTTAGATATTTTACTTGAAAAGCTGGGGGCTCACAATCCCTGCAGAGATGACCAGGCCTGTCTACAGCATACAGCAGCATGGTGCTGCTAATGGTGGTTCAGCAAGGACAAATTGGCTTAATTAGAGATAATATTGTGCAATTAAACATCTGTGACCTTGATGATGTCTTCTCTATTTTCTCGAACAGAGACACAGTGGCAGTGTTGCAGGGTTGCACAGTGTTGCTGAAGATGTGAAAATTGCTGCTTGAAAACACTGCTTGAGCTCAGAAAAGCACTTTCAGGATTTGCTTGTTGGGGCATAATATTTCAGACTGTCTTAAGCCGTGCAAAGGGTTTACGTAATCCCCGTTCATTTTTTAAAAGACTTTGGATCTGCACTGTGTTGGAATTCAAAACTCAGATTGCTTCCTCATTCATTTAATGTTGCCACATGCATTTCCCATCAAACACATGGAACTTTATTTTCTAAAGTGCTCACTGTTTGTGTTTAGAGGCTGTTTATCACTGTGTGCCTGTTCAGGGCAGATGGCTCCTTTCAAACCACATGAGAGTCTTTTTCTCCTTAATCAGTCCGTCAAGGTTGTTAGATGTGAGATTGAAGCCCTGCCAGCCGTTTTTTTTTTTTTTTCGCTCTCATCCTTTTGCTTCCTTTGGTTTATCTTGTAGATTCTCACACACACACACACACACACACACACACACACACACACACACACACACACACACACACACACACACACACAAACACACAGCCGGACATACCAAAGTAGACTGTTCAGTACGTACACTGAGCTGGTTCAATACCTTGTGTCAAGAAAGGAGGAAAAATCAATTGAATTCTCATTTTGGAAGATGAGTCCATTCCATTGGCATAAAGAGAAATGAGGGCTGCTGCCTTATAATTGTGACTCCAGTCTAATCACAATGCAGTAGTAATTACGAGGTTTCCACCCAGGACACCATGACAAACATCTTGGTGTATGTTTCCATGGCACCAATCATCAAAGGAGAAGGCCTGTGGGGAATTTGCCAGTGTCCATCTTTGCTTCAGGATCGTGCTGTCACGCTGCTGATATGTAAAGGATGAATGGAGCGTCATTTTTGTAATCCCCCTCTCCCTTTACGATGAAAATTCTGTTTTTGTTAACAGGAATGTGGAATGAGTTATGAGCTGTATTGGAGGATAATTAAGCCAACACAGAATGTGCAGAACTCAGTTTTCCACTCTGCCTTACTTTTAGCATCTGCTCTTATCTGCTGGTCTCACCTGACACCTGTACAATGTCTATAATTACATCTCTTTCCACTCTAGGTGTACAGTAGCCATTTGTTATATTAAAAGAATGGACATCTGCAGATACCTTCATTTCCTTAAAAAAGGATGTTATGCTGTGGACATAACTAACATTTTCATAATGATTGAATATTTTTTATTCATTTTCACAGTTTCAATAGTTTTCTCTTAATATTTGAGATGTTCTTCTTCAAGCTTAATCTCAGTTCAGCTCTCATATCTGTCTGTGGTGTGTTAGCTACAGCCTGGAGCATAAAGCTGATTGGACATGAATATTTGCAACATCCCTCATTTAGAAAAATAGAGGCAGGAGTCTGAGTCTGTTTCAGCTCAAGATTTCTGCAGGTTTGTCCTTGCCACTATAACTTGCTTTATGCTGAATCTTAGTGGACTGGATCTTACCTCATGTCTTGATTTGAGTTGTCTGTCCAGATTTGGGATGATTAGTAAAAATCTTGAGCATTAGAGAAGAGATCAGTTGGATGAAAACTATCCACTGAACAGTTGTTTTTGCTTGAGCAACACTTTGACTATCTGTATGATTTCTTATAAGAAAAAGTATTTTTAAAAAGTTATTTATTGTGCTTTTTTGGCATCAAACTTCAACTCATGTTTTATTTATTTATTTATTCATTTTTTTACAGGCTCATTTGCCCCTGAACTTTTAATGTAAGTGTTTTTGATATTTTCATTAAATTCATGAGCCTCCTGCGCGAAACCAAATTCATCAAAAAAGGGAGTTTTCTTTAGTATTTGAAAAACATTCTTGGGTGTCCAAGAACACCAAAGATGCCAGATTATCCGTGTACAGAAAGATAGTACAGGAGGACCTAATATTGATATGTATACTAGATTTACACAAATACTGATTTTTATATCAGAGAATACACAGGGTGATTAAACAACCTTTGATTACTGCACTTTTTTTGGTGCTTTGAGCGATAGGAATTTCATTTAAGTAAATAATAGGGGGAGGGGGGTCCTAAGTTTAGAGCAGCTGCTCAAAAGAACTAAACAAATTAATTAATGAAACATTTAAAATTAATGTTTTCCAACTATTCACCAAAAAAAGTCCAATGCATCTCTTACATTTCATCGTCTCCATTGGCTGTCTGAATATGGTGCAGATGGTTTTTTGGTGCTGGATAGGAATGATATAATCTACTGATGGAGATGAAAATTCATCCATTTATTATGTTTACACAAACACATAAACTGCAAGCCACTAGGCAAAAAATAAACACTGTGTAGTTTTTGCTAAGTGGAAATTGCAAGCACTTTTCCAATTTGATTTATCTTGCCCCCCAGCTTCATGTAGTGTCATGCAGTCTGTAAAGCTGTAAATGAAGTCTATACAGACTCTGGAAGCTATGACAGATGAATTAAATGGAAGAATACAGAGATTATACTTCCCTCATGCAAGGAAATTAGTTTTTTTGTTGTTTTGTTTTTTTGAGCATTCTATCTCTTACTTTAAAACCATATCTATACGGTTGGTTGCTTTGAGACTTGTGAAATGACTTTAAATCTAATGAACAGATGATGGATTGATAACTGGATGAGAAAAAAGATTGAGTCTTAATTTATTCTTTCTTTGTTCGAGCCCTGAACTGTGCATTACACACATCCTTCATAACACTTGATAACATAAGGCACATTCTGCATCTCTCAACTAGTTCACTTCAGTGCTCTGCTGTGCAGTCTATAAAGCCTCCATACTCTGTTTGTGTTCATGCACCAAACACTGTTTTGCACTAGAAATACAGGTGATATGACCTCCTCAATTCAAAGCTGCCTCCCACCTCCCCCGTGTGAATGTGTATGAAAAACAATGTGTGGGTTTAAATAATGCATGTAGTACAATGCAGGACTACTGTGGTATCAAAAACAGCTTTGCACTAATGGATTGTTCAAACCCACATTTTTTGTTTACTTGATAAAGAGCCAACATTTTGTGGAGATATTCCAAAAAGTAGATGTAATTTCATCTAAATTCTAGTTTGATTTGGACATCTAAATAAAGTGAAAGATATTTAAAACTCTAACAGTTATAAGACACTGCAGTAGCCAAGCAGCCACATGCAGGCTGTTTTTTGACCTTTGATCCTTTTAGGTTTACGTCACTTAAGGGTTATTCAAAACCAGGGTGTTAAAAATTAACCTCAACACCTACCTACAGTATTATTTACTATATGAGCCTGTGTTAAAAGTAGAGACAGATCCATGTGCTGTGACATCTAGGTGACTTGAATATGATGATGAAGGCACACTTGTACGTTCAGAATTCTTTGGTGTCTAAGTTTGATCCAGGGTGTGGCAGCATTTCATCAATGAAATTTACAAATGATATAAATAAAATGACGATAGTATGAGGAGCTGCTGAAGGATCTGAAAGTTTGAGTGGCTAAAACTAAATTTTACCCATGGCCTTCTCAACTGTAGTTATGCATTCAGGGCTTGTAATTTTTGTTACCTCAGCCTTCACCTGCACAACACCTGCAGCAGAAGCATTCAGGTTGGTGGAGCTATGAGCAGCCTCCATATCCACAGAGTTACACTCCATAAAAATAAGTCATTCAAATTTAAACTCAATTTGTCAGACTTAAATTTATGCCTCTTATGTAATTAATGCATTGATCTGTGATTTTGTTGTGATATGAGATGCAGCCCGCCTGACTACGTGTCAGTCTCATACTGGACGTTTGATGAATCGATTACTTCTCCTTAGTTAACCAGATGTGGACATTGAGTTTTGGAGACTGAATTTCTCAAGACAGTGCATTTTCTTATGTTGAATATTTTTTGAGATGTTGAATTCTTTTAAACTGAATTTATTTCAAAGTTGAAAAAAAGCCAGATTCTGATTAATAACATTCAGTCAGAAATTCATATTCAAACTCTGATAGCACAGAAATATTTTCTAACATGTTGGCTTTATTTGATTAACACCCTTATGTGCTATAGATGTTTGCTTTACAAAAACCGGGAGAAAAATGTCTTCATCCTGATGGCATCCAGCCCACCATTGTTGCTGAGCACCCAATGGTGACATTAAGCTGCTCTATTCCTCTCCCCAAACTTTCCCTCAGAGAGTTATTGGTCGAGCCTTTTGCAGCCATGCAAGCACAGCTTCAGTGAAGGGGACCATATGTTTCCTTTGAAAGGCACAAGAAGAGTGATGTAGATTAGGGTAAGTGCTGATAAATCTGCGGATGATGCAATAAGCAGATGATGCTCATTAAAGAGAAACGAATATTAACAAAGATGAAACAGAATTGAGACCCCTGCAGATTAACTTTGATATCATCATTCAGCTGTCTTTTTCAGCCTCTTCCTTATCAAAATTAAGAGATGTAGATGATCATGGAAATCAAAGGGGACAAAGTTGATCACTTCAGCTAATGAAGTATGAAAATATCAGTTGGGTCGATGTGATGAGTATTAATAGGAATGACTCTCATGTCTTTGGATTGGAATACAGTTGTGCTGCTGCTGTGTATGTTAACACAACTGACAGATTAAGGACTTTGTGCTGGCAGCTAAAAATGACATGTGAGCAGTATTTCCCAGGGAATAACATATAGAACTGATCCTGCAGTCCAGAACCAATTAAAATAACAATGGAGAAGAGAGTGAGCAAGAGAGAGAGCGTGAAGAAGGAAAGAGGGAGAAAATGAGAAGAGAGGAAAAGAGAGAGAGTGAGCAGTGGAGAGGGGGGTTTCTATAGAGCTCGAGCCACCAGTGCATTTATATCCACAACATTTATTTCCATTTAGCAGCTAAAAAAAAGTCCAGCAGTTAAGAGGGGCTTTGCTGTCTATGATGACATTGCACTTTACTTTTATGAGCCAAGATTGGAGAGAATTTTAAACCCTTTTCAATCTCAGTGGAGGGAATTTATCTAAATCCAATTTTTATTTTATTCTTTTATGTAACATTATACTACTCCTAAAATTTGATGATTAATATGGATACTCAAAAGTGATTACATTTCTGATAGATTTGTTAGGAGGTGGATTTTGTCAGTGCATGCAAATCATCTAAATGACATAGGATTTGATCCTGTGAAAATGAGCTAAAAAGACAAAGACCAGTACACAAGGCTAATGCAAGGGGTTCAATTTGCCACAAACAGCACTGAAGAGAAAATCATGTTACCGTTCTTCAGGATTGCCATGTATTATTATTATTATTATTATTATTATTGCTTTCAATAATAATGATAATAATGATAATCACCATTAGCATCATCATCATCCAAACAACCTACTTTTGGCGAGCTAACCCTCGCAAGCAAATTAAAAATAAAATGTGATTTTTATATTTCATCCACCATTAATTGACTTTACATTAAGTTTTTAATCATTTTCATGCTACTTTTATAATAGAGGGATCCCAGGATGAAAATTCACATGGGAGTGTGTTCTGGTGCATTTTTGTCACAGTTCAATGCAAAACTAATGCAAACTGCACAGAGCTGCAGATCTTTGGGACATTTGTTGATTGATTTGTGAATAAGTCCCAAAAATAGAGCATAGAGTAGGCAAACCCACTCTTTAAGACTCCCCACCTCTGTATCTGCAGAAACTCCACATCTACTACTCTTATTTTGGGGAAACAGCACACTCCAGTGGATACATGAGGCAATAATTTTCTGTTTTGTTTTTTTTTTAAACATGAGAGCATAGGCCATCTTTATGGCTGTCTTTAAACTCCTGAAACACTGTTAGATTTTTCCATGGTACTAACAGTTCACATATCTAACTGAGTTTTCCAGTACCAATTAGATAGAAAATGGGGGAGAAAGTGAGCCAGAGTAAATGGGAGGGGGTGATATAGATCTTAAGCCACCAAAATATTTATTTCTGTTTAGCTGCCAAAAATAAAGGGGGAAAGTCCAGTAGTTAAGAGGAGCTTCGATGCTGTGATGATATTGCCCTTTGGTTTTAAGCAGTGTGATTGGAGAGGATTTGAAATCCTTTCTAATCTGACGAGAGGAAATTCATTGAGATTCACACCTCATCCACTCATATTCTTTACCATCATCTGTCATATATATATATATGTATATATATATATATATATATATATATATATAAAAATCAATGACAGCTCTCCTCTTAGTGATCTGTGCGCTGTGGTTTCATGTGATCTCTGCAGTTTTACTGACACATTTTTAAACTGTAAAAGTAGCTGCATTAACATCAGGAAACTCTTCTTATGAAAAGGGAACTTCATTTGTTGAATTTACAGGAGTAAAGATGGAATTTCTGGCTTTGGGATTTTTGAAAGAGCATAAAAAACTTTGTCATTCAATGTTTAAATAATAATTTGTTATCTTCAACTGAAGAGAAACATACCAAGAGCAGTCAATCTCTTTTGGCTTTATCTCAAAAAGTTTTTCTGAAGCAAAAGAAATATTACTTCCAAAAATAGATCTCTTCTGTGCTCTGAAGCCCCTCCTGTGATTTCAGTTCCGTGTTCCCAGTGAATTCCTCTCTGCGGGAGAAACCATGCTGCTGATGTGGAAAGTCCTTGGAGGATTCTTTATTTGGTAATGTTTATATAATTTATTAGGGGGTTAATCCATTCGTTTTAATTCTGGATTAAATAGTGCTGCTGTGTCTTTCTGCCATGTGATGTTTTTCTAAACTACAGTTTCACTTTTCACAGGGATCTAGCAGTTATGAGTCACCCTCACCAAATTTCTTTGGTTTCCTCTGAACTGTTTCCTCCCTTATAGGGGTGAGACTGTTCTGCTTTTAATCATAAGTTACATCACACCGTTTACTGTAAATGATCCTCTAAATAATACATCAATAAAACAAAGAAATTCATGCTTTTGAATATTTCAAGGCAGCATAATTTTGGTCCATACAAGGACCTTTTCAAGATAACTGAGCAAGTTCTTGTATGGACTAGAATGATGCTGCTCTATCTATCTATCCCACACTTTTGTTTCTTCAACAGAAAACAGGAAGTCAGACAGTAAGCTCTGATGCAAAGAACCAAACTTTGAGTTCACACTCAGTCACACCTTCTTTTTGAGCCACAGAGAATCGTCATGAGTACACAGACAAATAAAGACTGCCTCAGTCACCCTTGAGAGTTCCCCACCTCAAGAATGCTGCTTTTTTTTCATAGAATGTCTTAAATTATCCGAAATTTTATCAGGATACGAGAACTTTTCTTCAGAGTAAGTTACATCCTTTGTTTCTTGCTTACAGACATAATTCACCCTGTAAGATACAGTTTTTCTCAGTCGTTTTGGTGCTTTTCTCCAAACAGAATTATCAGTCTCATAACTGTAAGCTTAACCTCCATAATACTTCGTCATTTTTGCACATCATAGTAGCAGTTTCTCAATCCTTGCACCAAATTGCAAATGTGTTTTGACATGTATCAGTTGTTTTCACTTATTTCTCTGCTGTTTTATAACATCTTTTGCTCATGCCATGTCAAAATGAACTATACTTTTAAATGCTTAATAGTCCCTGCCAAGAAAATAATAGTCCTCATTTCATTGTTTGAGTCTTTACGTACAAAATTGTTGAACAAGTTCTCAAAACCTGTCAAGCACATTTTAAACTTTTCTTTATTATTATTTTCTGAAAATTTGTTACAACCGATGATAAGCCACTTCCTTACAGTCACTCAGAGCTGAACCCCATGACCCATTTCTTGGCTTGCATTTATGAACCGAGCAGTACACATACACTTCTATGATACTGTGACACAGAAATGGAAGGTCAGCGTGATGGAAGATGGGTGAGGATGCAGGAAGAAAGGGGAAGAGAACAAACCAGGGGAAGAAGAGGCCAAGTAAACAGACAGATTTCTGGTAAAATGAGGCTACACTTGTGGACCATGTTGTCAGTCACAATGGCTGAGGCTGGTCGAAGGGTGCAGCTAAATGATGAGGAGAACAAGTGTGTGAAATGGACACTAAACAATCTGCACTGCATAACTGTCATTGTTTTACACATAAAGCTTACAGTGGAACAAAAACATGTCACGTTTTACATTTTTACAGTTAGACTTTCAGCGTCACTGCAGCACAGATTTACCGTACTGTAGTGAATAATGGTGTTACAGTGAGAAAAAAATCTGAAACAAATGTATTCAGTGTCTTGTACTCAGTTACCTCACTAAAAACAGTAATGTGTAACTTCTATATTTCTTAAATGGCTGTGTAAATAGTTTACAGTTCTCTCTTGAACGTTTTCTGGTAGTGTCACCAATGTCTGACTTTTTTGCATTCGAAAACACTTCCAGAGTAAACTGTCTCAATGAAAACATGGCAAAGTTATTTGACTCTCTTGTTCATAAACACTGGTATCAGGACTTTTCATTTTGATAACTCAGACACTTTTACTGACGTGAAAACTTACTTTTGAGGCATGAACTATCTATTTTGAGCAAGTGGCACACTTTTGTGGGTTATCCACCAGGTTTTGCCGTTTGCACTGATTGTTTTGAGAAACGTACTAACTGTTGCAAATGTTAACATTGATGTGAGAAATGCACCAGAGCGACCGAGAGAAACTGTAAGTTCACCCTCTCAAAATACACAGTGCTACCTGTTGAAGTGTTGGAAACTTTATAGACATGTTATTCAATCTTTGTCATTGACTTTCCTTATTTAAGTCTAGTTCACTGCAAAGTTGCTGTCACTTGATTGTTGTTATTGCAGCTTTTTATCGTTTGCCCTCACTAGTTCTTGAATATCTTAGTATAGTTTCTGTCTTCCAGGGGTGGCTTACTTTGCCGTTTGTCAGAAAATATGAATGATGAAAAACTTTTCTTTCTCTCATGGTTCGTGGTTGGGCGAAGCCATTTATAAACAAACAACAAAAATGACCAAAATGTCCCTGGTCAAAAGTTTACATACCCCAGTTTTTAATACCTTGTATTGTCCCCTTCTACATCAATGACTTGAAGTCTTTTGTGGTAGTTGTGGATGAGGGTCTTTATTTTCTTAGATGGTAAATTTGCCCATTCTTCTTGCCAAAAAGCCTTCAGGCTCTGTAAATTCTTGGGGTGCCTTACATGAACTGCAGCACGGGATGAAAGATGCAAGTGCCTGTCAGGACCTCAGACACTCACTGACCTTTTAGACACACACATTGATTATAAGCAAATAGATCACAGGTGAGCATGGTTACCTTTGATCGCCATTCAAACCCATTTGTGTCAACTCGTGTTCATGTTATCAAGACAAAATCACCAGGGGGTGTAAACTTTGGATCAGGGTCATTTTAGAAGTTTCTGTTGTCATTATGATTTAAAAAGAGTGGACAAAGTTGTTTGTTAATAAAGGGCTTCACCCAACCACTAACCATGAGTGAAAGAAAAGTTTTTGTGTTATCATTCATAATCCCTGAAAATGGCTAAGAAACCATTAATTCTGCCCGGATATGTAAACTTATGAGCACAGCTGTGTGTTACCAAGCATGCCTGTGTGTCTTCCTCTACACTGCTACACTCATGTAAATACCACATGACCTGGAGAATGGAGAACTTTTAAGAGCTTTTTCAAACTCTAGGGTTAACTTTCGTTCTTCGAGTTTAAGTGTTAGGAGTTACGAGCTCTAACCGGAAGTCCTGACTGAACTGATAAGAAGTACACAATTCTGGTTTGAGCGAGTTCAGTACCCAAGGGATAGGTTGGGTCTGTTTGTGCTGAAGCCAACAATACTGTTTATAAGGAGATATTTTTAGCTTGACTGTGTGAAAGTATGTCCCATGAGTATCATGCAACAAATGAGAAACACCTTAGGCACAATGCAAATGAAAAAATGAAGAAGTTTGACTATTGGTGGTCACCCACTGAAAGTGAAACAAGCAAAGTGTCTGAGAAAGTCTCTCTTTAGCTCATTCCTCCCCCTGTTGTTTTGCTGCACTGATATCTGTGATTCAATTGTACTCTATGCTATGTTAAATATTTCAAAGCTGAGCCATTGTGCAACTGGTGAGGAGACAGGATGTTACTCTGTCTGCCATCCTAACTGCCAAAGTTCTCATCCGCACCACCTGCTTCAAACAGTAGATTCTTTCATGGGGCTGATTCAACCCAACATCTGATTTGAATTAAGATAATGATATTAGCATTTAATACGATAAAATTTTTAAATGATGTTTCTGGCAGTGGTTTGTAATCTATTGTCATTGGTTTGCTTTCTATCAGTCTGATTTAATGTTATGCATTTCTAACTCTGCCTTTGTTTCGCTTATTGTCTGTATAAGACTGAAACTGTTTGGGGCTTATTTTTATGTCCATCTACACTCTCATTTACTTTATTTAGGTTTCCTTTTTTCATCCAAAAGTTTCAGTGTTTTTCATTTTTGCAACAGACCCTCCCATTTATTCCCTCCTCTGTGCTGTAATCTTAACTCAGCATGCCAGAAACAGCAAACGGTCGACTGTAATCTACTGCCAGGTGCTGCACATACACTGAGCCTCTTGTGCTTGAAACTATCTATCCTGGGATGGTAAATAGTTCTAATTACACCAGCCATATTAATAAAATCTTTAAGTTCAAGTTATTTTTTATTTTATTTTTCTACTTCATCATTTTATTTTATGGCATGATTTCCAACTTTTCCAAATGCAAATCAGTCTGACTGAAACATATAAAAACTGTAGTTTTATAGGTCTCATCATCAGTAACAAAGTTTGGTGGTTTGTTTGGCTGTTTATTTAATATCTCATTTGTAGTTTTTATACAGTGCCTCTTTCCACAAATGTATTCTTAAGGTTTCTTTGTGATCTCACATCTAACCAGCTGTTTATCTCTATTGCCAGCGGGTAGTTAAATGTGAAAAAGTTTAGTGCAGTTGGTTTCTTGAACTTTTTTCTCAGCCTCTCCATGTGCTGTAAAAGGAAATGCATCCCCTCCCACATACGGTGCATGCATCATCTTGCATAACACATCACCTCACATGTTTTATCAGGCCCATGTAAAAAACACAATCCAGTGTTTGTCTTTCACTGAATAACTTCAGTCATAGATGTGGTACATCAGCCCAATTAATCTCTTGTATTTACTTTGTATTTACACACAAAAGTTTCCCTGTGCAAAGAACAGCACAGTGAAAAAGAAGATCTGCTCTTCATTTATCACATCACATCTGTACAAAAGTTGGTTCGTGGTGCGCACAGTAAATTGTATCTATACCCCTTAAAAATATGTCCTGACCAGAGGTGTCACTGCAAAACCAAACAAAAAGTCCTCTTAGCAATTTTAAATACTGTAATATAAATCTAGGGATCAATAATAACCAAAAGGCTGAAGTGTAAAGTCAAAATGTTGTGCAGCTCCTGTCTCAAACCTTCATATTTGATCACTGTTCTTACTTTGGTCTACATGCCTCCCATTTGATATTGGTGTTCAACAGAAGGGCTGTCTCAACCTGTCAGTTGAATGGTTTGAGCTAATTAGACTAAGGCTTATGTTGAAATTCCCAGTATTCGAGTGGGAAGAGCTTTCATGTCACCAGTAGTCAGTACTTTGCTAAATGATGACCTGACAAGTTCTTGTTCAACTCATGGGAGGTCAGTACATCAGTTAAAAAAAACAGTTTACTGAAAAGGATCTTTGAAGCATCATCGTGATGCAAATATAAAGTATTAGAACAATATTAGCAATCATGGTATAGTGTTGTTAAAGTGACAAGTATTTTAAAGTTTCTTTCACTTGAATTGAACTTGAGTTGCTAAGTGTTAAGGAGAAACAAGTCAGCTCAACTGTGACTCAGTGCATGCAGATCTAAGTTAAGCTACACAAATATTCACACAATGCTCCTGTAGCACAGACCCCACCCAGTACAAAGCCCAGCAGAAATTTAAGGAACGACCATCCCAGTTCCAGGCTGCATCATTATAACACTGTTATGTTCTGTAAATCCTCTACACACACACAAGTATGGCATACTTAAACAGTTGGCATCCAGACTATCCCAAGCCTCAACATTATAACCAGCCCACTAGCCTGGATGCATGATTGACAGACTACTGAACAGCTGAATGTATAATTCTTTCTTTAGAGATCACGATGTCCAAGAGAGACAACAATTACAGCTTCAGTATCAACAGGTTTTTTTTTAATCTGTTTTAGTTGTAAGGAGCCACTGCTGTCACTCCTGCAAGTGTTAGAGATACACTGGAGGCATATGTTTGTGGACTGGGATAAAGGTCAGCACTGAAAGAAGAGAAGGTAACCAGCAGAATCTAGGAGGGAGAGTAACAGGGAGTATGGAATAGAAGTGAGAACCTCAGTTGTGGACAGAGTGGAATAAGACATAGCTAAAAACTAATTTTCATTTTGAGTCAAATCTACATGACTGCTGATGTCTTTGACAAATATGTTGGCATAATCCCAACACGAGGGGCTAACGGACTACCCTAACACTGTATAACTATGCTGAAAGGCAATCAAAAGGGTGTAAAAGTAGTGGCTCTGTGAGCTTTGTTCTCTCCTGTCAGTCTTAATGAGAAACTGAAATTTTGGCTGTTGCTTTCTGAATCAAATCCATTGTTCTCTGGCCAGTGAGAATGATGATGGGGCAAGGATCTTGGAAAGCCAATTTAGCTTACTATCAACCCCTGCAAGAATTGATACACAGCGCTTCATACTGCTCAAGAACAATAAGAACTCTAAAAACTTGGCAGAATGATGTGAGAAATAGCCAGAGACTTGTAAGTTCTATAGAACATTTATCTAAAACAGTCCACATGCTCTTTGTAGCTGTCTGCCAAAGGAACCTTTGATCAGCTCAAAGACAAGTCACAGCAACCCCACATGTGTGCCTCTGACATTTGCATGCAGACCTACAGACAAGTCACCACAAGTGCACATGTACTATCGCTGGAGGAGAGCAGGAAGTTCATGGTCGAAACTTGCAAAGGTAAAAAAAAATCCTCACTTATATATTTACCACAAGTGTTTCCCGCACTATGTGATTACGATATTACTGGTGAGAAATGTTTGATTATAATCTCACTTCAATTAACAATTATATATATTTATAGAAGTTGTGGCTGGGCGATTTCCCCACATGGCGTTTTGACACCTCAGATTGCAGGAGAATAACCAATGACAAAAATTTTTGGAGAAGTTAAAGTGGTTTTGTATATGAGAAAGGTATGAGACATACATACTGTCTTTTTAAGTAGTTTTTTTTTTTTTTTTTTTTCAATAGAAAGCGTCAAAGAGAAAAAGTAGGTGTCACGTTACTGATCCTATTACAAAAAAGGCCACAATTTATCTCATTTTTATAATACATTACATTAATACATAACTAAAATGATAGTCCCACATCATGTGATCTAAAGTGGGCTGGTCTTGGCCATCTAACTCCAGGCTACAAATGTTTGTGCCGGTAAGCAAGTACATCCACACACACACTCTGTCAGACCCTGATAAGCTTCCTGACATTCACACACACTCACAGGCAGGCCCACTTCCTCTCTCTCCTACACATTTACTGCGCACACACACACACACACACACACACACACACACACACATACACACACACAGCCGGACATACCAAAGTAGACTGTTCAGTACTCCTCTTTTTTTTCTTCACCAACACACTCAACAAGTGGAAGACTTCTTATAATGAATTTCACAAGGAGAAAATTATCCCCTTTTTTTCTTTCTACCACCAGAGGATGACCAAACGCCACAAGATTTGACAAGACTGAAAGTCGGCATGAATCTTCAAAAGAGCTGTGCAGCTCTCCTCCTGATTTTGTTTTTTCTTCTACTTGGATACGTGGGGCTTCAGAAGGTGAGAACTTGGGTCTACCCTTAAAATCTGGAACTTCTGTTGAGGTTTTGAAGCAGGTGCTTATGAATCTTTAACACTGTAGCAGTAACCACTTTGAGTTGTTGATTACCAGAATCACCAAAAATAGCCCCAGTATCACAGGAAAAGTATTTGACAGTATGTGATATGACGTGGTACGCAACATGATCAAGCAAGTAGGAATGTGCAGTCAGCTGGCCTGGGGCAGCATTCAGGTATACATGCATCCAAGCCAGCTGGTCAGATATATAACATAGAACACTTTGGACAAGATCACTGCAGTAGGTACATCATTTGTTCAAGCATCATGCTGCTTTTTAAAGTGGCCCTGGTTGTATGGGTACAATGGAAAAAAGGCTGCCAGACTGGCATGAATCCAGTCAGAAATTATCTAATGTGGAAAATATTCCATTGAATATAAAAGGCATCACATACTGATATAACTCAATGTTACAGGGAGACAACATTTTGTTTATTTTTTCAACAGCAAGAACATTGCTCAAATGTCATTAAAGGTTTTAAGCAACTCATTGCAGCAGCATTGCATTGCTGTGACTGTGAATTTCCCTTGTGGGATGAATAAAGTATCTTATCTTATAATAGCCCTGTCTGGGCGTGGAACTTTACCGCAGACTTTACTTTACTTTACCTGTCGTCTGCAATATATTATTACATTGCACACAGCTTTGATTTGGTTAGGTTTAGTAACTTCTGAACAGTCCTTTATTGACCCAGATAATGCAAACTAATCTCTGCCACCTCCCAATGTTACCACTTAAAGTAGGATAAACTGGAGACTTTCAGCAAGTGATGATTAACATCAGCTGTTGAAACATGAACAAAGTCAAATGGAATAGTTTGGCTTCTCTTCTGTGCACAGTTTCTGTTTAGGCACCTTAAAGGGTGAATCAAGGCAGCTTACAGAACAAAAACTTTCACAAAAGAATATTTATTCAGTACTAGCAAGCAAGAAGACTCTCTGATTTGTCCCTTTTAGTTCCATTTAATTGCTTGCTTTTTCGAGCATTGATGCATCTTTTTGACTGTTTTTCTCCTTCAACCCCTTTTCCAGTTTATAAGGAGAGAAAACCCTGTATTCAACTTCAAGAAAGGGTCCACTGATCTCCCTGTGACTCATGACTTCTGCACCTTCAAACCACTGTGTCCTGCTGACACTTTGGAGGAAAAAGTTTTATTAAACTCCACAGCTTGGCCTGAAACTCCACATGTGTCATATCCTCTGTCACTGGAGCTGACGAGTGATCCTGCACACAGCACCTTCACCATTCTCCCACGGAGTGGAGGAGGAGAGTGGCATGTCGGAGATCAGCTGGAGGTTCTGATAAAAGTATACGACTACCAAGGTCATGCCAAGAAGTCTGGAGGAGATTTCTTACTTGCTCGGTTGCACAGCAAGTCACTCGATGCAGGTGTAGCTGGACGAGTGGTGGATCACCTGAACGGTTCTTACTCTGCTGTATTCCCTTTACCCTGGGAGGGAGGTGCACATGTCGAGGTAAAGGCGAAGTCTCTCCACCATAAAGTTGTTGTCCCATGAGGGATGCTTAAGGTTAATGTGTCATATACTATTGTTATCTTGGTGTTTACTTTCCATAGTCTAAACTTCATCCCAACCTACTGCTGCTCATAAGCGGCAAACTTTCAAAGCAAAAAGTGAGGCATACTGGATGTTTAAAAACAACAATTCCCTGAGTGACCTCTTGAGTCTTTCCACTTAAGAGCCAATACCCGTTGATCCACAAAGAAAAATGACCCAATTTAGAAATGTTAACATCATCAACTATACGATTACATCTGCACTCCGGGACTAGATTTTCACTGTCTTCTCTCTCTAACAACTGATGGATTATTAGGGAAGGATTGTTTAACCTCAGCGCTTTGACATCAGTTTTATCAGTTGTGCAACCAAACATTGCCTGGTTGTGCTGGTTGAGCTCTTTTTAATTATGTATTTAGTTATTTATCAAACACGTTTCTGTTTTTGTGGCGGCCTGATATTGATGTCAACATTGTTGTTTGCTTTGCACACAAAAGCCCCCACCCCAAAAGCAGCTGAGAATATCGGCTGTCAGATGTTATTAGCTCTACCCAGCTACTTTAGATATGTTATAAGCCAACTTGATTAAAAAAGTTATACCATGACGGTGCTTCAAGATGGGAAATAGGTGTAAATGGTGGTAATCTAATTGACTTGCATAACTTCCCTGAGTAAAACTTTGGTTCTCTGTTCTATCAGATGATATTTGTTCACCCAAGCGAAGCTGTCACAGTTTTGCGCAGGCTGAACAAAGACCTGCCTGATAGAGTTCTCTTCGAGGGCAACTTCCACTCAAGCT
Source organism: Thalassoma bifasciatum (assembly GCA_008086565.1). Lineage (NCBI taxonomy): Eukaryota > Metazoa > Chordata > Actinopteri > Labriformes > Labridae > Thalassoma > Thalassoma bifasciatum. Next base: position 185,790 of record RPOG01000335.1, read on the forward strand.
TGCTCTCTGAAAGAACCACGTGCAACGTTTGCTTACGGCAAACCAGCCAACCACAGTGCAACTATACGGACCCGCGCACTGGTGAGCCTTGGTTCTGCTACAAGCCACAGAAACTGGGCTGTGATTCCAGGATTAGCCACATGAAAACAGGATACAAGAAAGCAATCACGGCTGAAGAGGAGAAGCTCTTTCAAGGGTGAGGGAGCCAAGAAAAAACTGTTTCATCTAGTTTTATATATAGTACGAACATAAAATCCAGCTCAAAATGTTGCTCACTTAAAAACTTTCAGTCTGTGACTACAGGTTATTAGCTGTTGTGTAAGAGGATGTTTACAGTGGGAGATACAGTGCTTAACAAATTTATTGACAACCAAATAAGAAACCACCCAGCATCATAAAGAGCCTTAACACTGACTCTTTGTTTTTCAGAGTTTCCTTCACTCTAACATTTTGAACAGGAGTGAGGAGTTTCAAACTTATTTGATGTTTTTATCCCAAAATTTGAGCCATAAAGCTGGAATTTTCCAAAAAGGCAGAATATCATGGAAACACTAAAACCTATTTTTCTGTTCAGGAACAGAGGCCTACTTTGGTAGTCAACTATATACTGCTAATTGAGGGCAGCGGTGGCAAACACTTAATACTTGGTGGTGGTCCAATTAATTTGTTAAGTGCTGTAAAAATAAAGGTTCCTTTGAATCAGTCAACCAATATGTAAAATAAGATCCCATATTGTGGGATTTGATCTTCAGGGGTATCAACATGAAAGTCCACATTAAGGCCTCAGGACCTGACAGTGTTACTGTTTCGCCACAAAGGAAAGGTACAGCACAGTTTTTTCTTCTTTCACCATTGCCTATGATAATGATTTGAGCTAAAGTCGCTAAAAACAAAAGTAGTTTAGTTTTTAAATGCAAAAAGTTATTATTTTGTTCATGCTGAGGTTTGTAGAATGTAGATTTGGGTTAACAGATTTAAAAGGCTGCAGCTGCAGAAAATCACTTTGCACCAGTTTGAATTCATAAAACAAACAAAAAGTTCAGTCAGCACACACTTGAAATTTATTGCACTAAAGTATATATGTTCCCGGTTGTATTGTGTGGAGTTATTTAGTTCAAAAAGATAAACCTGGCTCTGGTCTTTTTATGAGATCTGCAGACAAAAGGTGAAATGTATGATATCCTCAAAAAAACTTTTCAATTGTCCTCAGAGCAACACGTCGTTGAAGACAGCAAGAAGTTGGGATCCTCTGGGTATTACTACCAGGGTGTGTGGCGACCACTAGATGGCACAAAAGTTCAAGAGTTCAGCACTGCCTCTGCCATGACTCAGTGTCTGAAAGGCAAAATGCTACACCTGTACGGAGACTCCACCATGAGACAGTGGTTCGAGTACCTCAAGGCTGCACTACCAGGTAGATGATTCATGGAGAATTAATGAAACTGTTTGAAATTATTGATATCACAGTTTAATCTGGTTTCTCCCTTATCCTTTCAGATGCTAAGGAGGTAGATCTTAATGGTCCACCGCAAGCAGGACCTTTCATGATACAAGACAATGCAAACAAGATCTCTGTGATGTATCGTATCCATGGACTTCCTCTGCGTATTCAAATAATTCCAAGCAGTAAGGAGATTTATGTTGCCAATGAACTAGATGGATTACTTGGTGGCACCAACACTGTTGTTGTTTTGAGTATATGGGCCCACTTTAGCACTTTTCCAATTGAGCTTTACATCAGACGACTGCAGAACATCCGCAGGGCAATAGTTCGTCTGTTAGACAGGGCTCCAGGCACGACGGTGGTCATCAGGACGGGAAACCCGCAAGATACCACTCGTAGTAACGTGATCAGCAACGGTGACTGGTTCTCAGTTCAGGTGGACCAGGTGCTCCGAGCCATTTTTAAAGGACTTGATGTTCAATGGGTCGACGCCTGGGAGATGGTTCAGGCCCACCACCTGCCACATGCACTCCACCCACAACCTCCCATCATCAAGAATATGATCAATGTTCTCTTGTCCCACATATGCCCCAAAAAGGGAAGCTAGCTAAGCAGTTCAAGGCAGTAACATGAAAAAATTGAACAATGCTGAAGAAGTACAGAGCTCAAGAGGAAATCAAAAGAACATTCGTGCTGCTGGCAGCATTTAAAAGGCCCTCATGCCTTCATGCATGTCTCCACGCTTGTCAGGGTGAAGTAAAAGTTGGAGTAGTTGCTGCAGAGTGTGTTACTACTGTCCTCGGAAAGCTGTTACTACAGCTCTCAAAAATGAGATGTTGCAGTTCAAGGTTTTACTTGAAATATAAAATAAATTAACAAAAAACTGACAATAAATAAATACACAGGAGAAAGGGCATCATTGTGAACTCAACCTGAAGAGTGAGCATAATGGTCTTTTATCAAATAACACTGAAATATCAGAATCAAAGTCTGAAATCAAAGTCCAGTAATTCAGTCAGGTAACATTAAAATGCTTCTGCCTTCAAAAAAGAAAAAAACACCTCTGTTTACTGGGTTGGACATTTTAATTGCTGTTATAAATTTAAGCCTAATAATACACTTATAATACAACTAAGACGATATTCAACATGGTCGAACTGCTATAGGCCTGCATCAGTTTACATATGAATCCATATAAATGAAGTCCGAATTTTCATGTCCTTCAACATGATGACTCAGCTTGATAACATACATTCATACCTGCCCCCAAAACACACTAACACACACAAACACACAAACACCCAACCCAGCACCTGGGCCTTATCATTTTTCCTGTGCTTTGTACAGTTACCTCCCAACATCATTTGTACCTCCATGTACCATGTTGAATTCTGACCTTGCAAAACATGCTTAATAGACCCGTTCAGTAATTGTAAACAGTTATGGCTGCACATGCATTTTGGCAACAGAAGTGCTACGGAGCATAATGGTTGGTCAAGGGACATGGGGCCCAAACAACACAACTTCTAAAACAGAATCGTCACTTTCATGGCAAACAACTCTCAGTTTTTGAGATATGAGTGAGTGGATGGAAGACATCAAAAAGTGGAGAGATATTTAGCAGACAGATATTTTTAGAGGAGAAATCCACTATTTGATTTAGACTATCAGCAGTTAATGTTATCTACTTGTGGTCGGGCCTGGTTGACTGAGGCCATAGACATTGGTGATGTTTCAATGTGAAATGTGATCCTGTAAACTGAAGTGTATAAACTGACCTTTAGTGACATGTTTGTCTGAAGTTGCCAGTTAGCGCAGTCACATTTACCTCCAAAACACCAGTATCTCTGTAACAGTCAGAACTCAATAGAAGTTGACTCCATATATAGAATTGTTTCTGACAACTGGCCACAGATGAAGACAACATATTTATGCTGCTTATGCTTCTAATTTAGTGAATGTATCTAAAAGCCACTGCCAAAATGGGTGCACATTTCTTTGATGAGGTTGACCTTGAACGGGTCTATATCTACACAGCTCACATTTAAAAAAGGAAATGCCTTGCACCAAGTTAGATTGAACTTGTAGGCATGTCGTTTCCTCTTTTGGATACATTCAAAACAAATAAAAATTCACAGCTTTTTAAAAAACTTAATTTTCTTTGCCTCGTGCAGATGTTCGTAGGTATTGTATTCACGCTTTCCTGAATGAAGTCCAGTTCCTAGACCTTTGAATCTGAACTTTTCAAAGTAATGACTCCAGTTTCCATCTCCATCAACACCAAAGCCAAACACACTGACCTGGGAAAACACACAAAGAAAAAATATGAAGAGTTTCATCTATTCTTATGTTTGTGGGACATCAGTAGAGTTTATCAATACCTAACTCCATCAGCATTTGAATGTGATATGAATGGATCAATCTAACATGTGACGTTTAGGGACATGCTAACTCAGCAAGCCAAACAACATGAGTACTATCATACTGTATATTATCCCCCATCCAGTAACAGCAGCAGAGGAAGTGTGGAACTTAAGGTTACTTACTACTACAAAGACATTCAAAGCACTCGGAGAGGTGATGACAGCAAGAATGTTTTAAGTTTTGACATTTGCCTTGTTATTCTTAAATATGGCCAAGTTTTATGTGGTTTTGTTAAATGAATAACAGGCAGGTAAGAATCCATGGCTGTGGATCGCAACCTCATGTGGAATGATTGGGACTATTTTATCACCCTGTACACATCTTTATTCATCAATCACATAATCTTTAATCAATGTTTTTTGCCAACATGATAAGTTAGGGATGGGTAATAAACAGAACAGTGTGTGGTTAGCAAGCAAGGGAAATATGAGAAATAAAATCCAATGTAGTGTGACAAACATAGATATGTATATGAAGGCTAGATGCCTCGTGTGCGCTGTAAACCAATGGGAAGTAACGTCGTCACATGGCGGCTATCTTGAAACAGGGCTGCTCGCTCACTCATTACATTACAGTCAATGGAGCATGGACTGTTAACTGTAGATTGCTCAATTTTCAGCCGATTTTCAAACAGCTTGGTTTGTTGTAAACGTCAGAAATGTAGCTAATTAACTTGCAAACTTAAGAAATTTTTCAAAACAAAAATTGTGATTTTAAAATTCAGCCTGAATCACAGCCACATGAATAAGGTTTGTAATACACCAATCCATTTGTAAATCTGTCAAGAATTGAGTGAGTTACGGGTGTTTTAGTGAGTAAATCATCATCTTTTCCATTGACTACAGTACAGAGCAGGCCTGTTCCAAGATGGTTGCCACGGTGACGACGCTGTTGACTCCGCCTTAAGGCATCTAGCCTTCTTCTATATATCTATGGTAACAAAACCCTGACACTGTGAGTCATTTGTCTCTAACTTTGTAGTTTCATTTATTGCCAAGCAATCATCAATTTCTATGGAGGCCCTAAGGAGGCGTGGTGGTGGGGAGGGGGTAAATAAAGGCTCCTAAGACCTTTTGCCAAATCTCGCAAAAAAAAAAAAAAAAAAAAACCTCAATACTTTTTTTCTCCATGTCTCCGTTGAAACAAAATTCACATTCATAAAAATAAACATTCATAAACTTTATTTTTTCCTGCTCATTGTAAGTAGCATACAAAAAAGGTGCACCTTTAAACTTACCTCATCACATATGACCAAGCTGAGAATCACAGTCATAAAACCAGTAGACCCGTACCCGCCCTTCTTGCCCAGCCACACCTCATAAATGTATTTCATGAAACCTGGGCTGAGGTACGTCACCTTCTACAAATAAGAGTTACAGGATAAGTTGCACTTGGAAAATGTATTCTGTAGTGAATGCACAACACCAATTTACATGTAGAAAACTTACCACGCCCTTGGATATTCTCTTTCGAGGATCCCTGATGGAGTTAATATTCAGAATTAAAGTGTTAATGAAGCAAAAATAAATGAAATGGTTTATATTTCAAAGAAAACTGTGTAATTTTAGTCTTTAATAGAAGAATTCCAATCATTAGAAACTTGACAACAAGTATGCCAATTTCTTTCTTGAAATCGATCCATCTTATATTTCAGATGTATCTTATTTGCCTCCTCTTGAAGTTTCTGAACTTAAGAAAGTGATTGCTCATTTATAAAACAATCTGGTTGCATCTCTTCACGCCTGATCATACTGTTAACCCATAACCCAAAGACTCCCTCTGTTGGTTAGGTAAGGCTTGTCTTTATTTCAGTCACGAATATTTCTCTGTAGTGCACTTTCTGCTCATTCAACGATACATTGGGACACAGGTAATATTTAAAATAGATACTGATAGAAGCATAACACAACTTACTCTGCAACAGTCTTTCGAAGCCATGCATAGTCACTTATTTTATATGGAAAAAACAAAAGATGAGTGGAGTTTTCAACATGAGTGGCACTCTCTGGATACATCACACGATGAGTTGTCTTAGTCCCAACATCCATTTCAAAGCCTTTGGTAGGGCCTCTGTTCATTCTAGAGGACATAAAGGAAAACTAATTCACCACATAGATTAAAAAAACAAAGAAAACAAGATTTGTTGAAGAGAAGACTTTTGAGTAAATGCTGTGTTGTTTGATTCACCTTATAACAACATCATGAAAGTCGATCAGACGCCCATAACGAGATCCAATCATGTGACCAGAATTACCAACCACAGCACAAGTCCTACAGCTTTGAGGACTTGGTTTAAAAACTTCCTCAGCCGGTGGGATCATTTCAAATGTCTTTTCCAGAGTCATCTTAAAAAAAGTGAAGTTTTCTTTTGAACCCTGTATGGGCTAAAAGGAGGGAAGAATATTACATATTGTTTTCTTATTAATCCCACCCACATCAACCAACTACAAGTGTCACAAAAGTTGTTCATATACTGTCACTGTAGAGATCAATCATAAGTTGCTGAAAGCAGCTTGAGTTGCTCGTTTCAGTCCTGCTTTTACTTACAGCAACATAAATCTTTCACAAAGGTCGAGTTCACTAAAACTGATGATGGCACACCAGGGGAGGGAGCAGCAACCCTCACATGTGGTTGCTTGTTGCTGGCCAAAGAAACTATATAAACCACGTAAATGCCACCCAAAGGTAAACATGTAGTGAAGAAAAAAAAATAAAAGACTGAATAACTCTCCTCTCTGTCAGCAAACACTGTGTAGGGGTTGAAAGTTTTCAGAAAAACTTGTTTTCTAAGTTACCAACCCTGTGAATTTTACTTGAATAAGAGCAAGAGAAACCCCCCTCAAAACTGCAGTAACATTAAAGAGGTATTGATGATGTATTTCTAATAAGGAGTTGATGTTTACCTTCCACCATATGAAATCTTCCTCAGGCACTGTATAGTTCATTGACAAGAAAGGTTTTGGAGACTCATTGATCATCTTGCCAAATAACGAATCAACATCTTTCGAACATTCATCACTGGACTCCTTAGACTGGAGGATGTGGAAAGTCATCGTCACTGAGTACAGAGACAGCCCACCAATGGAAAAGATACACAGTATGTAAAAAAGAAATCGGGGTTTGAGTTTTCTCAGTAAGAAGGTCATCTCGGTATCATGAATTTCCTGTGTGAAAAACAGAGGAGATCTGCAGTTACGAAATGTTACAGAGCACACAAATAAGTGCATCATGGTGGAAATTCCAAGGGGTGGAGAGGAGTTGTGAAATATTCTACTTGAGTAAAAGATACTGTGGTGAAATGATACTTAAATAGAACCAAAAGTACCAGTCTGAAAACTGCTTAAGTAAAAGTAAAGAGCCCGTTCTTTAAATTCTACTTAAATTGCTGAGGACCTGTTTTTAAAGCATCTGGGTTGCTAAGATTTCAGCGAGATATCACCTTTAAATAATGTTATAGCTTATCCTCCGATGCCGTTTGTTTAAGTCGCAACCTGTTGTACAAAGGGTCCACTGGCATCTGATTAAAATCAGGCTGTAGCTCATAATTTACTTGACTGTAGTTGGAAAGAGCATTTAGATTTGCAAAACCTATATTTTTGACTGAGTTATTAACCTGTGAACATTTTTGTTGTGACGTCAGCACAAACAGTGTTTTGTTCTCCCCCTCGAGAATAGTTCACCTGATCACTGTCAGATAGATATCAGCCAATCAGCTGGAGTCACACTGCTGAAAGACAGGTTGTCTCCTTTCTGTTTTTCCCTTTTTTCTTTCGTTAAAAAAATGCAGTAACTAATGCCCTGTAAAACTTAAAACAGTACAGCAATTCCCAAATAAATAAAATAAAATTGAAGTCAAATCACTGGGTTCGAAAAACTACTCTGAAAAAAAAGTAGAAGTAGACAAAAACCTATTCAACAACAGCAACTTGAGTAGTTATCATGAGCTACTCCAACCCTTGGAAGTTCCATAGAGATGATGATGATAAAACCTTTATCTGTCAGAAGCCACGTGAAATAGGAACAAATATACTGGGACAATGAGGCCCCAGAGCACACAGTTGATTCAAGCTGCAGTTATTACCCCCCTATTTATCTAGCAGCAGTTATTTGCTTTTAGCAAACAAAGTACCAGGCTTTGCTGTGGTCAACAGGGGTAGACAAAGAAAACTGCAATCATAATCCTATACACTAAGCAGCATTGAAGAGCATTCAAATCTTAAATGAGAGATTTCCGTTAGTTGTAATTATATCTTGCAATTTCATGAGAAACATCATGACTCGTATTCAGATGGGGTTTTTTAAGCAAAAATATTCAAAGTCACTCAACTATTTGACAAAATTTCACACAGCGTTAGGTGTGATTCTTTTTTTATGAAGAGCAATTCTCCTTTTAGTATTTTATTGGTTATCTTTTAGCAGTTTCTTGTTCCTGAATGATATGATTGACATTTGTCTTTTTACACATTGTAGAAATAACAACTTTATTTGTATAGCACCTTTCAAAAAAAATTATTACAAAGTGCTTTGACAGTTTAAATCATGGCAGACAATAGAAGACGATTTATAGAGGAAGGCGAGGGATGAAGGCAGTGCGACACAGTACAGACAGCATTAAAAGACAGAATTGTAAAATTATCAAGAAGTCACACTTGCTAGGAAGACTGAGCCAGGACTTAGATGTGATCAATTCTTTGCCAGTTTTAAATTCAACACACACAACCAGTGCTCTGTAAAAACTGTGAACCATCTGAAAATCAAGTAGAAGTAATCAGAAATACAATATGTTGTAAATTTGTATTGAAATTTGTTCCTCTTACCTGGAAAGAGACAAAACAAACAGACAGGCAGGACAGTGTGACAATTAAAGATCCTGTGTAAGCCTGACAGACACCACCAGCAGGAAGAGCAAATATGATAAGAGGGTTGGCTTCTCTGCCTCATTGTTATCATCATCCGCATGAAAGACTTCTATCAATATCAATTTCTTAACCCTCTGCGCTCAAGAGAGGTTCTTAAAAAACGTTACAGCAGACTTTTGATTGGGTTGAACTCCCATAAAAAAATTAATTGCATGGCCCAGATGGCTCTGTCTGCAATCAACCATAGTTTAGCTTTTTTGTTATCTTTTCCCGCAGATCCTCACTGAAAAGGCTGAGCAGAGTAGCGTTCAACGTGGCTAACACAATTACCAGGGGCATGTAACTCATACAATTTTAAAAAGAATTAAATATCCCTTTAATGACTAGTGCTACTAAATCACAAAACAAGCTCAGTCAAAGGGACAATAACCATAGACTGTGTGATATATAGTTATTTTAGTCCACTCCACTCCATTTTGAACAATACTCTTGTTACTCTCTACTTCTGCTCTGTAGTCAGATATTTTGTTCTCTAAAATCGAATCCGAAAGACGGTAAAGAGTGTTAGTGTAGTTCTGTGTGGTTTGTCTATGCGATAAAGCCATATCTGCCCATTAGGTGTATCCAGGGTTAAATGCAGAGTAAACATCACTCAAATCAAACAGCTCATTGAGTAGTAGAAATGATGACTACAGCGCAAAAAAAGAAAAACAATTGACTTTATTTCTGTCTTAAGTAACAGGCCAAACACTGGTTAAGACATTTATGGTTGTTCAGAGTCACCAGGCTGCTTGACTCCAGACTAAATGTATCTCCAGGCCACATACTCATAGTTCACCTACATTAAAGAAGTTCCCCGTATCCTCATGACATTTATCTGGAAGTGGAATAAAATTGACATGCCCTCTTCACAAACAGTTAGCTAATGACAGCCAGCTGTTTTCAGCTCCTGTATTATATTTACTTTGGCATTATGGACCCGTTTAAGCTCAGGTTACACCAACCACCTTCATGAGTTTTGTTCTAAGGTCAAAAACCCACCTTTTAGAGACACGCCCACACATGTAATCCTGGAGGTGAGCCCTCTGGTGGGCACAGATGGGTGCACATGCACATCTTTGTAGATGAGGCCAGGCCTCTGTAGGAATCACACAACGTTAACTTAAACCATGGATTATGGCTTTTGACCAGTAGGTGTGTTTAACAGGTTTATAAAGTTAACATTTAAAGAAATTAATGACAGATCATGACATAATCAGTTAAATTAAAAGCATGTCCATAAGTGCCTGTTGGGGTAAATACTGCTTGTGTCAAATGGTGCCATGACCAAAATAAATATGTGGATGAGTCCAGACTTGGATTATGAGCATGTGCGTAAAATGTGGTAAAGACAGCAGTTTAAATTAAATTAAATTTATTTCTAGAGGGTGGTGCTATGACAATAACAGAAAATTTGAGTAAAGGATGTGTTAAGAGGTGGACATTGATCATGTAACTGACATCTCAAAGAGACTGGACCTTTCAAGAACTGGAATATTATATAATATTTAATATCCTGGTTGATTGCATGTCATCACAGTTAGGAGCATGTCTAGGCACACACCCTTAAAGGACAAGACAGCCTCATCAAAGGTTCTTCTTATTTCAAGAGTCTTAAAGCGTCAGAGTGAAGGAAAAACAAGGCAGATTTTGAGCCTTCTCACCAACATTATAATTTTTCTCAGTCACTATAGTGCATTTCTCTGATCAGAATAAAAGTTCTCATAACTGTTAGTTCAACCTCTACCACATTAAGTCATATGAGCCCACCATAGAAGCAGTTTCTCATTTGTTACATTAAATTGTGAATGAATGGTAGAGCCAGCCCATTGTGCCAAGTTATAAAAAAAGCATCCTTTAGATCTAAATCTAAACGCGCAAATATCTCCCTTTTGTGTTTTTTTTTGTGAAGGTCTAGGCAGGATTTGATGATCAGTGAAATATGTCATTAATCTGGAGTTAAGAGGAGTGTTAACTCAGGTTCCTGTTAACTCAATTGCCTCTGTAATAGCTGGGATTGTCGTAACTCCATTTTTAAGTAGAGGAGCTGTATCTCTTTGACACTGATGGGGTAGACAAGGGTTCACTGGTTGTCCTTCACTGTCCTCTCTACTTCTTTTAGTTTGTCTGTGCTTAGAACTTGGTTGGGATTCATGTCAAACAAATCAAAACCCAAAAGATGTTACATAATGTGGAGATTCATCACTGATTACATTTTTGTCTAATCACCAAGAAGAACAATCACCCCTTGCATCTTTACATTCATTTCTGGTAGGAGGCTAATTGAATGACATAAACAGAGGGTGCCAGAATGAAACTTTGGGATGCATCCATCCAGTGTTCCCTCAACCTCTTCATTCTTATTTTGGAGAAACACTACACTCTAGTGGACAAGTAAGGCATTACTAGTCTGCTCACTAAAGAAGTTGTACTACCAAAACTTAGCATGAGTCCTCATGTTTAGTGGTTTGAAATGTAAAAATATTTGAAAACTACTTTTAGAACTTTCAAGTGACACCCTAACTGGGGTTTTCTTGTCTAAATGCCAACTTTCACTTTTAATTCACTAGAAGTGCACTCCAAAGGCTTCTTTTTCATGGTAAATGTTCAACAAGGACATAAAGATAACTCTTTTTTTTTTTTTTTTTTTAAGTGTGGCATCCAAAGACGGTTTTTTTTGCACGTAACATTCACCTCTAAGACATCCATAAAGCATCGGTTTTGCATTCAGTCCACTGTAGAGGCCACCAAAGGGCACTATTTTATTTTAGTGAGTGGAAGGACATCCAGAGAACCCTTTTTTGAACACGCTATTCACAAGAAGTCATCCAAAGGGCAGCCAAGTGTTCCATTACACAAGCACATTTTATTCACCGTTATTCACTACAAGGTCATCCCAATGCCACTTTTTTGGACTTTGTCAGCTTTAGTCCACTGGAAGGGCTACTGGGGGGCAGTGTTTTACATTTTATCTACTGCTGGGGGAACATCAAGTATGTCTTTGGTATATGGTGGAGCATCCAAAGGGCACTTTAATCCATACGATCAACTACAGGAGTATCCAGGGGGCACCTTTTTTCACTTTACCAACTGAAGAAGCATCTAGAGGGCCCTTTTTTAAATTTCTAGTCACATTACATTTTCAATCATTTTTCATTTCATCTAATGTGGGAGTTCACCTCTCTCTTTGAATCTGCTGTAGGAGCATCCAGGAGGCACTTTTTTGTGTTTTCCTTGAAAAAGGGAGCAAAATGAACAGGATTTATTTGTACCCACCCAATATACCTCCAAATTCAAAATGAGTCATTTAACAGCCTCCAAATGCGGCACTTTATTTATTTGAGCAACTCTGTTTCCAAACAGGAAAGAGAGCAAAACAAAAATTCAGTAAATTAAGGAGAAGAAAAAACATGAACAGGTTGCTTCCCTGCTAAAAAAAATGTTTTGCTTTGAGAAATAATTGTCAAAGGTTATGTAACTCTCTAATATAGGGATTGGTATTCAGTTTGCAATTTCAATGCAAGTATTTTGAAGTGTTCATCCACTGACCCCCATTTCAGCTCCATATCACCTTGCTCTACTTATATTGTTAGTGCATGTGCTTTGTGTTTGTGTAGCTGCATTCTCTGTATATGTAGGTGTGTGTTTTGATCTTGTTTGTCAAGATGTGTGTGTGTGTGTGTGTGTGTGTGTGTGTGTGTGGCCCTTCCTGTCAGGGATCTTTTGTTGCCATGTTGACACACGTGTGCTCACAGTGACAACTGCAGGTGGTGAAAAGGGCTCTGCACGTCATATATGTCATGCTATCATCACTGCATGTATGTCAGGACAGTCTCCTTTGGGACACATACACACACACACACACACACACACACACACACACACACACACACACGCACAAATATACAGGGGACGGTTGTGTTGGGGGGGAGGTTAGAAGGTTCACATTCCATAGATAGAGAACATGAGGCCCGTCCTTGAATGAAGCTCACGACTTTAAACATTATCAGTTGTATAAAGAGTTTTGAGTTTGTGAGCTGATTGTTGGCCCCATCCTCTTCTCTCACTTGTAAAAATACTTTTTTATGCAGAGTTACTGCTTTTATCCTTTCATCACTTTCCTGCTCAGCCACCTCAAAGTTAAGTCGGTTTAAAGTGGTCAGTGCACAAATCCACAGACATGATCTTGACACAGAGGCAGCAGGGCCGATGCAGGTGGCGGTCATTCGGACAATGTCTTCGCCCCCAGCTTGGCAGATCCACCCTCACTTGCTAAGAAGCGTGTCATCTGCTGCCCCGGAAACAATAACATTCTTGCACTCACATTTCTTTTGGTCTCTTATGGCCCCTCCTTTAATCTCTGGACAAAAGCTCAAGGAGAAGTAGGAGGGGAGAAAAAAAAAGATTCCCCTTGATAAGACCGGACGCTTAGAAACTTCCAGAGGCCTTTTCCATTTGTTCAGCTGCCTGATGGAAAAGTACCAGGCTTTGGCCTGCCACTCACTCACTCACTCACAGACTCATATGGGGATGTTTCAACCTCATGAGCTGCAGCTCTGTGTGTAGAATTAGCTCAACTCAATTTGTAAAAACAGCTGGCACAAGACATTCCATCAGATAATTCCTTGTTTTTGTAAATACATCTGACTGCAGCATGAGGATGACACAGCAACCCTGAATAGCTTTAAATTCTTTCTCTAAAAATTCTCTGAAATATCTTTAAATAGCCTCTTTTAGTAAAGATATGGTGCAGAATAACAAACTCTGATTCCTTTTTGATTTACTAAACCAAAAACTTAAGAAACATGAAGGGTAAATTTCATATTTTGGGCCTAAAACTCAATAGAAACTTTGTGGCCTACACTGCAGATCACATAGACAGAGTTAGCATCAAGCTAATGCTGCACTTAATTGAAAACTCAGGGTAATTCAGGGTCTAAGGAGGAGTTCATGAATAATAGGTGAAGAGTTTACAGACAGTGACAGACGTCAGTTCTTTTGTTCAAAGAAAAAAAAATCACTCTCACCATGTTACACAACAAGAAAATATAACCATCAAGAAGTTTGGACTTCCCTGACCTCAGACGAAAGGAGGGAATAAACCCAAATTCATCTGATTAACTAATGAGTAGGAAAAAAGATTTCCCATGCAACATTTCCTAGTTACACTGTAGTTGGTAGATTCTCATTGCCACATCTCGTTATCCTCAAAATGTTTAAAAAAAAAAAAAAATCTATTTGTTTTTTGAACAAAGTAAACAAAACTTCTGAAGAAATTTTCATTGAGACATTTCTGTCCTTTACAGCTCTCCTTCTCTGATTTTCAAACTTAAACTTCCTGATTTGTATAAAAAGTACATTTTGCCACCTTGCCAAACCAAGGTGCTGTCTATTTACCTTTGCAGAGCTCAGTTTCTTCTCACTGACTGACATCTGACGGGCAAGGAATGTTGGCTCTGTACTGATAGCATATCTGGACCAAACTAGCCTTGACAGTCAATCCCAAAGATGGATGTGGTGCATTTCAGTGTCTCCTTTTGTTTTTAAGTAAATCTTTGGTTTACTGGGAATATTCCCATTATGTGGTAGTTTATAAGCCCCCTTTTGCAAGCATTTGGAGTTTTTTATGCCTAAAATTGGATTTGCAAATAAACGAAGTGAAGTCAGTTGAGGTCAAATTTTCTGCTGGCATACATGATTTCTGCTAATGTAATTTGAAAAGAGATATTGATCTCATGCTGGCCCCAGGAGGGCAGGAGTCAAAGGGGCAAATATGATTAGCTCATGTGACCAGAGGAGGTATCGAGTCCACCTTTGTCGGTCACATGGGGACAGCGATAGCTGTTGACTATTTTGGATCCAGGCTGAAAGCTGGGTGCTTGGCTGCTGGGTTTTATGTCCGAAGCTTACAGTGCAAAGCCTAAGTTCCACCACCATCTATTTTTACCTAGGATGGTTAAATATACGTAACCTTATTGGAAGATGAAACAAGTTTGTTTTCGTGATGTTAATGATATGAATGGTTTCTGTTTATTCAGTAAATGCACTAACAGTTTCTGGACTGTTGGGAGGGAGTATGGAAGACTTTGTATTATGAGGTCCAGTGAAAAGTGAATTTTGATATATGTCAACATCACAGCAGTATTAGGTCGAAGTATTTAAGAGCTCACAATACACCTCATTATTGATTTCCTTAAAATTAAAATCAGTTCAATTCAACCAAAGCGAGTCTACAAGGACTAACTGTACTAAGAATTTGCTCAAGGTGTAAACAGCTTATCCACATCCACCTTTCTGGTATTAGTTCTTCAGATAAGTGCTTTAATTTTTGTTTTTCTTTTCAAAAAAAGGGATGAGGGTGTGGGCGTTTTGCACAGGTACTTTTGCACTGTCCGTTATTAATATAATACTTTTTTATCCCATAAAATGAAACCAGTAAAAGCTCAAAAAATTCAAGGCAGCATTATGCAATCTGCTTTTTATGCAGAGAATAACAACTGCATTCACAAGAAGCTGTTGAGACCATCAAAATTGTGTCACTAACACTGTGGTTTGTGTGTGGAAAAATAGTGATTTCAGGTGCAACTGGTAGCTACAGAATATGAAACATGCATCCAAGTCTTATCTGCAGAGGTGCATAAAGAGTTTAAAACATTAAAAGGATTTTTAAAACTCTGTGATCATATCAGGAAAAGGTTATTATCAACTTTCAGTGTTAGCTAAAAAAATCCATAATATGCATAAAACAGAAATCTAATAATGAGATATATGCATGGTATAGTATCAGCACAGTTACAGCCATTGATGATTGACATCGGCTAGAATACTAGGTTAAATGTGTAGCTAGTGTAAGCTAATGACCCAGATAATTTTCCAGCAGTTGTTGAAAATACACAAAGCTAAGAGAAGGGTAAATATTGGGTCTATTCAGGGAGGCCCCTCACTAATGCAAATTGTGTTCAATGTCTTTTACTGTCACAGTTCTGCGTTTTGATCCCAGCACTTTCCCATTCGCGTCTTCTTCCTCTACCTGTGGGACACCTACCTAATCAGGCAAGCATCTTGGATCCAGGTTGAATTGTGTCACAACAGATGTCCCATAAATATTTAACTTGTTCCCCAAAAAATAATAACAAAGCAGATAATATTTACCATGCCGATGACCCAAGCTGTGCAGTAACTGAAAAACTACACGTGTCCCCTGTTTTCTACAAAACTTTTGGGACACGTGCAAGTCATGGCGGTGGTCCCTCAAACCCTGCCGACCATTGGACTGTTTGGGTTTGTTGCAGCTTGACCTCTTCAGCAGGAGAGCCACAGAGGGGGGCATCCTTTCATGAGCATGTGCATGTCAACAGCAGCTTCAGCCACCAAAAAACCTGCCCTCAGACCCATTAGTGCGCAGAGACCAGAAAAATTAGACATAGGAATAACACATTGCATAATAGCTTACGTAACAAGCCCCCCGAAATTAAGAGCTGAGGCAGAGAAGCAGAAGATTCAGGAAATTATGTCGCAGCTTTGCTGTATTGTGTTGTCCTCCTGGCATGTGGGGCACACAGAGGGGTTCAGAGGTTCACAGGAATTACTGCTTACTAAAGCTCCTCATTCCCACTTTGATCCAACATAGGAACATTATCTGTGCTTTACAAATGAAGTCAGGTTTTGTGATAACAGGGGGAAGCATTTAGAGTTGTATTGTGATGCAGTTGATGCTGAAGTAGCGTTTTCCCAAATAAATCACTTCAACTTTTTTAAAATTTTGAGCGCGCCAGCTGAGGAATCAAAGTGCACTGCATTTTCCATACTGTCAGCGTGGACGCACTTATGTACATAAAAAGGCAAGTGTAACTACAAAGTACACAATTTGGGACACATCAGTAGTCCCCATGACATCAGTCATCTGTTTCTGAAGAAGAGTTCTGACGTCTTTTTGTCAGGTGCCACATTGGAAATGTTGAACTCAACCTTTGATCGAGCTAGTGTGAGGTATAGAGGTGAAGTAGAGGCTTGACAACAGCTGAAGTGTGCCCACCTGTCAATCAAGTGAGTCTGCCTCTGATAACTCTTCCAGGACCTAAAAAGTTTCACCAGCCCATTATTGTCAGTTACCACTAACGTCGTAAGTCCTTTGAAGATTTTGAAAACAGGCCACAACTGTATAGAGAATAAAAACAACAATTGCTTGACGTAGCCAGACCAGTAAGATAAAAAAGCAAAGATGACGCTGTATGAAGCAAAGACTCATGCAACAACTCTACAAGTTTGTTCATGCATAAACAGCATTCACTCTGTTCTGGTCTTGTTCCACTTTATTGCACTGCAGGTGGATTCATATTCACTGAATAAACACCCGAAAGGAGACGAGCCCTAGAGACGAGGAGGTTGGTGGCTTCATCAATCACTGGTAAGGTGGCTTGAGTGCCTCACTTGTCTTACACAAAACATCCAAAGGTTCTGTGTGAGGAAATTTAGTACAAGTCTTGTTGACAGTTTATTTTGGGATAAACATATCATAAAGCTGTGTTTTCATTCTTCCTCTGTTCAGTTGGGTGCCTTTGAGATTATCAGGATCCTGTCAGTGACCTCAGTATAGTCTTCACAGTGAGGATAATAAATCACAGGTCATTAGTGAAAATCTTCTCATACCTGAAAGTCACAGTCTCGGAGATTTGATCTAAAAGAGAGAAGATTGGCAAAGGGCTTTAGTCATATGCTGCAGATGTGATTGAAATATGGATACATTTCCATTACCGTCAGCTCTGAAAAATGCCTGCACCATATGATGTAACTAATGTACATTTCTGTCGTATAGAATAACTCAGTTTACTTCGTTTGGAATGAGACTTGGTGGGATGGGCCTTTTCAAGAACTGAAACTGATGTGAAATTGACCTAGAGAGCATCTCTTGATTTAATGTGTAATAAAACCAGGTCAGACATACAGCTGGTCTGTTGACCTTCATGGAGGAATGTTCAAGTCACTGATGTCTGTGCCACCAGCTCTGAGAACTTCTGCATGGACCCAGCCTTGCACAAAGCACTGCTTTATGTTATAAGAGTGCTGTGAAAATGCAATCTGTAAGTGTTCTTTGGTCGTAAACATAAATATGTCATATATGGAGTGGGGTATATGGTATCACACCACCTCTGCTGTAAAGTATGGTGGTGGTCACATCATGCTCTGGGGGTGCTTCTCAACAGCAAGCCCTGGAAGGTCTGTAAAGGTAGAGTTAATGCAAAAAATGGAAATGATTCAAATACAACAAATTGAATGTTCTGGGGTGACCAGGTCAAAGTCCAGACCTTAATCATCTTTGTGGCTGGACTTGAAAAGTGCTGTTCACATTTGATGCCAGAGAATTGACAGAGCTTGACCTGTTTTGCAAGGAAGAATGGGGACACATTGCAGTGTCCAGAAGTGCCAGCCCGATTGAGACATAGCCACACAGACTCAGTGCTGGTGCAGCCTGATCAGAAGGGGGTGAATATTTATGCAACCACTCTACCTACTTATACATTAACTAACAAACCTCATCCTAAGTATGTCTGTATCTTCTTCTATTGTAATTACAGTAAAGACATACAGCCAGGGGAGACTAAATAGAAATGGATGTTAGCATAAAGCTAAATAATTCATTCGATCAGCACACAAAACGAGTTCAGAATTGTATCATTTTCATTTCACACTCTCAACTCCCACATTGTAGATTAGAAATGCCCGTGGGGGGGTTTATGAGTTGTTCCCAACTGACTCTTGTTTTGATATATTTCTCTATGTTGTGTGACATGTTGGTTTAAATTAAGCTTCAATTTTAAATTTGTTTTGACTTCACTTTAAGTTGGAACAGTTAATAGTTTTTGAGACTGGGGGCTATTCTTAGCATGCCTGTGCTCTCATGGTCAAAAAACACCCATCTGGATAAACATTCATTTGAAGAAGGTGAAGGGTCTTTTTCAGAGTCTGTGTTCTCTCCCTCTGACTGCTGAGAACTTCTTTATACTCCATATAAAGCAGACAGATGTTAGATTGAACAAAAACACGTACACTGCGTCTGTACATTTAGCCCCCTGTACTGTTTGTCCGTCAAACCACAGAAAAACACAGATGTGGTTATTGTCAGGAAAACAGTGGGTGACTGCAACGCGCGTTTTTCTCAGACTATATGTGCTAAAGAAAGACGTTAAGTTTCCTGTGGATCCTGTCTATAAAATTTGCGTAGGGATCTCTTGGAGTTTACTCAAAGCTCAGTCAAACCTGAGGACAAACTTTCTCAATGCATTTTTGTGTCATTTCTGTGCTGCTTACATAACAAGAGCTTTTGTTTGACTAGTTTGCTCAATGGGAGTTATCACAGGGTAACAGGTACGCTCCAGTCTGAAGTTTATGTAATCTCTGTTTGGCAGTGTCTGCTCCTGTCCAAACCATCAAGTTCACCAGTGTTTGATCGGAGTGGGCAGGATGGCTGCTGTTGGTCAGGCTGCAAGTCACAAGTTTAACCCTTAAGTTCTGTGTCTATTGGTGCCGTCTTTGAAAAACCAATGCAGTGCAGCGTTTTCGGCATCCTGATCACACATCTTTTTGGGTGTCTGAGCAAGGGATGTAAGTTCCTCCAGATTGTTGCTGTGGACTTTCTAGACTCGGACTGCTACAGCGACTGAAGTCTCACCATCACCATCACTGCTACAACAGCAATATTAATTTTTCAACTCTCTCTCTCCCTCTGTTTCTGTATTTCCATCCATCCCTCTCCAACCCCGACACAGATGTCTGTCCAACATGAGTCTGGTTCTGTTTGAGGTTTCGGTCTGTTAATGGAAATTTTTCCTTGCTACTGTGTCTTGCTAAATGCTGCAAAGCACCACTACTCATAGTGGGTTTAGAAGAGATCAGACTCTTTGTTTATATATAACATTAACAGGTGAAGGATTAGTGAATTGATTGAGGAATGAAAACTGTCTTTGGTGTCAGTTTTTTTGTTGCTCACAGTGCTTTGGTTTGAAAATGGTGCAACTTTTGAGCACCACAGTGTTCATCAATGTCACTTCTGTATGACTGATCAATCAAGCTCAAGAAAGGGTGGGGCTTCATATAATAATAATAATAATAATAATAATAAGAAGAAGAAGAAGAAGAAGAAGAAGAAGAAGAAGAAGAATGGATTTCTATATGACTTTCAAAACACTCAAGGTCCCTTTAGAAGGAAGACTTAAAAACATTTCTGATATCCACCAAGTTAAGAACAGTGGCAGACATTTTTTATGGAGGATGACTTAACTACACAAGTGGGGAAAAAATGACTAGGTTGAGAGTTGCTTCTTATTCTTGGGCACAATTTAAATCAACTTTTTTTTGTATTTTCTCTGTAAATTCTGGCAAAATAAAAGTAATCACAAGCATACAGATCAAAACGTGTCAGTGAAAGGAACTTTGAAATCAAAGTCATGGGCCCTACCAGTGCAAAAACCACAGATATGCTCTGTATCATGTAAAGAAATACCAGTTTAAGACTGTGCCAAATATCTGGGGAAGTTAAAGTCAACTCTTCATGCTTCAAAAATCAAAAAACGTCTCTTGACTTCTGCTTTCATCAATAATTCAACCAAAGAAAAAAAAAGTTCAAGATGAACAGCCTCCAAAAGCCAAATACATTTAATAAAAGTGATGTCTTTCAAGGTAAAAAAGTATAAAAGTGATGTATTTCAAAGTAAAAAGTATATATACAAAAAAGTAGCAATACTATAACCACTTTCACATGGCTGTGAGTCCTTCTGTGGCTTTTATCACTATGTAGGTCAAATGTTATTGCTGTAGGTTTTCTGATTTCATTATCTTTATTGAGGTCAGAAGGCCATGAAGAAACTGACACTTGAAGAACCATGTGCTGATACATGTGAGGACTTAGGAGGTTACTATCTCACTTGTTGTAGGTCATATCAGATCTGATTTCATACCATTTCACCTGCTGCTGTGCATCCCTAATGACCAGATATGTAAATAAAAAAACAGATATATGAAACAGAAATGATGCCATGGAGCAGACACATCATCTGTTCAGTCCATGCAGTAATGGTGATCATACAAAGGACTGATGACTTGTGACTCATCTCAGGACCTAATTATTTACTTTCAGCACGAAACTAAACCTGATGGCCCACAGAAGTTTTAATAAATGTCAGCTGAAAGAGGAACGCCCTCATGTGAGATGCCTTACTGAGTTTTCCGAGCTTTTATCCAAAACATGAGACATAGTCCTGTCACGCGCATGTGGCAACAAACAGTGTTACAGTTTCATAGAGCAGACACTTTTTCCTAAAACAACAAAGATGAGATTAAGTACAGCGTGAATAAAGTTTAAGACGGGATGGAGACCTCATTATAAGTGTCACAAATTGCTTCATGTGTGGTTAGACCCATGGGCTGGTGTGCACTGATTAGAATTGTTTTCTTCTTCTTCTTTGTCTCAGAAGAAAATGGGCTGTAAGTACTTTGGCGGTACGTTCATCCTACAGTCTGTGAAGATGGGACGTGGCTACCAACATGCATCATCTAAACGTACAGCCAACAGGATATGAGAGCTGTAGCTGCCAAATGCCTGTTGGCATTGAAAGTGGTGAACACTGTGGGTGGATGTTGTCGTCAGGCTAACATCAGCTTCCTCTTTCCACCTTTAAAAACAGTGGGAGGAAATAGCAGGGGACAGCGTTAGCGGTGTAAAAATGCAATAGGGCAGACAGGCATGCCATTAAATAGTCATTATACTCATGCTGAAATAAATCACTTTTGTTTTATGTTGACTACTTAAGCAGTAGAAACCTTCAGACATTTTTCATTTAATTTTTTTGCATAATTGTCACCCATATATTAAACACAAGCATAATGCACCAAAGCTCAACATCCACTCTGAATGGGTGTGGATTTACACAACACTTTTCATATGTTGTATAAATCCTAGGATTTATCCAAAATCTGCTGAAGAAGGTCAGATCACAAAGTAGCACGAGATCGACACAAGACATGCTGAAATGATGAGGTTGTCATAAAGACCTTCTAGCTGGTTCATGGCATACTGAAGGGGTGGGTCTCAAACACCAAGGTCTTGCTGCCGTGTTGTAACATGGCATTTTTATACTCACCAAAGAGCTCCTTATAGGGCTTTGACTCGGAATGGCACCAGGGCTTGATTAGTGAGACAACTTATTCGGGTCTGAATGCTGCTGCTTTTCCTCCACACTTCCCCTTTAAAAGTGTAATTGCAGCGCGGGTGGAGTGGGGGCCTCCTTTCATGCCCTACAACGTGGCCAGGCGGAATGTAAACAAAGGATCCGATCAGAACACGCGCACAATCACAAAGTAAACCTTCCTTTTTGTCCGAAATGCTCCACAAACACTGTGTACCTTGAATAAACATACACATTAATTATTGAGCCATTTCCTTGAACATTTTATTGAAGATTACGGGCTTGAAACATCACTAAAGAAAGTGAACACTTTAGGGCAATAAGGTGCTTTGGTATTATAGTCAAAATTTAAACGTTTTGTCTGTGGTTTATCAAACAAAGAAAGGAGGCGGGGGGGTGATTGGGAGAATCGGGAGCCCCCCAGCAGTGCTCGTTGTAACACGACGCCTGTGGAGTTGCAATCATCACATGGCAGATGGAAATTTCCACTGAGTCCTTGCTTGTTAAATGGGAAGGGTCTCCAACTCTTGTCTTCACTAGTCCGTCTCCTCCTCCGCCTGCTGCAGCTGTCCGCCCAGCTCCAATAGCCGGTAAGACCCTCACATTTTCCTTTAATTTCTTCCCTACCTTTGCATGTAGCCTACATATCTGGATAATCCCGACCACCCTATCTGAGTCCCCAAAAGCGGGTAGTTTAATTCTGACCATCAAATGCCTCTGGAAGAAGCAGATCTAAGATGTTTAGCCTAATTTGAAAATGCAACAAAAAATGAAGTAGACGCATTTTACGCATGAGATTGATACACTTTGATGACTCCCAAGCTCACCAGTTACTGGATTCACAAACTCATCTTGTAAGAAAGAAGCAACAGTAGTCGTGTGTGAGTGTGTAGGGTGTAGCCTGCAGTCAATAGGAAGCAGTGTGAAGCGCCAAACACGCGTCTTTATTTATCAACGGGAATTACGCCTTATTTTGGCGCACGGTGATAATTTAGTGCCTGGATGTCACTTATGAAATACATGATCTCACTGAAGGCATCATTTGCTCATATGTGCTTAGAGCAGTCTTTTGCATGTTGTGTGTTTTGCTTACTTTCTCTGCTGGCCTGTTTTTCCGCCTTAACTTGAGGAAAGCACAAAAGCGGTTGTTGGTGAACATTGCCAAGCGCATCATTTTTGCTGCCTGTTAATATGCTCAGTATGTGTGCAATTTTAAATAACAATAAATAAGTTGGGTTTATTTGAAAGAAGACTTAAAGGGAGAGAGTATGGGGCTTTACTGTTAATGTAGATCAGGGTTTATGTAACAGCAGACAGGGGCATGCTGTGAGTGGCCTGTAGAGCTGACTGAAGACTAATAAATATGTTATGACTGCAATGGTAAGCTCCAGCTGTTGTTCTGGACTCCATGAAAATAAAGACAAACAAGTGTTTGAATTATTAAAACTTGATCAGATTCACAAAAACTTGTGGTTAAAGCCCTCGTGAATACTGTTTGTCTTTCTTTTTCATTTGATCATTAAATCCAGTTTTTCAGTGTCTTTCAGTCTGCTGTAGCTTGGTATTTTGTTGAGAAAAGAAAATCTAAGGAATCTGACGGTTCAGTATCTGTCAGTCTGGATGGGTTTATGAGCCTGGATGCTTTTCATACATCTGCTCACTTGTCACTTTCATTGCCACAATGCTGATGCTTGTCCTTCACATAACTCTCCTTTTGCTTCAGCTCCCTGATCCTAGTTTACGACCAGTAGGGTGACTAAAACAAAGCCCAGGTTCAACTGAAAATATCTCAGCTTTGGCACATTCATGTGGTGAGTTCAGTTTCCACTAGAGCTTCTCTGATTGCTAAAAATACCCAGTACTGAGACTGTACATGGGCTCATTCTACCCTCAGGTTCCCCTTTGCACCTTACTTACGCAACAGCAAAAAATGAAGTAATGCCCCCTTTTAATGAAGCCCCGCCTACATCTCTGTGAAATGTTTTTTGAGTCTCTGTAAATGTAAAGATAACAAATGAGTATGTAAAGTATTCTGGTAGTAAAAATGACGAATGAGTTAGAAAAGCTGCACATTCATTCTTGTGCTCTTGAGAAATATGCTCAATAACAAATAAACATTGTGTTCTTGTATTACTTAGCTGCAGCTGCTTATTCAAGTTGTTTTAATTCCACATGTAAATACTGTGGTAGATTTGGGGACTGGTTTGAGATAGAATCACAACACCATGTACAACCATTATCTGTGCATCAGTTTGAATTCTATTGGATGTTATTTCCCTCTAAGCTTGAATTCGTTCCAATGGACAACAATATTAAATGTTATAAAATAATGGAGAAATTCCTTCCTTGAGAACAGACTGCAAACACTAATAACACCAAGAGGTGTGGATCATTTGTCCCTACTATTAGCTCCATCCCAAGCTTGGACTCACAATGAATAATGGGTTGAGGATATTGAGTTTAATCCTTTCTACATCTCTGTTCCCTCTGAGAGGGAAACCCGCTGAAAACACTGATATCACGCTCAGCTTTGCCCGTACACATTAAACCTCCACTGTGCCATGCCCGAGTCAAAAAAACGACATAGTGACCTACTGTTTCGTTCTTGTGCTGTTGAAGCTACTGACTGCCTACCAACAAAATGTGCAATTATTGCACTTTTTCTGTGATTAGAGAAGAGGTTTTTGATATAAACTCCAGATGATCAACTCACCTCTTCTTCAGTCTCTAAACTTTTCTCATGTATACGGCTCCTACAGTTGCGTCACCATCTACAGTCCTGACATGATACTACAGAGTTTTAAGTCCCTTAGCGTGTCTGTGTAAAAGCAGATTTTTTTTCAGTGCATTATTTTACATTTAAGGATGAAGCACAGAGATGTGTTGTCGTGTAAACGGAGCCTACATCTTAAGGCTGCGCAGTTAATTGCAAATTAGTTTGAATCCCCATATGTCCTGCTGCAATATTCTAATTGCAGGTATTGCAATATGTCTGTTACCTCAAAAATGACAGAATACAACTTTTTGGGGTAGATGTTTGATGCTCTACACCAGTCTTATTCAACACTGTTCAACCAAAGTGCCAAGTGGTTGAAAACTACCTTTGCAAGAGCAACAATCTTAGTGTTGAAAAGTTTCAAAACAGAAAGAAGTAGTAACAATAATAAGTTTAAGGAGGCAAAACACTGTCATCCTTTTACTTTTCTTTTACTCTCCACTCGTGACTTGAAAGTGACTTGCTAAGGCCGCAGGTGAGAGGTGACACCAGCACAGGTTCCAGCACCTGTCAGCAGGGCCGAGCTCGGCTGCAGGATCTCACTCCTCATTGGCTGTCAGGAGACTGAATGACACATGTAGGTCGAACCCTGTTGAGCAGCTGCATGGTTTGAGCGCTGCAGGGTGCTGGCTGATGTAACTTTGAGTGTGAATGAGCCAACAATTTGGCAGACAGATACAGATTCAGTTTCAAAGGAGTGGAAATCGCTAACGTGGAGACACAGTGAGGCTCACTCATAAAGGAGAGAAGCAGTTGGCAGTTTTCCAAAACATCAGCAGGTTCAATTGAAATCTGAGAAGGTGTTTCACAGTCCAATCTAGTTGCAGGCCTATTTTTACCTGCAGGATTACATAACATAACGACAGGGGATGTACGATGAGGACACTTCATCGGAACTTTTTGAAGTGAACTGTTGTCAGTCCACTTGGGGAAAGTCCCTTTTGGTCTCAGCACATATGGTGGTCGAGGTCAGAGGTCTGCGGCAGGGGTTCAGGGCCCTGCTGTAGATCCTATAAACAAGGAAGGATGTTTGCAGACACAGCTGCCTGATCACTCTGTTCACTGTGTTGAACTTCTTTACAGCTTTTTGTCATTACATAAAACAGAGGGTGCCACTACGTCAAACACATCCTACTTCAAGAAAAAGGATCAACTTTGGAGGAATGATCTTTAAGTTGTTCACTCTGCTCTCTGGCAAGGTCAGATAGGTTGTCTGATTAATATTTAGAGCAAATAAAAGAGTGAAAAAGATCATCAAGCTGCATTTACCAGACTGATGGGACATTGCATTAGGGCGTACCAATTAATCCCAAATCAGATTAAATCTCAATACGGCCCGCTACAACATTATAAGTGCAGACATTGCAATATTTCCTTAGCCCTCCAATCTGTCAGAATACCTGAAACATTTTTATGCAGTAGATGGTTGATGCTCTACACTGGTGTTACTCAATCCTGCTCAACCAAAGGGCCAAATAGTTAAACGCAACCTTTGCGAGGGAAACAATTTATGTTGTCAAAAGTGATAAAAATAGCAAGAAGTAGCATTAAAACTAAGTTTAAGGAGGCAAAAATGGCCAAAAAGCAAGAAAATTGGAGAATCAAAATTGGATATTGTAAGAAAAAACAGTCCAAAAGTTGCAGCAACATGAGTGAAAAGTGACAAAAATGGGTGAAAAGACGTCAAGAGCAAAAAGAATGTCATTGGTTGGTGTTATGCTGTAGTTAATATCAATGTTCATTTCCAAAAATGTATACATTTAACAACACATAAAAGAGGGGACCCAAAAAAGTCTCATCATAAATCCCAATTGCAATATAGGGAAAATTGCTATTCAATTATTTTTGAATATGATTCAGCCCTACATTGCTTTCATGTTGGTCTGCTTGTTGGTTGTTGTCAGAGTTTGTCTGCTCTGCACAGAACAAGGCTGACTGTCCCCCTTTTGAAAGACTCATTTTTGTATTATTTTACAGACATGGAAGTACAACTGACTCACTAACAAGGAAAAGTTCACCACTCTGTTAGTTCTAACTGTGAATAAGCTAAATTTTAGGAAGCAGAGGCAAGAAAACTGCTCTGCTGGAGTCTGTTTTGCCTGTCATACTGTAATCAGTTGGTTGTGACCTCTGTAGGGATGTCATGTGATGCCTCTTGACCTAACACAACTTGGAACAATTTGGAGAAGGTTAAACTGAAATATGTTGAAATGATCAAGAATGCATATTTGTAAAGGTCTCAAATTACCTTCATTTTACTCATTCAGCTTGTAAATGATGTCATTGCAGTGTATAATGTGTGTCCACTTTCAACACAGGGACATTGCCAAACCTGACCAGTGCCAAATAGCCCCAAAAAGGGGCCTCTGAATGATCAAAGCTTCAGGGTCACTGATGCAACTGACAGCGGGTTTATACCCACACAGTATTGTAAACAAATGAACAAAAGAGATAGGAACTTGTAAGAGCACAGTGTGTCCTTATTATCCACTTTTTACATAATTTCACTCATTAAGATGATGAATTCACTCTTACATAACTGAAGAACTTGTATTTGACCTGTCAGGGATATTGAAAAGACGCTGTAGTAAGCTTTCA
This sequence comes from Thalassoma bifasciatum, assembly GCA_008086565.1. Taxonomy (NCBI): domain Eukaryota; kingdom Metazoa; phylum Chordata; class Actinopteri; order Labriformes; family Labridae; genus Thalassoma; species Thalassoma bifasciatum. Next base: position 213,111 of record RPOG01000335.1, read on the forward strand.
ACCCTCATGAACTTGGATTTTATTATTTCCTGGTTTTGTAAAATGGTAAAAGCTTATTTCAGGAGTCAGTTCTCTGATTTTAAAATAGAATGACAGTCACGTGAGATCCATAAATATCTTAATTTAATTCATCAGTAACTTCATTTGAACAGTTCTGTGCTTCCCTCCATTGGCTCTTCAGTATTTAGTTTGAAATTTATTATGAAAATCAGCTGATTATTCGTGGTATGATGTCACCTTCCTTTAACGTATTTGTGGAAGACCACTGAAGTGTAGCCTAGCTTGAAAATAAGATCACGTTACATGGCGTGATGGTGTTGTCATCTTTAGTGTACATCAGTTGGTAGATCAATACTAACTGATAAGACGATAACTGAGTGACTGCTGCAGCAAGTTCACAAACAAAGTTAGGACACACCAGGTTTTTGAACAAGAGGCCAAAACAGTGTTTACTAAAGGTCATCTGGCTTTTTATGTTATATGACAACAAAGACTTTGAGTCTTTGTGTTTTCTGTCTTTGGTTCCAACAGTAGTTGTAGCTTTTCTTAGAAGATTCTCTAGAAATGTTTTGTTCAGGGTTTGAAATTATTCTATTGCTCGCTCTTTGGAGAAAGTTATCTTGGACCCCAGGCTTTTTTGTTTTGCCTTTTTTTTGTCTTTTGCCAGTCTCATCTCTAAAGACAGTTTTCCTCACAGTTCATTCAATAACAGGAATCAGAGATTTGCTTTATAAGCCATATTATTGTTCTTAAACTTTGACCTGAAAATGTAAGAGCTTTTATTTCTGCTTGAGACCACGGATGGAGTGTTCAAAACAAAAAAAAAACTTAGTGTGACGATCAGTAAACTGAACCACAGACTGTTACAAACACAATCTATTGAAGCATAACTTAAGTGGAAGAGAAAATGGAACTTGTGTTTGTCCTGCAAGTGATTTGTCAAGGGAGGACTGCAGTCTTATCATTTGTGCTCATGTTTCGTACCTTCATAAATCTTAGCTGTCTGAGCTCAACCTAAAAGCATGCTCTGTTATTTAACTTCTTTTGTGTGTGGAAAAACTTCATTAGTCCTGTGGGACATTTACTCCAGTTCAGATGCAGACTAGTGGTGCAGAAGAGATGAAGAAAGCACTTCAATGTTACAATGCATTTCCATTTTGTAAGAGCGGTTCTAACTTTGATGGTGATGATAATTTTACTCTTCTGTGAGTCACATGCATCCAAGACCATGTTTTTGGCCATACTGGCAACGGGGTTTAATAACTCATATCCCAAATACATCAGGACTATGACCTTTAAGTCTTAATACTGCACCTGTAAAAAACTTCAGGATGTTAACATTGCACTTTGTGAGCAAACCAACACAAGCATCGAGCTCAAATTGCAGCAATGCAAGAATACACAGCCATGGAGGCGTCTGGGTCCATGAGACAGATTTCCCTGAAAAAGTGATTTTTTTTTTTTTTTTTAGAAATGGTCTGTGTGGATAAAGAGACCGTTAAATGTTGTTACACGTGTTTCTACAGCTAAAAAAGCTGCAGATTAACTGCATAAAATGGTGCATCAGGTATGAAAACTTGCCTGCAGCATCAGTCAAGAGAAAAATCTTGACCCTGGCTGAAAAATTTGCATACATTCCACGTGTGCAGGCGGCTGAGCCAAGTTTTGGGCTGGAAAGTCAGGAGTATGCTGAGGTGAATATCAGCCAATACTAGACCTTAGATTGTTGGCATCTGTATCATATGAGTTCTTCCATCTCAGGGATTCACAGGGCTACTGCAGGGTTTGAAACTTATCAGGAAATTTCTAGGTCAAAATAGTTGCCTTTCACTTTGAAAACTCCGGTTATTTCTTGGAGGGGAAAGCATGTCATCTTTTGTGCCGGTCATAAATCGCTCCCATGTGGACCCAGACAGACGGATCATCTGGTGGAGGGTGTGTACTCACTTTAAACCAGATGTGTGTGACTCTAAGCTTTGTGGGATGTGGTCGTATCCCTGCAGCTACAGCGCTTGCCCCCCATAGTTTTCAACTGCTACATATGATGACTGAGCACAGTAGCAACATAAGTACCAAATGTAACCAGCAGCTGTAAATCTGTCCTACATGACAGGCTCTATTTAGAGCTGCAATGGGTTAGGCTAGGTCGCACCATGTAAAATCAGCCTCAGTGGGGTAACACAAGCAGGGGATCCTGTCAGTTGTTTTACTGTCTGTGCAAATCTGTATTGGTCTTGTTTACAGACAGGATTAACACATTTCTAATGCTCTGCCTTGTTTTTGTCCATATCTGCGCCATTGAGAACAGAAATAAGAATAACTTGATTTTTTTTTCTGTCACTGAAATAGTGCAAGGACCCTACTGCTCAATTTTTTTTCACCATTAGATTCTGAGCTGTATCTCAAATGTTAAGGTAAACAGAAAGCTTTATTTTGAAAAACTTGGAATTGGTTTATCCAATCAGGAAAATTCCTGTAGCTTATGGTCAGTACAAAGTTTGATGTTTAGCCATCTACTAGAAAGTTTTGCAACTCAAAGACAGAAGGTCCAGATTGCCTCAGACTTGACATGTACAACTGGAATCCCTTCCTGAAAATGTTCTTGTGACATTGCTTCAACTTTTATCAAAGAACCACCAAATGAAAATTCTTTGTCAACATAATTCAGGAGGATGGAAAAAGACTCCCATGAACTTGATTGTTGGTAAATGTGGGTGATGTGTTTGGGAATCAGTGAAGCTGATTGACCAATCACTGGTTGATATTTGATTCAGGGACTTAAAGTTAAGTCAATTGTGAACGCTGCTCTTTACATACCCTTGAATCCTGATTTCACTCCTCTCTGCTCAGTACTCTTTCCTCTGAGTGACATAAAGTACTTTGCCTGTTAAAATGCTACTCCCAGCTTTAATTTGTTAAATTCATCAACCCAAATAAGAGGCTGTTCTTATGCTAAAGAATGAATCACAAGATACCCATCTGCCTCAGACGGTTGCATTTCTTCCTTTTAGCTGTTTCATTACATTTGCTTCATGAGCTCCTTAGAAAGGAGTTGGGTTGTAAATTGTTGCTTCTGTTATGTGTGTTAATTTCTTCAACTAAGCCAGCGTGAAGACAAGATGCCTGTAGAAGCTTCTGTATTTTGGGAACACCATGCTCATGTACATGATTTTTAAGCACTTCAGATGCCAAAACTAATGACATCAAATTGAAGATGTCTTATAAATAGATCGGATCAATGGTGTTTTTAAAATGTTTTTAAGAGCTGAAAAAATGCTCGAGGCTTTTCTGTAACCAGCAGAAAAGCAAGCATCCAAGTTGTTTCTACAAATAACAATGACTAAGCATCACATGATGTATGTCATATTATCCAACATTCGCCTGCATGCATGCAAAGCACTCATAGATTTTGCACTCTGAGGACAGAAATATCCGCTAGCTCAGGCCTGTGAAATTCTGTGGGGGGCCACTAACTTTCAAGCACTTTGGAAGCAATGCCTGCATGTAAATGTTCTTCACTACCCCTACTAGCTTTAGCTTTATGAAGTAGTCTATTGATTAATTGTACTTAAAGTAGCATCAGTGCCATACTATTGTATGCCATCTGGCCAGTCATTAAGCAGCATGCCCTGTGTGTATTTACAGTCAGTCACATGAGGTTGAGAGGTAAAAGCTTAAATTAGAGATTCCATCTCAAAATAATCACTGACAGGGTGCTAGACTGCTGCACCTGTCCAACAAAGATATAAGATACATGTAGAATACTGCTTTGGCTACATATGAACCTTCTTTAAGAACAAAAGTTATCTTTATCCAAACAAACACTTTTGACTTACAGCTCTTGTGAAGACTTGACAGTTTTCAAAAAGACTGACAATTTTTACATCATTATTTGTTATCTCTTGAGAGGATACTTGAAAGATATAAATGGTTTCAAACACCCCCCTGTGCTCAAGATCAACAAAAAGAGAAAGTTCTTCTTGGAAATGATAAATTAAAGGAGCAATTGTTGTAGCTTTAACAGCCAGAATCAAACAGCAAACAGCAGCTAACAATAAATACAAGTTCAACAACCTTTTCATTACTTATTCATGTTTAGTTACAGCTACAAGTGGAAAATTATGACTCTGGCTTCTTTCAAGAAAAAGTCACAAGACATGACATTTCACAGTTGACCCAGGACCCAACTCTCCACAGACATAGTTTATAGAAAATAACCGTACAAGAGTAAACACCACTATTGACTGGTACCGTTTTAGATGGAACTGCATTCAGGGCACGTCTGCTGACTGGAATGGGCAAAAGTTTGAGCTCAGGTTATGGCGTCACAGATGTTTTAACAACCTCTTGATCTATGACGTGAACACCCTCCTTGACCTGTTTACCAAGCTGATGTCAACACTGTTTTGTTCTGCTGCTGTAGAAAACAACATTCAAACACCTTCAGAAGAACATAAAAGGTCCTGAATGTATCTGTAAATTTCTTTTGCCTAAAAAATAAACTTTATTAATTCATAGGCTCAAGTTTCAAATAAACATTCACAGAGATACCAGGAACCAGCTTAATGATCAGGTCATCAGAAGCAGAGTAAAAGCAAAGTAAGCAAACAGTATGACACCATCATTATTTGAGAAATACTAAAACCTGTGTCAAAACAGAATCAAAACAGGGAGGTGCTTTCCGCTTCAAAGATAGACTTTGGAAAAATTAGCTAAGCAAGAAGTGAACTTCACACAAACAGTCCAACTGTCCTGGCAGACTCCTGCAGTATGTGGATACCACTAGAAAGATGACAAAGTTTTACCAAAACACCTTTCTGAGAAGATGACATGGGAAAACATGAGCCACAGTGACAGAAAAAGTGTTAGAAGAAGAGTACAAAGGGAACAAACCCTGAGCACTTGTTTGTGCTTGGACAGTTTTATAGGAAAAATATTTAAATACTTCTGGGCTCTTTAGGAAAGACTTTTCTAAACACTCTTTTACACTGATGCATAAAAAAGTATCAGGTTTTTAATTCTATCATTATGAGGCTTCTTATTGCTAAAAGATAATACTCAGTGAAAAATATTTTCCAGAGCCCAATCAAAGTCTGCTAAATTCTTTTTAAACAAGTGATTGAAAAATTATTTAAACTCTTACACTAATCAAAATATGAGTAAATATTCACATTTGTGCAGCTCGCAAGGTACTTTAGTGGCGGTCTAAAGCTGCTTGTTTGACTTATTGTGAGTTTTTTTTTTTAACCCTGCTGTCATATAAGCCCCTGCATCAATTAAACTCATGTGTTTTAACATCCCACATAACTTATGTGACTGCCAAGTTAAATGCAGCTCTATATTTATGAATCTGAAGTTTTTCAAAATCAGTTTGGTCACACATCACTGATGTAGAGATCATTTCCAAATTGCAACTTTCTGGTGCTAAATTTATTGCTGCGTAGAGCAATAACTATATATTCACAGCTATTAGACGAGTGAATTTCTTCTTTTGTGTCTTGGAAAAAGCATATGAACAGTTATTTAGTAATCAGGCTATTCACACACATTGCTGCAGTTGAAATCTTCGTACAGAAACACATTTAAAACCTTTTCCCCCCGGGGAACCTAAGCAGACAAGCGTCTAAAAATCCAGTACAGCTCATATTCCAGATGTTTAGTCTATACAGTACATAAAAATTTCTTCAGGTGGTAGAGAACATCACACCTCTACATGTTTTAATGAGTATGTGTTATATATACGTCAAACAGGCGTGCTCTCTCGGTACTAAATCTTCTACTAGTCTGGTCAAAGTTAACGACCATGTGAACCCAGGCCTCCGAGCTAACCCTTGTCCTTTTTTGGTGTGTGACCGTATTGGCTCGGTCACAGCTTTCAAGTCACAGGTAATTGGCCAGGAATGTGTGTTTTGCGCCCCGCACAAACTGAAATGACTGTGATGCCATTGAGGGAATGTCTCTGCGGCTAAAGAGAAGATCATTTTCACGGGTTTATGACTCTGAGAACTTTGCGGCTCTTTCTACTTTGGGGGGGCTTTTCTGTTTCAGACCCTCATAGGTTTGAGTTCATTGTAAATCTGACAACATCACAGTGAACAAGTTTGCCACAGGTTAAAATGATAGAGGCATAAGCTGATAACAGAATTCTAAGTATTTGTTGCCTTTCTTGATAATTTGGTATAGAACAGAGAAATATAACTTTTATCCTTCTAAGGACCCTATAAAGAAGATACTTAATAAAATCAACTTTTTTAATGGGCAGGCTAAACTGTATTGCTGTGTTAAAACCTGTCTTTTTTTTCTATATGGCTTTCCATTGAGAAGATTTCAGAGTGTATATGCTTAGTTTTAAAACTCCTGTTAATTGAGCTAATTGGACAGAGAACAGCTTTTGTTGCTAACATGCACCATGTGCCACCCACACAATTACAAACTCATGGAGCATGTCAGGAACAATACCCCCCCTTCCCCCTGCACTACAAAATAGACAAAGATAAAACCTCATCCCTAATGTGAGCATGACCCTGGGCACAGAGACATCCCTCTGTGCTGGCCTCCGATTGGTCAGATAGTGGCACAGCCCACCCCGAAACAACTGACAGTTAACCTCAGACTCTCCTGGGCAGCTACATGTGAGGAGCAGCGAGTGCAAATATTGGTGCGTGTGTCTGTGTTGGTACAGCACAGTCAGTGACAATGGATTTTGTTGTTATAAACGTGGATGGTGTGTGTGCTACTGAGCCGCTGGTGCACACAGGGCCATAGGAGCCTCAAGTGACCTTTTACCTCTACATGAGATGGGTCTGTGTCGTTTTCTGTTGGCATAGACTTAAACATTCATTGCATTTGTTGTCACGTGGCCGGTCATGTGATCATGTCTTAAAGCAACCAGGGGTATTTAATAGTATCAGTAAACTCTTGATCTTCACTCCAACTTTGGCAAAGTCAAGCTTGGACTGTTATTGTTGATGTTGTTATTGTTGTTTTCATCGTCTTATATTTGGACTCCATGCATTTGTATATAAATAACTTAACAGCACTTCAGATGCATATGTGTGAGTGTATATATGGGTGTTTGTATGTATATGTGTATTGGGGAATTTCAAGGGTGCTTACGACTGTGCTCAAAGAAGGTGCGGTCTGAGTGAACTCCATCCATCCTCATTGGTCAAAAGAGGCCCTCCCTCCTCCCTATTAAAAGCCTGCTTTCTCACCTGAGTTACAAAAGAGCCGCAGCCTCTCACCCTTCCACACATCAATCTTCACTTCCACTGTTGTTTTCCAGTATTGATTATCACAAAGCAGGAAAAAAAGTTTCAATCCTGGAATCAATGAAGGAACTTGAGATAAAGTAAGTATGCATTCTTTGCATTGAAAACTTAGTTTATATTGTGCTAGAGAATGAGTTGCTGACTGATAGTTTGTTGTCTTTTGAGGTTAAAACACATATCTCCTTGGCTTTACTTTTCTAGCTGCTGCAGGGGTGTGTTTGAGAAACGCATGGGGTTTTGTTCAGTCACAAATCAGGTAGAGTGAGTTTTTCTGTTCCCCTCGCTGGGAGGAATTCCTCTCTCAGGTGGCTGATGCAAGAGTTTGTTTGGATGAAGGATGTGGGGAGTAGATTGGGAGTGTCTCACAGAACAGATGCATGAGGATTTTGGGACCTACTTGTCGAAAAGGACGAGTTGATGTTGGATTGAATTTGAACAAAAATAGACTGTCAATTCAGCATCCGTCAACAAAAAGTTGTAAGTTTTTAACAATATGATTCCTATAACAAAGTCTGGGGTGCATATAAAGCTTGTTTTTTTTTGTGCCTGTGCAGCCTAGACGTGCGGTCTATCTTTGCAACACTTGTCAACCCATAACACACCTCTATAGACTTTGCATGCTATATTAGCGAAATTAGTGAAACATTGAATAGCAGCTCCTTCACTTTGAATCAAAAAAGGATTACCAGTATGCAAAAAGGAATGAAGTAGGACTAGATTCTTTCAGGGATAGAGTAACAGAATGTTAACATGGGATCAGCAAAGTCAAAAGACATTTAGATTGGTCTGCAAAGCTGTGACAATAATCACAAAGTAGAAGTGTCTCACCTTTGCTCTAGATTATTCTCAAACTAAAGCACAAAAGTTTATGATGCATCACTTAGTGTGGGAAGCATGATTTAGATACCATGTGCTCATTTGTAATAAGTGATGAAGTCACAATAATTCGATGTCATGAAAGAAACTCCAAAGAAAGAGTAGTTAGGGCTCTGTGATTCATCCAATGCACATTTGTTTAGAACAATTTTTGTGCCCATCATTGTAAAGGGGTATCATTGTAGCCAAAGAAGATGGAGACAGGAAAGAGTTAACCACTAAGACGCTGCAGATTCTTGATACTAGAGTTGCATGATTTGGCCGCCTTGGGGACAGAGTCACAGTTAGCATCAAAATAGATGGATGTCAACTCAGGTGTGAAGACACTTAGGAAACCCTGGGGACACAATAGCATGGAGATGATCCTCGTTGCTTGAGTCTGGGTTGTATTCATCTGGGCACTTCATTGACATTCATGCTGCTTTGAAAAGAGACTTGTGATGTTGAGTTTTAGCTATTTGTTAGCACAAATGGCCTTGGCCGGCTCGTCGTTGGGCTGCAACATCACATGTAAATGTGGTCGTTACTGCGTCTTTAATGTAAGCAGAGAAAGTTCCAACAACAAACAGGCAGCAGAGACGCTCTTTCCTCATCATGTTGAAATGAAAGGGTGAACCGCAGACGGTTTTGGCTGTTCATGTTCAGAACCACATCAGAAGTGTGTGTGCTGTATGGCATACTGCCATACATGTGTCCTTCTTTGCACTGGCTGTATCAACTACAGCATCAAACCAGGGAGCTTGTGAAGTTAACAAACTCAGACAGGTTAATCCTTTGGCCATGAAAGTGAAAACTATTCTTCGTCTCACTCTCGCCACAGAGCAGACAGCAACACAGACAGCTTTGGGTGTACTGGTGTGTGTGATGTTGTTGTTAACGGTAGCGAAGCTGCTTAATCTCTGTTGGCTTAATAAATTCTGGTTTTGAAGCATACTTCCAAAGAGCTATATAACACTACAAAACAACGGCCTGTTGGTGACTCCAATAACATAAAACAGGACGTCTTGTTTCCTCTTGTTGACTAAACTTCACCAGGAAGGAGAGTTTTGACACCTTTGACGCAGTCTGTTTCTAAAAAAGCTGTTGGAACATTTTGTGTAACTGGATAATGGCAGGTTCACAGTAAACACCTTTTGCGCTCTGTGATGCAAATATCCTACAATGAAAACGCTTGTGTCAGTTGCTTAACAATCAAACATAGATTTATTTTGTGTTTGCTTGGCTATATGATTTGATTCCTATTCACACTAATTCAGTCCTCTTCAGTCCTCTTCTCCTGCTGCATTAATTCCTATGCAGCACTTTCTGTGTAGTTGTCTTACTTAATCCAGCATTTACCACTTCAAAGTGAAGCTCAGCAACAATGCTTTTTTACAGCCTTGTGTTTTGGTTTCTTCAAGGAGCTTACTTGCTGCAGATATATTGTTTTATATAGTTTGGTAATGATTAAAACATCTGGACAGTAGATTGTTCTACTTTTTCCTTCTCCCCTAACTCAAAACAAAAAGACATAAGGGTAAAAAAAATTGAGTGCGTGAATTCATCACAGTTTAAAGATTTTGCATACCATGCCCTGGAGTTATACAGGGTATACTGTGTTTCTCTTTTTTTTCCTTCTAAACTGAGACTCTCAAACACTCAGGTGATGAACTTTCTTGGCATGTTAACATGGAAAACATTAGGATTTGAAGGCTACAGGCACTTGACTGAAGGATATGTGAAAGTTGCTGATCTTAAGGCATGAGTACTCAAAGGAAAAATAAATGCTCAAAGAGAAAAAACAGACAACCGATATATCTACAGGCAAAGTAAGAAGCTACAGCCTTTAGCTACATAGCTCAGCAAAGGTAAAACTGCAAACAGGGAGAACAGCTTGTCTTGTTCCAATACACATCTACTCACAAAGGTTGCTACTTCTCATTATTAAATTTCTTATAGCTTGCTCAGTGTTGATAAATTGACCGATGTGGTTTTGATGGGGATTAACATGTAAATATAATAGTCTGATATATTCATCCTTTTTATAGCCTCTATTATTGTACACTACTCCAGATTGGTTGGCTCATGTTAATGTTTCAGTAATTCATGTGCAAAATCTGCCAGCCTCAGTCTGAAAAAAACAACAGGTTTAGCCCTTTAGCATCATGAACTTAATGCAATTATTTTACAGCTGATGAACCAGTGATAAAATTTTAGTTCATTTCTTAAACCAAGCTAATTGTTCGATTATGCATTATAAATACATAATCAAACAAAAGCAACTTCGTTCTACTCACCCTCACTCTCGACTAAAACAGTACAACCCAAAACACAAAAAAACGTAATCGTTTGTCAATTTATGTACATTAGGTAGTTTTGTTAAGTGGGTGTTCCACAAACTTCCACATCTTTGCTGTTGTCAGAAATAAGAATCCGTTGTCTAAACTGTTCTCTAATAAAAGACCCTCCAGCTGAATGACAGAGCTCTTTTTGACTATTTCTCATTGTAGTTTTATGCTAGTGAGTGGAGTGTGGGTTTTTAGAAGCATTTACCGGCTTCATCCACTGTTGCAGCTCCCCTTACATAACTCCATGATGAATGCCACTGATGGAATATCTACAGTATGTGTGTGCCCCTTTGTAGCACTGTTGGCTGTTTCTTGTCACTGCGTGAGCCTGGGTAAACAAAATGGCGAACAAACAGGGCGGTGTGTAGATGGAGGCAGTCAGGTGGCCCCATGAACTCATTGTATCTTTGACCTGGTTTCAGGGTCTGTTGACTTAACTTCAGTCAGTAACCTTCATTTACGTCAATGTCGGCTTGTAATGTCAAAGAGCAGTCTTAAAGGAGATATACCTTTCCTCATGTAGTAGTTTTGTTACAGTATGATTGCAAAAGATGTGACACCCAAATGACAGTTGTTCATTACAAATATTTAGAAGATATAAAATAGAAAAGCTAGTTCTGGTGAAAATGCATTGGGTGTAAATGTTGCATCATATCCCAGCATTCCTCTTCAAGGCAACATGACAAATCCTCCCTCAGTTCCAGGAAATGGGATGGACTGGTTTGTAGGTTACAGGGCCCCATTTCTTTTTCCAAAGTGTTCCACATTAAGGCCAAAAGGCTCCTTTGTTGGCGATAAAGCCAGACAATACATGTCCCTGCCTGTAAATTTGCATTCCTGTGGTAAACTTTACTGTAAGTGAAGTGTAAGACTTTGGGAACTCACTGGAAATTAAAAGGTAGACGCCTGTCAAATGATCTTAGTCACTGAAATCTAACTGTTTCTTTTGTTTCTGTCTTCATTAGGTCCTCCAGAAGTTAAGAATAAAGCTCACCACCACCACTTAGTGAATATTAAAACACCGAGATCTTAAATACCAGACCTTTCTGCTGCTCATACTGCCGTGCACCATGCCAGGAGTCGTGGATCGCATGGAGCTGAGTAAAGTCTCCACTGAGGCTGATGATGACAGCACAGATAGTTTGGATGATCGCTACACAGAGCCCATCGACTCTGAGAAGGCCACCATTGACAGGTAGGCGTCAAGTTTTAGAGACTCTTTTTCAACAGCCTCTGCTCACTTACAACAAAAATACATAATTGCTGTCAGCTTCAAAAATACCTTGTTCTTAGTAGCTCATTTGTACCTCAGCATAGAATTTGCAGGGTTGAATATTTTTATTTTCTGTGTGCTCGGTGCACAGATTTCTCAAAATGAGAAGTACATTATAAATTAGATTTATTATTATCACTCTAAGACACAACCAGGTGACCTGAGATTACCAGCACCAAAAGGTCAGCTGGTCCCAACTGTTTGCATCATGACATCGTCCTCTTTGGTTAAATATTTGGTCATGAGTGAAACACAAACTCTATTAGGGCAGAGCAATCAAATAAACTTTACATAATAAATTATATCCACTGGTCTGAGATGAAGTTGAGCAAAATGTTACTGACTTTGAATCAGTCATGTTCAAACTACAGAACTTGTTTGACAGATACACAATTAAAATGTTTCAAGTATCCGTCCAACCAAAAACAAAGATCCATTCATTTGAATGAAATAAATCGTGAACACAATCACCACTTCAATAAAGTCCTGATTTATCAGTAAACACTTTTGGTACATTGTGGAGGGGAATCAAATGAATTATAATTTATTTTCTTTATCACGTTGTTTGTATATGTAACTTTTTTCAGGAATTCTGGCAGCTATTCATTCGCCAATCTTTTTTCTTCTTTGTCTAATTTATAGTTTCCCTGTGGATATATTTGGTTCAAATACAGTTGAATCTGAAACTTGAAATATGCCAGTGAGTGTGTAATGTTCACAGTCTTAAACCGTTTCATTCTTCTGTTTAATTCTTGAGCTCTTTTAAATCAAGTCACCTTGGTTGACTATTCACTGGTTACACCACAAAATGATCTAATTTCTCTGTCATATTTTATTTTTTGAATGTATTTAATATAAAGATGATTATCATTTTTCCACAGTCAGTTTTTGGATGACATTGATGATGGCGAAAGCCAAAAGTTCCTGGCAAACGGGATGATGAAGAAAAAGAAATACGAAGGATACCATGAAGAATATGTAAGAGAATTTAAAGTCACACTTCCAGTTTTATTCAATCAGAGTTTACTGTCTTTTATACTTGAGTACTTTTTATTTATACTTTTTGTTCTGTCAAACCTTTTCCTGTTTTTCTTCTCACTTCCTGCAGCATCCTGGTCACACCTCCTTTGGGATGTCTGTCTTTAACCTGAGCAATGCCATAATGGGCAGTGGGATCCTCGGCCTGTCCTATGCCATGGCTAACACTGGCATTATTCTCTTTACGTAAGTACTACTGCAGGAGAACAAGTCCACCACAAAATCATTTGCATGTTAGGGTGTGTATCAGAAAAGCAGGATAGTGCATGACAGGACAGACAAGTTGCTTATATCAACTTGTTTCTTGGTCCATTGCATTGAGACTGTTTCATTGAAAGGTTTTTTGATAAGCTGTCAAAATTCAAAAGCCCTCGGTGCAAGTTTGTTTAATTCATTTCATTTTCTTTAATAAAATGTTAATCCAAATTTATAGTCTGGCACAGTTTGAGCAGACTGAGACGTCATATTAAGGCGAGGACAGTGTTTTCTTCAAACAGTATATGCAGATAGAAGTGAGGCTGGGTCGAGCTGCATCATTCAAGGCGGAACCTTTGAAAAAGGTGTCGTGGCATGAAAATGTAATCGGTAGTGGGATGAGTAGCAACCTTTACCAATATGGCAGTAAAAGAAGTCAGGCCACTTAGTTTGTTCTGAAAGGTTAGTTGGTTAGTAAAGTACTTTCCCTCTCTTCTGTCCCTGTTTGTGATTGATGAACTGGTGTGTGCCTTCTGTACCCCTCAAATACCTTAGAGCAGTGGTATTTGACCCCCCACCCCCTTGCCCCGAGCCCTCTGGCGCCCCCCTGTGGGGGAAGTGAACCCCAGGTTGGGAACCACTGCCTTAGGAAGTATCATCTTTACAGTTTCTAGTACTATAGTATACTAAACAACAACAATCACATTATGTAGTGGCACTAACCAACAGTTTTTGGAACAAATAAATAACTATTCTAAATCATCATAAGATGTAGCAAATGTTTTGTAATGTATTGATCAGATTCTTACCACCTTTCTCCCACTAATGCCCCACCACCACAAATACAATGTTTTCTCTGTTAGTCATACACAAAGGCATGTGTGTCATGAGCCACAGGCTAATGTTAGCATGATTTTTCCTCATAAACATAGTGGTCAAACTTCTTACCAGAGGGCAGGTTTGAGATATTTTCAGAGGGTATTTACTTTGTATTGAAAGAGTAAAAAGTCAGGGTAGCTTTTGAAAATCTGAAACAAATGTAAAATGGTGGTGTAGCCTTGCTCTGAAGTCTGTGAGGTCGTAAATATGCACAGCAGTGCCTCTGGCAAAATGCTTATTTTAACTATCATGGTATTGCAAACTGACAGTACTACTTTGTGGTGGAAATCCTATAACCTTTTCAACTAGGCAAAATCACTGCCGTAAGCTAAAAGGTAAAGTTAGCACAATGCGTCTACATGATAGTGCTTACTTACCAGCCATGAGAGAGAAAGTGTTCACAAGGTTAAAAATAGAAATTTAATGTGTTACCATGCTAACTTGATAATCAGTAAAACAGGATGCAGAAATTTGACAAATTAGAGCTATGGCTTTGTGTGGATTCTACTTAAATTCATGCCCTAAATGGGGGTGCATGTGTGAGCTTTATCTCACTAAACAGTCACATTACCACTTGGAACATAGCAGCTCATGGAAATGGTTGACCCCCCAGCACCTCGTGCCCTTAGTTCCTCTGGCATCTATCACCCAGCTCTTTCCATCCACTGCTTATGCATTACCAGCATTCATGGGTGACTTCTAATATCCGCCCCCCACTGCTGTCACCCAACACCTTTCAGCCACACATCATGCAACCTGCTGTCCACTGGGTATGCTGCAGGATTATGAAAATTACAGGGTGCCACTTCTCTGAGGCTAAATGTTTACCATATCCCTGTCCTTTCTATGCCACTGGTTTGTTGACATACACTAAGCTATCTTAAGCATGCAGCAGATGCATTTATTGACATTGCACCAATGTGACAAGGCCTTTGGGATGCTTTAACTATATAAAAGTCACACGTCTCCCAAGACAACTCCCCTTCAAACAAACAAATAGCTTTGCTGACGCACATGTCCAACAGCTGCATTTTGTTGCTGCTATTGGAGACAACATACTTATAATGGCTATGTCAAAGATGTTTGGATGAAATCTTTTTGTAGAGAGTGTGTCCAACTTGCTTGTATCTAATTATGTGCATCTAATCTTCAGTTTTAGCCAACAGAAATAAAAATGTCAAAGCTGATTTGTTTCATGTGTCTGATGACATTTCTGTCACGTTTTGACCTTTTCTGCAGTTGCTGACCCATGCTTTTCCTCTGTTTGCAGAATCCTCCTTATCGGGGTGGCCATTCTCTCCTTGTATTCAGTACATCTGCTCCTTGTAACAGCTAAAGAAGGAGGTCAGTCTAAGGTCTTTTTAAATCAGGAAAATCAACCTGGAATGTACAATGAATCCTTGTGGCTGCTTTTTTAGAGAGCACAAAATATCTGTAGTTATTTTTAATGATAATCCCTTTCCTGTTTAATGGGCAAATTCTTACTCATTGTGTGTTCCGGCAGGATCTCTCATCTATGAAAAACTGGGAGAGAGAGCCTTTGGCTGGCCTGGCAAGATGGCAGCATTTATATCCATTACGATGCAGAATATAGGAGGTAAGTATATAGGCATAATATCTCTAACTTGGTTTGAAAATATACTTGTCAATGCAGTATAATGTGTTTCCTGAAGAGATGGATTAAACTGTCAGGAGATTTAAAGCACTTGCTGTCATGTCCTTACTGTTTCACAGCGATGTCCAGCTACCTCTTTATTGTGAAGTATGAACTGCCTGAAGTTATCAGAGCCTTCTTGGGTTTAGAAAAAATCTCTGGGTAAGTGTGTGCTTTATGAGATAAATATGTACATTCACTGTGTTAAGTATCAGTTAAAACTTAAATTGAACCTCTCTGCAGTGAATGGTACCTGGATGGAAACTACCTGGTGGTGTTTGTGTCTGTTGGAATCATTCTGCCTTTGTCTCTCCTGAAAAACCTCGGTAAGGGAATAATTATCTCAAATAATACATTAAATGCTTGTTACGTTACTTCTAAGATTAGGCTAGTTTTAATTCAGCACACTTGAATTGCAGTGAAAAATGTTTATTTCAAGTAATGTAAAAGAAAAACAATGAGCAAGGAGAAAGTAAAAAAAAAAGCAACTTTGCAATTTTGCAAGAAACAGAAAGGAAAAAAAATAACAACTGTTAAATTACTGATTAACCTTCTTTTACATTTCCCAAAAATAAGTGGATTTTAATTTTTATACATATATGTATGTTTATATATATAAATATATTTTGCTTTCTTGCCCGTACACAGCAGTTTTCAAATCCTCTCTTTACACCTGTTTTTTGAAAAATATCACTGACTTTTCGGGAGCACTTTTCATATTCTCCAATTCTGTGCCAGTGTTTTATATCATGTTCCTGCAGCTGTCTCTAATTAAATCAACCAAACCTAGAAATGTGAGAAGCTAGGTAAGCCCCCAGTCAGCTCCAGTAATCAGGAGTTACCGTAATGCAAACCTGCTATGAGGCCTTGAGTCAGAGCCAGTTCTCCTTCTATGAGGACATGAGTCAGATCCCCCATTCTGGCCCACCTCCAGTTAAGCTGCATGCTAAGCACACTGCTCATATTACTGATCATTTTACTTAGACAGTAACACAAGGGAACAAAGAGATTTACAGGCTTCTGTCTGAGTCTAGCTTAAAAAAAGTCAAGTTAGCATTTGTGATCCCTGCTGTTTTTGTCTTGGCGTTATTTTTGATGGGAACTAAATTGGGTCAGTTTTTCTTTCTGTGATAAGAGGCTTTCTTCACACCTCATCTAGAGTCTGAACTTCTGTCCCTACTCCATTTCTATGGTCTATTTAAAGATCTGGGTCACGGCTTGTAACACGATGTGATCTACATCTAAGAATAAACAGCAAATAGGAGTTGTAGCCAACATTAAAAAGACAGAACAGTGTGCCAAGTTGCATCGTAAGAATAGCAACTTTGACACAGTATTACATCAGTATCTGGTATCGCTGACCCACTGACCTTTTCTCCTCAGGCTACTTGGGGTACACCAGCGGCTTTTCCCTTACCTGCATGGTCTTCTTCCTGGGAGTGGTATGTCCAGATTTTTAAAAGTTTTCCAGAAATCCTTAGCAAAACATGCAATTAAGTCATAGGCTGTCAATAAGAAGTAACCGCTTTGTGTAGAAAAAAGTAAAACCCAATGGGGGAGTCACCTGAAACTGCAGTCGAGTGACCAGCAGAAGGTGCTTCCATGGATCAGACTGATTTATGAGCCTGGCTTTAAGTGAACTAAAATGGCCTTCCAACTGGTAGTTTCAGGTCCTCTCCAATAAGGCATTATAGTCATTTCATATATGATAGTCTGCCGTACACTGAAGACTAAACAGAAACATAAGGGCTGTGAGTAAAATAAATTCACCTCAAGCAAGAAGCTTAGGAGCAATGAAGCCTGGATATTAGATTGTTTTTTTAAAAATGACAACAAAGCTTGATTTTTAAAGAATATGAAAGAAAAATGGTAACAGTAGTTTATACATTATTACTGTATTTCTGTCTCCGGACCCCTCGGGGCTAAAATTGTTGTTTTGTTTCTGAATCTAAAACTGAAACTATCACACCTGGAGAACTGCAACATTTCATCCTCTGGGATTTTCAGCTATGTAGTTTTATTACAGCCCAGCCAATATTAGATGTTGGATATTTGAGAGCTGCATCAGTCTGAGAGTACAAACATACCCAGTTTTCAAATGTTGAGACAGAAAATATGATGAGGGTGCTTACCTGAAATACTTCTCTTAAAATGTTGATACAATGGTTCTTCTGTAAGGCTCTTAAGGTAATAACTTATTGCTACAAACGTAATTTTCTTGTATGGAGTGCTTCTTGCAAGGTTAAGATTTTTGCAGAATGATGAATCTTTTCCTGCTGAGCTGCCATACAAATATCACAAAGCAAACATGTCATACTCAGTTCTGGACCACCCAAGCAGCAGTGTTACAGAAGTGTTAGAAACTGCAGTTATTCAAGTGTCCACTTGAGGCTCGCTGCAAAACCACTGTGGGCTACATATACACTCAT
The DNA here is from genome assembly GCA_008086565.1 of Thalassoma bifasciatum. Taxonomy (NCBI): domain Eukaryota; kingdom Metazoa; phylum Chordata; class Actinopteri; order Labriformes; family Labridae; genus Thalassoma; species Thalassoma bifasciatum. Next base: position 231,053 of record RPOG01000335.1, read on the forward strand.
TCTTAAAAAGCGTATCTTGGCGGCAGAATTGAACATACTTCCTGCCCAATTCAAAAACGGTAATGCTCTTTTCTAGGTGATCTACAAAAAGACCCAGCTGCCCTGCCCTCTCCCTTTCCTGGACCACCACCCAACAAACCTTAGCGTGAATGCCTCGGACATGTCAGGTTTGCACCATTCCCTTAACAGCTCGGGGCAGATGGATTTCTCACGGGCTGACATTACTCCGGCTGTCCCCAACACTAACGATGCCCATCACTCCACTGGTGTCCACTATGAGCCACATCCTGACGATGAGGAGATGTGCACACCCAAATACTTTGTCTTCAACTCTCAGGTATGTCTGAGTTAAAGGTAGCCTAAAGTTCAGCTTCGATGATTGGCTGTCATCCACTGATTCATTATCTGTACTGCTTTTTTAATCATGGTCACCAAGGGGTGGAGCCTATCCCATCTATCACTAGACAAGGCACAAGCCTACCATAGGGGTCATACTACCAACTACCCACACACTCGCACCTATGGGCAGTTTGAGGGTGAAACAAATCTTTATTCGCTCTAAGCTGAGCTCTCAGCTGTGTCACATGTAATTGTAGGCTTTTTTTAAATAGAGAGAGGGGATTTGAACTGCAAAAGTGTTCTCTCAGTCTTTCAGTCCATTTATCCTCAGTCATTAGTTTAGAAAACTAATTAGGGGTTAAAAATGTAAGAATATGTGAGGATTATGAAGTAAGCCTTTGCTAAGCTCGACTATTGAATTAGGTGTTTCCTTCCTCTACATTCGGACAAAAAAAATGTAGAGCTGCTGTTCTTACACGTGGCATCCTACAACCTACAAATCTGAAAGAAAAGAATGTGAAGTATTTGCCATGACATGTTTGATCAGGGTGGAGTTTTCAGGGTGTGTTTTGGTCTTTGTCTGTTCAGAGATTTGTGTTTGGGCACAAAATAAAGATAAGACTGTGACCCATAGCGGCAAAGTATTCAAGTAGTCACACAACATCATTTAGACCTTTTACTTGCTACAAGTGCAAGTTCAAAATGAGGCAGTTATTACATCTAATCTGAGGTTGTTTTTTTTTTTTAATTCTTTACTGCTTGTGTAGACTGTTTTGCCATGTTTGTTTGTCATTTCACATGACAGTTCAAGAGTCCTGGCATAGTAGTAGTTGTAGTAGTATGTTGTTTAGATAGTGAAAGTGTTGATGGAATTCAGGCATGCACACTGTAAGAAGACACTCATAGTGAAAGTTTGCCTCTGCCCTGCACACCACAAAAAAGAAAGGTGAGGACTGACTTAAAACAAGAGAGGAAACCAACGTGTTGAACATGTTCTTGGTATAAGTTAGCGCAAGAAAGCATGCCAGCGGCTGTGATTGAAGTCAGCAGTTTTGGACTGGATACCTAAACATGTTTTATGGCCAGTTGTCATACTGAGATGTAAACTCAGACATCATTTTGTTCATTTCTAACACAGACTGCCTACACTGTGCCTATCCTGGCCTTTGCTTTCGTGTGCCATCCAGAAATTCTGCCCATCTACAGTGAGCTGAAAGAGTAAGTTCCTCTCTTTTCACTTTCACATTGCAATAAAACACCATCAACATTGGATCTGCAGAGCACAGAAAAGAAATACTGTGCTATCACTCTGTTTAATAAAGCGATAAACAGATTAAGTTATAAATCCAATATGAATAGATCTTTTTCTATATGAGTCTGGTTTACAATTCATGATTTACCTAAAACTGGCAGAATGACCCTCCTGAAAGGGCAATCCATTCAAAAAGCAACTTTTGATGTTATCCTGATAGAATCTTTTTAAGACAGCAGATTAAGTGTGAGGATTTAAGAATTTAGGGAGTGTTTGTTTTGCATCTTTGCATCCTATTAATGAGGAAATAGTTTTTTTTTTCTTGCAGCCTTAACTTTGAAAGCCACAGCATTAAAACTACCCCAGTTTTGCTGCTATAGATCTATAGGTAATATTTTAAGAGCAACATTTTAGACCTTGAGTCTTCTTAACCTGTGCTGTGATTCTAACATCGTTTACATACATACATAATTTTTTTTTTAATAGTCAAAGTAACAATTGAGGATTAAGCAGTGTCTTATCAGTAAAATTTCAGCGAGAAGTCAAGGTCCAGATGAGATGAGTCACCGATAGAGTAAAGCTTTTAGCTCAGCTCCTGAGGGTGTTGTCTGGACATGTCCAGCAGTGCAGGGGATGTGTTGGGGCTTAAATCTGCCCAGAACATTCCTTTTATATCAGGTCTCAAGTGTAGAACTTAATCCGTGAAAAGCAATTAAGCCTTTTAAAAGTGAACGTTTGTGTTGTTTCACAGTCGCACCAGAAAAAAGATGCAGAACGTCTCCAACTTGTCCATCTTGATGATGCTGATTATGTACATGCTGTCTGCGCTGTTTGGCTACCTCACCTTCTACGGTAGGAACATAAACATACCAAAGCCATGATGGTTAGGCCCTCATCAAGGACATGAGATAGCTTATGTTTTGAGTGATATCCAAACACAATACATCTTGTTATGCTAATGTAACACTGGGACTAAAATTGTCTCTGCAGTGGCACATTTATTTTTTTACAGCTTTTATGGCTTTTTTAAACAGAATTCTTCACAAATTGTCTATCTTTCACCCCAAATACAGAGAACGTGGAGGCAGAGTTGCTCCACACCTTCACCAAGGTTTACAAGTTTGACACCATGTTGCTACTGGTGCGTTTGGCTGTTCTCACTGCTGTCACTCTGACTGTCCCCATCGTGCTGTTCCCTGTAAGTACATCATACCTCCAAACACAGCCTGTCTATTTAAAGCTGCTCCCTTTCCTCCTTGGTAAACCATTATGCTTAGAATGTTTTCACTGAAAGGGTTTATTTCAAGGGCTCATGATAATGATGGAGCAGAAAATAATTTGACACACGTCAGAGTGCACAAACAGTCACTACGCAAACAGAAACAAACACCTCCCAGATAATGGGGCAGCTGACGCCAACCGCCTGCTTGAGAAAGCATTTATTCAGCCAAGAATTACTGCCGTTTTGTGTCACTCCGCTTACAGACCATGTTTTGTGTTTGGTGCAGAGTCAGACCTTTTTTTGTTGATTTTGGACGCAGTTTGTGGAAAAAAGAACACACTGTTCAGTATGGTACTGGGCTGGTGTCGTCATCTTGAGTCTCAGTGCACACAGGTTGTAAACTGCCACACCTCTTAATTACGCAAACAGACACACATGTACTTCACACACTTCAACATCTCAACAGCAAATCCTCTCTTCCTCTTCCTCTTTCAAAATGGGGTCAAAGGCTAAGCTCTTGAGTGAGGTCCAGTAACTAAAACTTATCTGGCTGCATTCATGCACACGTACGTCTACTCACCCTTCAGCTTTCTTGCCCCATATATGTCCATGAACTAATTTTAGCGTCCCCTCATCTGACATGAGGAGAACAAAAAAGGCTGCCAGCCTGCAGAAGTTTCATGTCCCAGTTAAGCTTCCATGTGGGTACAAACACACATACACACATTTCACGTCCAGAAAAGCTCTTAACTTAAGGGTAATGTCCAAAGAGACTGCAAGTACAGCAGACAGCCACCAGGGAGCAGCAGATTTTTATAGCTCAAAAATGCTGACAGAGAATGATGCAGCAGTGGCTGCATACCAGGGCTACACACACAAACACACACACATACACACATTTCATTCTGCACAAGTAAAAACCATTCAGCAAATGATTCATCAAAGTTATTAATCTACTACCTGATAAAAAAAACAACTTAACTGACATTTTTGGTTGCTTTATCATTTTAGGCGTAATCACACATTTTCCCTTGAATACCTTTAAACCCCCCACCACACACACACACACACATACACACACATGCACACGCGCACACACACACACACACACACACACACACACACACACACACACACACACACACACACCCCTCTCTCAGCAGACAGTGCTGTTTTTTCTGTCTGTTGGAACGTGAGAGAGGATCCCCCTCTCTCCTCCTCTCTCTCGCTCCCTCTTTCTCTCTCTCTCTCTCTTCTCTCTGCAGTGGAAGTTTACAGCTTCACAGTGGGCAGTGGAAAAACCCTCACCCTGACTGCCAGCTTCAAAGAGATAAAGGGGCGGAGCTGATGAAGCAAACAAAGGGGGTGGGCTTGTAGAGAGAGCAGACTGATGGACAAACCTTTTTCCGGGGACGCAAGTTGAATAGTTATGAGTTGATGATGAAAAATGATGGTATGGTAAACCTGTGTCTGCAGCTGCATCATTCCACGAGTATGGTGCTGTCGTATGACTGTCTGTTACAGCGATACAGTACCTACAAATGTAAGGATGAGTATCCATGTTTAGTTTTCTGTTGACGTTTATAATATGCCATCATTAAATACCTAGAAGTAAATAACATCCTAAAATGAGCTACAAGAGATGTTTGCAGTGCTGCCTCAGCTCTATATGATACACCACTCTTCATTTAAGAGGAGCTTTTGGGCTGGATAAAACACACTGTCTGGCCAAAAGAAAAGTCGCCATCTGGATTTAACTTAGTAAATAGGTATAAGCTTCCTATTAGATAAATATTGCAATGGCGATTAGCTTTCAGCTTTTCAACATTTTGTTTAACCACAGCTGATGCAGTGAGTAACTTCTCATTTCTTAAACAACCATTGAGAAAGACACATCCTGTGGTTGTGGAAAAGACGTTAGTCCTTTGAAGAAGGGTCATATCACTTGCATGAATCAAGCAGAGAAAACATCTAAGGAGAGAGTAAAATTGTGTTAGGAACTGTCCAACATGTTATTAAAAAATGGAAAGATGATGGGAAACTATCGTCTTGGGCCCATTGGGGTAAGAGGAGAGGCAGGTGAAGTGATGCACCCATCATGCCTAGTGCCCACTGTACAAGCCTGTGGGGGCAGTACTATAATCTGGGGTTGCTGCAGTTGCTCAGGTCTGCAAGCTCAGCAACATTATGTGCCACAAGAATGAGGTCAGCTGACTACCTGAATATGCTAGGTTATTCTATCAATGTTTTTTTTTTCAGCACAGGCAATATCAGGATTCATTGGGCTCAAGATGTGAAAGAGTGGTTCAGGGAGCATGAGACATTTTTTTCACAAATGGATTGGCCGTCATAGAGTCCAGACCTCAACCTCATTGAGAATCTTTGGGATGTGATGGAGAAGACTTTGCGCAGTGGTCAGACTCTTCCATCATCAACACAAGATCTTGGTGAAAAATTAACGCAATACTAGATGGAAATAAATCTTGTGACATTGCAGAAGCTTATGGAAACAATGCCACAGAGGTTGCATGCTATAATCAAAGCTAAAGGCGGTCCAACAAATTATTAGTGTGTGACATTTTTTTTTTGGCCAGGCAGTGTATGTGAAAACAGTTTGCTTTGAGAATATCACAAGATCTTCATGAGATTTGCTGGAATAATGAGGTCATCACATAAGGATCTCTTAATCTGGATCCTAAGCTTAAGGCAGTACAGTGAAGTCTTAGAGTGTGTGACCCTTTTTGTTTCTTTGGTGGCGACTTTTTTTTGGGCCAGGCAGTGGATCCACTCATGCTGCTGATTTTCCAATCCAAACAAACACTAAAAAGTGAAGTTTGTTTGTGTAAGAAAACTAGTTAAAAATAACCTGAGGTCCAAAAGGAAACATCCTTGTTCATGCAGCATTGTGAATTATGCATGACACACTTTTTACATAATTATGTAATTTTTTACATTCAACAACCCTGCTATTTTGAATAATGTCAATAATGACACAAGATGCAGTATAGTGAACATCCTTTCTGTAGTTCCTTTTGTATGCCTCTGTGGGGCAGAGTACTGATGGGTGAGCCACAATCGTCCAGTGAAAACAGTACAAATGTTCATTTTCAGAAAAAAAGATACTTATATTTGATTTTCAACCATGAAAATCCATTTCAACTTCATTTCAAGTTTGGTCATTGAGTAAAAATGTGAATAAAAACAGATTAGGGTTGTACAAACAGGCTGATGATCTAGCACTTGTTGTCCTTACCTTGCTTGGACTTTGAACTTTACTGGGGCAGAAGGAAGGATGAGACTGTCTAAATAATCAATGCTGATGAAAAGTGAGAGTGAAGGGGACTAAGATTACAGAAAGACAACAGAAGACTGAAATCAGACACCACAAAGCAGCTGTGTGGTTACTTGTACCCTGGTGAAAGGCAGGACAACCGTCAGGGTAAGGGGTTCAAATTCCACTGCGGGCACGTGCATGAAAAACATAACCACAGTCATGTTCGGCACACATGATTCACATGTAGTCTTTGAATGAGCCATAAAGCTTTTATAAACGTTAAGCAAGCTGTGAAAGCTTCTGTGAAAGAGTGAGTTTGACTTGTATAAACCTGTACATGGAGTGTGAGTCATAACCCGCTCTACATGAGTCAGTGATATTGATATGTATCGTTTCCTGAGAAAAAAGAAATATGGTTGTTGGAAAAACGTGTGGCATGTAAATAAGGGATTCTGTAAAATGGTCTAAAGATTAAAAAACTTGGATGCATGTAGATCAAAGACATGCCTCTCCTCTCAGCCAAGTTTCCAGTTGACATTTAAGAATCTCGCTTTGAATCCTCCTGACCTTAATTTTGCAGAGATACACTGCAGACCTTCAGCCAGAGATTAACAATAGCTTTGTCTGCCACTGTCCTTGGCTCCAGCAGGGAAATGCTAACCGATGGGAGAGCAGAGAGTGTTCGTGTGGAAGTGTGTGCTCCCAGACGAGTGATTGGACCTGAAAATGTGGGTTTAGTGTATGTGTGTGGGTGTGCAGTCACGTGAAGGATGGATGCTAACAGAGGCCAGATCACACAGGGCTTTGCCAGGATCCAGTATATAATGAAAGGGCTTTACGAGGAGTCAAACATGCCCCAGTTCTCAGGCTCCAGCGGCTGATTGAAAGCATGGGAGCAGGACGCCACCAAACTGATGAACAGCACCAATATCACTTTAATGTCTCACTATGCAGCAGAAAAATCTCTCTTAATCGTGACCTTTCCTGTGTGTGGGTAGCCTTAGCACTTGCCTCCACTGAGTTGTATTTTACAGGTTCTGGCTCTACTTAAAGTAGGTCAGCTGTTTCAGTCCAAGCGTAACAAATGTGAAGTCACCTGCTTTTGCTTTGCTGGAACAAAAGTGGCTGGGTGTCTGTTAACAAAAAAAAAATATTTGGTGAAAGCTTATCCTGCCAAAACTTTTCTTTCAAAACCAAAGAGGGACATTTTTCGCCACAAGTGCCAAAAAGTTGAACCGTTTGTAGTTTGCTTTATAAAAAATGACAATAATTGTATTGCAGCTTTGAAGGATTTTAATTAGCTTTGAACTTGGGCATTTGTACAAGATTGTTAAATTAAAAAGACAGTGAGGACTTTCTGAATTATCTTGAAAAAGTCTGGTGTAAAGATATATGCCTGACTATAATCCCCAATTTAAAAATGAGTGCTAAAATCAGTTATTTATAATCCGAATTCCTAACTTCCAGGTCAAGTTTGATTTAAGGTATGTTGAAGTCTTTACGGCAACACCACACCAGCTGACGGAGTTTAGCAGTGAGGAGAAAGATTGATATTTTTCTCCACTACCAATGATTTCTTGTTCGGAAATGGGGGAGTGATAGAGCATGGGCTAAAGGCTGAAACAAGGACAGAAGGCTAAAACATGGTTTAGGCTGTTTGTGATAATGTTCATTCCAACTCACATGCAGCAGTTATACTGCAGTGATCTTTTCATACCTGAGAGTCTGTCAATACAATGAAGAGCTAGGTTACGTTTGCTCTGCTTGGTAGATGAGCACTGGTCAGACATAACCAGGATTCACTAATGTTACATGGTACAGACATTTCTCAGAGCACCAGGCTGTGAGAAGTGCCAAATTCCCTCACAGAGCTATCTCATTGCGTTGTATCCAGTCTTGAACAAAGAAAAGTGGTGCTAAAAGGAAGATCCCATCTTCATTCATTTTTCACAATAGTTTGCATGCTATAATATCTATAGTTTGAGCCCTAGTCCTCATAGTGGCGGTCTGTTGTAATTAACCTCAGCTCTCTCTCTCTCAACTCTTTGCTGCATATAACAGTTTTACCATCCTTTTCATACTCCTTTCACAGACCTATCTTCTTCTTGAAGTTGTAAAGAAAAAAGACCAAAAACTCAACTTTAAAAAAGAAAAAAAGCTTCGATGCATGGGTTCTCAAATTGTGCAAGACTCTTCCTTCACCTTTTTGAGTTTTCAGAATATTTCTGTTAGCCACAAAAAGCTCTATTGTTTTTAGCCATTCAGTAACAAAGTGTTGCATTAAAAGGTCAAAAGACAGACTGGGTTTCATGTTGGCGAAGATATGACTCATGCTAATTTATTTCAAACCCTAGCTCTTTTTTTGTATAGTTTTTTTTTGTGTAGTCTGTGTGCTCTTTATTATCCTTATCACACAAAACCAGCAATACCAGCTCTGTTCTTGTTTGGGGTCATTTTCGCGTTTTTTTGTTTTGGCTTCTTGAAGTACAGTTTGTGAATCTTATTTCCTTTTTCCCCCATCCCCTCATTTGACTTTTGCTCTTCGTCATTCTGTTGCAGTCAAAACATGTTGGTGTCTCTGCTGTTGATGTTTTTAATGTGCATGGGGGATTTTACCCTGCTTCATGTGGTCTCACCTCAACCTCTGTAACCAGCTGTATGAAACTCAAAGTGTTTTCATGTCAAAAGGCAAATGTTGAGATGAGAACAGTTGACATATATAGCTAAAAGGTGGCCTCATATACACTCTCTAGCTTCAGGAAATACTTGTACATCTACATGTGCATGAATTTTTGCATTAGTCCCTCAGACAACAGATAGTGCTTATGGGTGTAGCTTTGCACATACGTAAATTCAGATTAAATTTTGCAGAAATATGTGGCTGCCGAGATCTTCCTTCCCGACCAAACCCAGATGTAGCTGGTTTAATCTGGTTTCCTGAACCACAACACCCAAATGCTGTGTGTGTGCATGCATGGGTGTGAGTGTGTGACAGGTAGAAGGAGGAGAGTGCAAATATCACACAGAAAACTCCAAAGGCTTCGCGCCAGGTTGCAGCTAAGTGCTGAATAGTTTGGAGCCTTGGAGAGGAATGCTGCGTCTGGACTCGACTTTTCCAAGTTGGCCTAATTATGCAACATCTGTGGGAGTGGGAGGTGGGGGCAAACCAGTACACTTCGAAGTGATTGCGATTATCTCTCAGTGAAAAAGAGTTCTGCCTTTTAAGGGGACACTTTCTTGGCAAAGTGCAATGAAGTGCAGAAGTTATCCTGTTGCCTCCTGACAGGCGTGATGGGGTCACTTGGCTCGGTTTGAAAATCCAGTTGATGTGACTTTTTTTCCACTGAGCCTCACTAACTGGACATAAATCTAATGCTTGGATTCCAAGTTGGAATAATGAAAAGAATGTCTGGGGTTTTATGCTAGCAACAGTTCTAATGATAATCAGTTTGCACATTCTGCATTAGTTTTAAGTTACAACAAAAAGAAAAGAAAAAGTCTTGTTTCTCATTTCTTAAGTCTAACTTTGGACTTTTCTTTCATTCAACAAATATATTTGATGTTAGACATGTAAGTAGTGTTCGAATGTGCTGTGTAGCCATGACATGTCTTGTTGAAGCACTTGTGGCTAAGAGGAAGGAAGAAAAAGTGACAATAGAAGCCTCATGTAAAGGCACAACCTCCACCCTGCAAGCAGGCCCGCCCTCTCACAACCGGCTGATGCAATCCCATGGTTCCATTGCACTGCGGGAGATAATCCCCGGCCGTTTTGAATGGACACCATGAGCTCCGCCCCCTTGTAACCTTTTCCCTGTGTGGCCCTGGGAGCTGTCGGTACCTTAGGTTTCACCTGACAGCCGCAACCTTTCACCCAGTGGAGGCTTGAAGCGGCTGCCCGAGGCTCAGCTGCTCAGGGCGTCTTAGCTCTTGCCTCTCTCTTCCCAACACACTCACACACACACGCACGGACACACAGTCTCTTGAGTACACACACTGGCCTCATAGTACTTGACACACTTCAGTCAGCAGCCAAGTGTGGGAATCAGTCTAAGAAACAAGCTGGCAGACGTACTGTCTAACGCTAATGTTAATAATCAGTCTCTTTAACAGAGATGTTTTGTTTTTGTGTAGTAACCATAATAATGCTTCTGTTCTCTTTAATAAAATTTAATATTTGGTAACACTTAGTTTTCACAACAATTTTCATTTGCTTGTGATCTGTATTTTAGTGGGGCCAAAAGCGGTCTCAGTGAACACATGGCAGTTTGCATTTATTGCAGTGAGTGAATATCAGGCAAGATTTAAAGTAGACACTCACTGTGCACACACCTCTGCTCTATAATAGGGAGCTGTTTATTTTTATATATGGATTCATGTATGGATGTAAAACATGGCGTACTTATGAGTCACTTTGTCACTGATGACTAATTTTTTTTTTCTGGCCCACTGATGCTGAAGTTGTGAGTAAATGCTAGCTGCAGTCATGTGGGGTTCCCTCCCTTTACAGATACACCACCAGATGTTGACATCTCGTCACCAAATCCCAATTTTAAACCAATATCACAAAGAGTACGCCTGTCATTGCAAACTCATCTGTCATGTCATGATCCAGGTCAAGAGATCTTTTTGTGATGACCTCATCATTTCAGCAAGTCTCAAATCCTCAGAGCTAATTGTTTTGACATAATTTGTAATTCTTAAATGACACATTCAAATGGTGTCAGGAAATAAGTAAATGATTGCTGTTTTCGTGTTACCATAGAGTCCTACCCACTATATTTCATATCTAAAACCTTTGACTTACTTTGGAGTCATGAGTGACAGAACATCCAGTTCACGTCACACATTCCCTTTTTCTCACTCACTCACTGTTGAGCTTTACTCAACTTTCTCTTATAAAATTAATAAGCTTGTGTTAATAAATCCAGATAAATCTGAAAGACTTATTTTTCCCTACTTTGTGTTTTTTCCAGATCCGCTCCTCCATCACCACTCTGTTGTTCAGCAGGCGAGAGTTCAGCTGGACTCGCCACTTGCTTATAGCCGCTGCCATCCTGACCTTCAACAACCTGCTGGTCATCTTTGTCCCTACTATTAGAGATATCTTTGGCTTCATCGGTGAGTCCTGCCTCTGTAGACTTGTATGGGTATAGTTAATGTGAGCAGTGGCCATTTTTCTTGGGGTCCTTCTACAGAGTGCTGCAGTCGCAGGCTGATTAGCACCTTTGGGTCAGGGATCACTTAATTCAGTAAAGACGTGGAGGAAGTACAAGAGCTTATAGTGTTGGAGTGAGTCAGCTGTGCAGTTGTGTGAACTCTCTGTGATCACCAGATAATGTTCCATGCTGCAAACACAATAAAATGCACACAGGATCACACATTTCTGTTATATTTCACTTTGAGCTTTTTTGTTTTTTTCAAAAAGTTAATGTCAATCAGCTAAATGAATCCAACGAAATGGGACACTGCATCCACTAGAGGGCGCTGTAACAAACTGGTCCCTCAGACCACTAATTCCTCTTCAGTGTTGTCCAACTGACATGTATTTCTTGTTCCATCCCTGCCGAGGTTGTGTTCATACAATCGTCTGTCCTTGTGCTTAATGAGTATGTTTACTGTGTATAATAAAGCAACACAATGTTCCCAGACAAATGTTGCATAAAGTACAGACGGTTCATCCCTACCCATCTGTGAATCTAACACAGAGCATATACCAGGGTGACTAAATGTCCTTTTTTGCCTGGACATGTCCTTCCTTTTGGTAAAAATTATGTCCAGGGGGATTTTATAAAATTACCTAAAATGCTTGACTTTTTCTCAGCTTGTTCTGCAGAACATTGATATTCATAACAAGTCACTGCACTGAGCAACTGGCATTACTCTGACGCCCCAACCTCAAAGTCAGAATTACGAGATAATAGTTGAAATTTTGAAATAATAGTGATGATTTTGAGATAATAATGTCAAAACAATGAGATAAAAGAGCCAAAATTTTGAGATTTAAGAAAAAGATTGAGATAAACTGTCATAGTTTTGGGATATAAAGTCAAATTTTTGAGAATGGATCAAAATTACAAGAATAAAAGTTTTGAGAAAAGTTAATACTGTGAGATTCCAAAGTGAAAACTCAAAATTTTGAGATAACAAGTGGAAATTCTGCCTTTTTGAGATACATAGTCATAATTTGAGATTAAAGCAAAAAAAATCAAGGGCTAAGAAGTCAAAATTTTGAAATACTAAAGTAAATATTTCAAAATTCTAAAGTGAAAACTATAAGAAAAGTCAAAATTATCAGATAAAAAGGAGAAATAATAACTTTATCTGAACATTTTGACTTCATATGAGCAAAAACTCCACTCAGGGCTAGTTTTTTCAATTTCACATCACTAACTGGTGAAAAAACATTTCTATACATTATGTACAGGAAAGGAGAGTTTAAATAAATTTATGGGTTCTAAAGCTACTTTATCATCTTTGAGTATTATTTCATTATCTCCAAGAGGCCGGGTAGAGGGTCCTCTTTTTGGGTTTTCATAATATGGTCACCCTCATACAAACTGAGTCTCAAACTTTTAACAATGTCTGAAAGCTGCAACTGCTTTTCTCTATTGCAGGTTCTTCTGCAGCCACTATGCTCATTTTTATCCTCCCTGCTGCCTTCTACCTCCGGCTGGTAAAATCTTTGCCGTTCCGCTCCCCACAGAAGATTGGGGTAAGTTTGCAGAGAAGCATTCACTTACACACTCATGATCAACATTGTTCCCACTGTATCGTTTTTCTCTTCTCCCTGGTGGGATAACTTCTTCAAAACGTGACCCATTGCACATTTAAACACCCCCCCACCAGGCATCATCACACATCCAACTACATTTAATCCCCCCTTTCTCTCTTGGTTTGTGTCTCTCTCTACAGGCGGCCGTTTTTCTGGTCGTGGGGATTGTCTTCATGATTGGCAGCTTGTCACTCATCGTCCTCGACTGGATCCACAACCCTCCAGGCTCCGGTGGGGAACACTAAGTCCTTGCTGCTCCAGTCAGTTTTTTGGGTGCAGCTAACCCTCTTCACCCACCACCTTACTACGTCTCTTCTGTTACTTCCTAACTGGTCAGACATCTGGGAACATGCTCTACCAGTGGTTCCCTTCATCAAACCATCAAATCATAGCAGTGATCATAAGACATCAACACATGGATAATATGGGCAGCCCAGGGTTGACACCTCTTCAATTTTTCCTCAGACTGGGAGACGTTTTTCCAGTTTTAAGTATTTTTGCTGTAAAGTTTTGGATGTGATGCAGCAGCAAGAAGATGTATAAAACCTGGAGATGAGGGGAAACAGTCTCTGGTTTGAGACAGCCTCTGAAATCACCATCATAATCATCATCCTCCCCAGAGATGAAGAGGCAGAACAAACACAAACAATGCAGCCCAAGGCAGATCTGCTGTGAGCGGGGCTGGAAAGACGATGTAAGTCCCTCAGTCCTCAGTGCACTTGAAAGAGACATTTAGGGATGGAGTGTGTCACCCTCCATGAAACAAGGAGCACTTCTAGCATTATGTTTCATTTTGTGTGTAGAGCTAACACACAAAAACACTGCGTAAAACACACTTTCACCAGCATTTTCAAGCTGCTACTCAAAACAGATTCCTTAAAAATGATTTCAGAACAGGGTTAACCAGCAAAACAATTCAGTCATGGAAAAAAAAAGTTTTGGCTTATTTGCAACTCTGCTTCACATGAACAAGCAGCAGCTTTGCCAAAGTCTGCATGTGCAAAAACTTTAAGGAGATTTGGTTAAGAGGGCTTCCTTCCTCGCTGTTTGTTCATTCTGACTGTGTACACAAAACGTGGGGATGCTTCAGTACTTCATGTGCAGAGGGGCTGAAACGTACAAAATACGAATGTATATAGAGCAGAATGTCTACTTATAAGAACTTGTTGTATATAATATCCTACTAGACCTTGAACAGACCTTCAGGTTGTATGAAGACACATTTCCCACCCATCTACACCATGGTCAATTTAATTGCTACCTGGCAAAGGATCAGACAGCTGGGTTATTATTTTACAAAAGAAATATGCACAAAAAAATTGACATAAGGATATGTGCAGTTTAGAAACAAGTGGGTTCTTTCAAAAAGATTTTATGTGTTTAGTGAGTGCTATCTCATTTGCATCATCACTGAAACAAAGCCCCTCCCTCTCAATTGTAAGTCAAAGTTATGTAGTCATAAAACTTTTAGCTGATCACATATTTTTATACTAACTCCTGAAAAAAATGAAATAAACACAGTATATTTCAACCACAATACAATTTAAACTATGAAGTCTAGTATTCTGATCTCTTTTTTGACATTAACTTTATTAATCCTCATCTGCAAACATGACAGCTGTATTAATATCTCAACCACAAACATTCAACACTCTCTTCAAAGAATAAACTAACTTAAAATATCCCTTCAAATTGTTAAATAGTCATGATAAAAGTTAATCACACAAAGAATTGGACCTAGCTTTCACGATAATATTTTTGTGAGGGCAAAAATATTTCTGAGCTATTTTGAAGTTTTAAGAGTAATCTGAGCTCATAAACTAACTTTTAATTAGTCAATTTTTTGTTGTTGTACATCCTTAGACATCTTGAAATTGTTTTAAGAGCATATGTTTTAACAGTCTCAACAATTACATCACTTTTTCACTCAACTATTCATCACATGGACCTTGAAAAAGATTGTCCTTCTGAATTGTGCCTTTTGGATCACTAACATCATAATTGGCTCATTCTCCTGGTGCCTTTAGTAAAGTTGTCAACATCTAAACCTCAAGTCACTTCTCTGATGCCGTTACGTGTCACAGACACATCCAGCCAAAGTGGACAACATTAATAGATCCTTGGTGGATCTCAGTACATGAAACAAATAGATATTTCAAATGAAATAGTGTTTTATTTGCATGTTTTTGGATTACAAACATGGTCTTTTTGGACATATGTATATTCTATGTAAATAATCTTGTGTTATGGTACACTGACACTTATTGTCTGTGAGTGGGTTGTTAGGGGGATTCTGCTTTAAAATCTTCAGCAATCCAGCATCTATATAAGGTATATTTTTTATCTTATTTTTGCTGTATGACAGTTTTTTTCTTAACTCTATGCTTGTATATTTGTAGAAATTGTGATCTCTATATATCATTTTTCCTGTATATTAGTGTTATCTTGTTATATTGGGTTGAATAAATCAATGGCACACTTCATTGCAGGGTTTTCTCACAAGTCTCAGCAACAAGGCAAATGTTTCGTTAACTCATTTGTACATGGTGGCAAATACTGGGTTAAAATCTAAACCGTAAGTAAGCTGTATTGGTTTGAATGTATTTTCAGAATTAGTTCATCTGAGGTATTTGATTATCACACTACAGGAAGGTTTCAGGGCAGACCTTCGTAAGAATCTGTTTGTAGCAAACGGTTCTCCTGCTGCAGATTGCATGATTATTCACCTGTGCTGACGTGTAGCTGTGTACCTCTACATCCAGACAACAACATGCTCAAGAACCTTAAGTGTTTACCAGGTCTGAAGCTGTACAAGGACAATCATGTACCGTTGTGGTTCATACCATTAATGTGGCTCATAATGTATATCACTGCTGTCAGAGAGAACTTCTTTAAAGCCAGTTTTGGTGAGGTTTTACTTACATGACGTTACTTGAACTGAAGTTTTTCACGGTATGACAGAGCTTCATGAGAAGGGTCTCTAAAGTATTTACTATGAATGTTGAAAAACTGATTATTTTATTCAGTCTGGATTACTCTACTAACATTTCTTCACGCTTTGACTTTCACCTACGCAGAATCCCAAAACCAAACGTACGCTACCTTTAGTTTCTCAGGTATTCAACAATGTGGATGGTTTTCTCTTCTCACTTTTGGTTCAAATATCTTCACATTTTGCATGATTGAGCCTATCCATGCAAAGCTGTTGTACATTGTGCTGGCCAGGATTAAAAGTCATCGTGCGGATTTGTCAGCACAGATGTTGCCAGCTGGTTTTTAACAGTATTTTTAAAAGGAAACGTGCAGAACCACCTGCCTTATTTTTCTATGGAGCCTTCGCCGTGGAGAAACACTTGCTTAATGTTACCGCTGTTCAGTGTCTCTGCTTCCTGTGGATCAGGCTGAACACTCAGATTTGTAATTGTACCCAAACGAAGGGGATTTTTTTGTATGTATCAGTGATGCTGTTTCATTATGATGAACAATAAATGTGAAATAAAATCTCTGGTGCTTTTGTTCTTTTTTGTGTGTGAGTTTAGAGGCCTAACACTTCCTTGAAAACCTGAGCTTGATATTGACAGGCTTTGAAATTTTGGGTCCAAGAAAGTAAAAGTTCCCTGCAGGCATTGGAGCACTGTTATATATATATATATAAAAAAAAATCCCTTTAAATGAGAATTTGTGTGTCTGTGAGTGTATGTCCATTTTTTTTAATCTAGCCTTTGTTTAACCAGGTAAATAAATCACAGAGATCTGTATCTCTTACAAGGTTGACCTGGTCAAGAGGGCAGCAGCACCCGTCAAAAAAAAATTCAGCACAAAAATCTCTCTTTGGTCAGACCAACCTTTACATAACCTGTATCCGTCACAGTTGACATCACAGGATGTAACAAGTAAAGCCATATTTTTGGGGCAATGATTAGATGATATTGGGCCCCCGGTAATAAAACAGATCCTCCTGTTCCTGTCCAGCTAACAGCTACCAATGACATGTAACACCAGCTTGTAATGTTCACAGACAATCAAAGACAGGCGAGGGGTAGAGAGTTAGGTAACCTTTCTGGTTGGTAACCTTGACTCCAAGATAAAACTGGGCCAAACACATAAAAGACTGAGAAAAACACAGTGGTGAAGTTGAGTCAGCTGCAGAAAAGAATCAAAAAGATCTTCAAAGATTAGCTTTCACTCAGCTGGATTGTTTTCAGCTTTTGTTTTGTTTTGTTTTTTGTTTCTTATTGGTCACATAGAATGGCTAAAAAAGAAAATCACATCCTCCAAATATATACCAATGCTGTGAGCCTCTTACTGGACATAGATTAGATGAAATTAGATCAGATTGTACTATATTTATGTGTCATGCACAAAAAATGCTTAACTCTCATAGGTTTTTAAGACACCAGAAATACAGTCGCAGTGTTTTAAAAAAGGTAAATTCATAACAGCGACAAAGATGCATGATCTTTTCTCAGCTCAATGGAAAACAATACATTCTACCTTCTCTCCCAGGCTTTTAAGATATAATTTCTAAAGGTGAACATTCCCTTTCTGAAACAGAACTCAAGTTTTTCATAGTCATCCAAGTAGAAAAGTCAGAATTCATCAAAGACATTTTACTAAAAAGTAAATCCCTGAGGTCATTATTAATTGGTGAATCTTGTTCTTAGTTTAACCAAAGTTACATAATTGACATTTCTTCTGCAATTGCATTAATTGACGGGTAAAGTTCCTGAGTGCAGCTGTTCACGTAAGACTATGCATCATAACCAACCTTCAGTTGTAGTTTTTCATTATTGTCTGTAATTACTCACCATATATTATCTTCCTTATTTTACCTTCATAACGCCTGAGGGTTGTTTTGGTTTTCTGTACTGAAATCTCATGGGTGACAGTAAAATGATAGTCATTACTTTTTTTCTTGCATTTTTGCTTATATTGTACAAGAGAGCTGGAGAGGGAGAGAGAAAGAGAGAGGTAGAAAGCAGGAGGAGACATGACATTTCAAGTGATCAACTTCAATCTGTGCCTCATCATTACTTACACTTAGACGTCTTTTGTTGTCACGTGAAAAATTACCAACAGTACATTTGAACATGAAATTTCATTGCATCAGCCTCTTGAATTGAAATAACGTTGTAATAGGTTTGTATGAAGTATAAATACAAACAGCTATACATAGACAAGTGATTTACAAGGAAAAGACAGTCAAGGCTGGAAAGACTCAAGACATGAAAGGTGTGTTCAGGTTGGCTCTGCTAATGGTTGTTGTTTTGTGAAGGAGGAAAACAGGAGCACTTACAAGATCCTGTGACTCTCAGGGGCCAAAAAAGCTTTCAGAGTATTTTCAGAAATTAAGTGGTGGGCCTTAATGTAGTGGCCTCTCATGGGAACTTCTTCTCTGTCTCTTTCTTCCCTGGGTAGATTTATTTATATCATGTGTTTTGCTGGACTACTTTCAAAATTGTACACAGAATTATGACAACCTCTGTTCCATTTGCTCACAAAATGTTGTCAGGTTATATTTCTTTTCTTTGGTATTATTATTATTATCATTATTAGCTTCAGTCACAAGTGAAGGTTTAAGTTTGTTACTCATGTGTTTCTTTTGGTAGACTTTTACATAACAGGTCATAAGAAAACTGAAGTGAGATTTAAACTCAAGCCAGTGGACTACTAGAGTTTGTAAGAAAGTACAGAGGTAATGTTCAATAAAAACTGTTTTGTAATATCTCAAATTGGGTCATGTGTGCTTTGGTCGCCAGGTCGAGTCAAATTGGCATCCAAATTAAACAGTGAGTCTCAAAGTGCCAGATTTGTTCCTGGAACATTCATAGTTCCATGAAAGTAATTTGTGTACCATGTCTGACATCAACATTAATCTTTGGATGATGAAGCATGTTACTTTTAGCTTGTATGGTCTTTTTTGCTAAACTTTGGCTTCGAGAAAAGACAGATATCTATGAACATTTCACCACAGCTTATATAAAACATGGACGAGGTCTCTGTGACAGTTCTTTGAAAGATGGTTTTGAAGCCCCACCATGGCAGGCAGTGGGATTGAAATGCTTAGTCAGATGAACAAAGGCAAAAGCAGGGAGAGGAGGAGCTCATGCACAAATACTGTGCATCCACAGGTCTGTCAAATCAGCCACGCCCCTAATTATGCAAATTCAGTGATGACTCTTAGTGTACAGTATGTAGGAATACATTAATAAAGCTGCATCTTTCAAATATACAAAGAAGACTGTAAACATGTCTAATGTTGTTGTTGGAAAACAGACCATCTGACTCAGATGTTTATGTACTCCTTAAACCCAAGAAGACCTTTTTTTCAATTTGTCACAGATTTTTTTCTTTTTTCTTTTTTTGAACACCAAAGGTTACAGAATGCTGAGCATGCAAAAATATATTGTGCAACAAAGGTTAGACACCAATGTTTGAATGGCTGAGTCAGCAGGTAAAACTGTGTTATTGATGTTTGTGTGTTTGCACAGGTGAAGGACATAAAGAGGAAGAGAGGAAGAGAAAATGAGAGAAAGACCGTAAAAGGATGCAGGTCACATTCGTTGTAAATCTTGTTACACAACACTCCATCTCTAAGCTCAGGATGATAACCAGCTCCATAAGCTTTGATAACCTCACTGTACTACCACGCTCTACTGTGCCCAGAGCAGAATTATCATGTTTCAGTCAAAAGTTTTGATTGGTCCTTAAAGAGAGGGTATGATGTATTAAAACATGGACATGAAGTAAAGATGCTGGTGTTCAGACCAGACTCGTGCAGTTTTCAAAACTGTTACATTTTCATATGACATAGAAATCCTCAAATCTGTCTGTAAACTTCTTCTTCTTCTGTAAGAGATATTCATGGGGTTAGGTTGCCACATGAGGATCTCCCTCCTAATTCGTGATATGTTAAGGAGGCGGGCCTCAAACACCAAGGTCAGCCCATAGCTCTGCCCCTATTGGCCTCCGAAGAGCTGACCAATCAAAAAGCCAACACAGTGGCTGAGTAAAGAATTTTCTGAAACACCAGTATAATTTAAAAAAAAGGAATACATTTGTCGCTGTGAAATGAGTAATGCAAGATAAAATATATGCGCACATATACAGACACATATCCATAAGAAAATTCTTTTTTCATCTCACACAAGATGTCAAAGTATTGAATTGAAATGTGACTCAGTGTGATTAAACCAGCTACATAACTGAAACATAATGAGAGTATTTATTAAATTCATCCCTGTGAAAGAACAATGGGCCACGTAACAGCTTAACAACAAGGAAAGCAGGTTCATTACCTCTGAATGTTCAAAAATTAAGCTTCAAAGCTACCGAACCAGGGAACAATCCCATAATGTAAACACCATGAAACAATAATTCAAGACCCATCACATTCCTGGGACAAAGATCTCAACCTGATTTTTTTTTTGTTTAAGCATATGAAAACATGTTGTGTTTCACTTTGTCTTCCAAGCTCCTCTTCTGTTTCACTTACTCGTTATTGCAAAAATCTGCTGTTTCAGCATCTACAAAGATACTCTTTTCTCCACTTTACGCTTCATCAAAATCCCTCCTTTTCATCCTCCTCTTCTCCGTGCGGTTTCCTTCCCTCGATCATCATTTCATGAGGATTAACTGTACTGTCGTGTACAGTGGAGTAATTCCAGGAATATGGTCAGTGTTAATAACCAACTATCTGTGTGGGAAAAAGCCACAGAAGCACCAGTTTGCAGGCAAAGCTGGTCATGTGTTACAAAGTCAAATTCTTTAAAAGAGCCTTGATAAGAAAACTCTACCTTGCTGAAAGGTCAAGTTGATAAACCGTGAAAAAAATACATACACACTTGAGCTTCCACTGGGAAAAAAATGTGCTCAGTTTCATTTTTACAAAACATGACGTCAATGTACTCACCTTC
This sequence comes from Thalassoma bifasciatum, assembly GCA_008086565.1. Classification (NCBI taxonomy): domain Eukaryota; kingdom Metazoa; phylum Chordata; class Actinopteri; order Labriformes; family Labridae; genus Thalassoma; species Thalassoma bifasciatum. The sequence continues at coordinate 251,828 of RPOG01000335.1, forward strand.
TTCTTTGGACATTTTCCAAAATGTCAAATCATTAAGAGAAATAATGCCCCTTGCATTCAGTCACAGTAATGAAGTCATAGTAAATAATAGACACATGGAGCTTGTAATTTAAAGGTAGGGTCTGCAAGACTTTCTTAGTAAAAATAAAATGTCAACTTTTGTGGGAATAATTCTGTTTAATTGTTAACTATGGGCTTCTATACATGTGAGTCACTGTTTGCCCCAACCTCCTCTGCCTGTTATGTTGATGTTTTGGTTGACTAAGGACATCTCTAGGTGGAAAGTAGGTGTGGTGACCCCAGCCAATCACAGCACATGTACACATGACTTTGCATGTTGATGATAGTGGGTGGGAAAGGCTATCTTGAGCAGCGATTACAGCAGCCATAACACAGAGAAAGGATGATATAACATTTGCAGGATACCCCATTAACCGGCAGGAAGTCAGGTGTACAGCCCTTGAGTGTCTCCCATCTAGAAATGCGATGCTGCGGGTGCTCGCTGGGCTGGTGAGCATGTTCACGTAGCTGTGGTCGGAGGCAGTGGGTGTGTGCCCAGTTTGGATGCTGTGTTTACAAACGTCAATGAAAATTCCTGCAAACCCTCCCTTCAAGTGCAATCACCCTGTCCATTTTTATAATTTATTCGTAGAGTGCAGGCCAAAAACTGCCTCAATTGCTTAAATGTCGAATTAATAATTTGTTGATTTCTTTGTATTCTTTTTATTTGGTTCGCAAGAGTTATTCAACTGTTATGTGTGTAGGTGTGTGTGTGTGTGTGTGGGTGGGGGGGGGGGGTTCAAGATTTTTTGCTCAGTGTGTTTACAGCTGATTACCTGTCTGAATCCATGTGAATACAGCATCTGTACAAATACAGTTGCATGTGCTCGAAAAAATTTCAGACAAACAAGAATAAATATGCTTTTTGGTGTAGACTAAAAAAAAAAGACACAATGCATAAGCATTAAGTGATGTCCTTGAAACTATTATCCACCACTGTATAAATAAACTCAGGTGAAGGACTCTGGTTTATGTGTTGTTATGGAAATTGAATCTGTGTTACATAACAGCTGAGTACAGTCAGAGACAGTCTGCTCTCTGTTAATGGCAACATCAGCTAAATGCTCGTAGATGTCACCACGCCTGAACATCTTTGGGGTGAACAGGATTTATATCAGGGGGAAATGATGGAGTGTGTGTGAGGTTGGGCTGGGGCTGCGTCCTTGGTCTGTGCCAGGTTCAGCGTTACATAACCTCAGGCTGCTGCTGCTGGTTGAAGCTCCTGGCTCCTCTGAGAGCAACAGCCCGCATACATTAACAAAGCAAAGAGGTCACATGTGCAAGACGTCACACATATACGCAGTCACTAACTCCTGCACACCGTCACACAATAAAACACTCACATAAGGGGAGCAGCGACGAAGGGCACTAAATGTTGTAACAGAAAATACAGGTTACAGTGTTCCCGTAAGAACAGGGTGTGTGTGATGTTATGATCATGTGACCTCCTGCATCCTATCAGCTTTTAGGGCAGACAAACAGAACCTCACCACTGCTCCACTCAGCTGACTATCACTCAGCACAGTCTCTGTCAGGCATAGAGGGTGGAGGATACAAACAATGGAAAATGTACACAATGACCTTCAGATGATAGTCATCATCAATAACAGAAGAGTAATGACAGGTTTTGAAAACAGTGAAATGTCACAAGACATTGAGTTCTCATTGGAGAGAAGTTCAGGTTTGGAAGTGTGTTTTTAAGAGATGCTTTTCTTTGGTCTGATCTCTTGGTGGCTCTCCTTTGTTCTTAAAGGTGTCAACTGATCTGAAACATTGGGCTGCATGCTGAAGTGTACAGCAGTGCACAGAAACACTCTACTTTGATCTTGAGTGGTACAGACCAGTAAAATCTTAGCATAGTAAACTATAAATGACAACAAATCTAAGTGTTTCCCTCTTAAGGCAAAGTAATAGAATTACATAATAAAAGTCTTTTCATTGAATGAGCTATCCTTCTACAAAACATTTTATACACAGCCTGAGATTTCTTAAGAAAGGTAACAGCAATTTGGATACCAACCACAGAGTAATTAGTATCCAAAGGATTTATATCCTGCATACAGGAAAGTCTTTAGAAGCTATTTTACCAACATGAAAGAATCTCATTGTTGTTATACAGTACCCTCTGTCTGTTGCAGGACTGAAGTCACCTCCTCTCAGGTACATGACAGCTCCACTGACTCCCTGGGTGTCAGAGATCAGAGCCACCCGTGTGATCTGGGGTGTCTAACCAGGAGGTGCTGCATGACCAGCCTGCAGTGGAAAAGATGGCGACACAGCGAGAGAAACCACGTTTTGGTGCGAGAAGACAGCCATGCCAGGGAAGAACACACACCCCATTACACACACATTCATAGATACACAGAGACAGTGGTCTGGAGTCGCTGGGAAAATAACTTTAATTTCAGAGTGAAACAGTGCAGCAGGTCAAGGGTGTGTCAAAAGATGCAAAAATACAAATCTCCAACATTCCTTGAAGGTAACACCTCAAACAAAGAAAATGTCTTGTACAGACATAGAAAAGACATTTAAGAAAAGGGAAAAGACAAAGTAGAGCCTACAGATGAGTTTTCAGTGTTTATTATAATCCATTTTAATTTTCTAGAGCATTACTTCTCAGTCAGTGTTGAATGGAGCGCTCAAAGATGCCATCAGAAAGTACAGATGAACTAGGTTGTGACTTTTTCAACCAGTGCCTCTAAAACCTACTGCTCCACTTGTTTTGTTTCCCCCTCTGAGTACATCGCACCCTTTCCAAGAAAATGTCAAACGCTTGCTATGTTTGCAAACACTGAACTCTCACTCTTCAGTTTCATGTGTCCGTGTGAAACATACTTAAAAAACATACAGTACCATCCCATCCTTTAACACAACAGAAGGCTTCCTTCGTTTTTTGCCCCCTGTTGCCTGAAAGATAAATATTTAAATTAGAATACATCTTTGCCTTAAATTTTTTCAAATTCTATTTTATTTATTAATTTAAATGGGCAGTGGATATCAATGAACATCTCAGCATAGCATCCATTTGGCAGAGTTAGCCATTAGGGCTGAATGTCAGCTGTGGTCCCTGGCAAGTCACAGCAAAGTTCATCAATATAGAAAGATAAATTATGTCAAAAATATTACATCATTATAGCATAAAAAGAAATATAATACACCACAATATCCTGAAGTGCTACTTGGCAAAATATGTTGTTTTACCTGGATCTGGACCACACAAAATGTTAACTCTTACTGCCTGAACCAATAAACCAGTTGTGCACAGCCTAATAGTAAACATACACACATTTAAACAAGCGATATCCTATATGTGCATGTACACACCCACACACACCTATAGCTATATAAATACACTCACCCTCACACACACACATAAACACACAAACACAGAGCATCCATTGTAGAGCTTGAAAACTCCTCATCAGCATTGACTCAGGGTGTGTCCCAAAATATTGACTTATTAATGTATTATTTCACTTTGGTCATTTTCTCTGTAGGATAAACAACAAAGACACGATTAAAAAATGAACCACCACAATAAAATCCTGACAGGTAGGTTTTGTTTCCATCAGTTTTTTTATTTATTTTTTTATTTCAGAGTTTATTAGCACTTGCTTCAGGCCTTTTACAACACTATCTAAACATCAGCTATAAAGTAATCATGCTATCAGGATTGCTTCCTGTAGTAGAGATAAGGTCCAACAACATCAAAACATTTATGACCTACCTCCATCACACTCACAGTGATAAGTAATCTTTTACTGGAAATGATTATTTGAACAGACCGTTCAGTTTGTCCACGTGGAAAAGTTAAATATCTGGGAGTTGAGCAACACTTTGATTTCCAGGATGTTGTTGCAGAAAGAAGTGAGTTAAAGCCCTAACAGTACAATAAAACATCAGTGTAAACAGTAACAATCTGTTGTGAGTAATCTCATTCTTCAAATACAAGTTCTTCCCTAAGTGGAAATTTTTCAGGTTTTTTTTTTTTTCAGATTATAATTTGTGTCTATCTTTGATTCTTTCAAATTGGCCTTTCAGAGGGAGAAAAATTCTTTGCTCTTAATAATTTCTAGGATGTTGTCACTGATAATCTGGAGTTCTCAGGCTTGTTAGTGTCTTCAGATTCTCTTTCAAACTCACCCTTAGTGTATCCTAGCAGTAATCACATATTTGCATGTAAGAAAAGGCGTTGATCTCTGTGCAGTAACATGAGCTCTGCATCCGTTTCCCCACCTTAAAGCAACCAGGAGCATGTATTTCATCATAATGAATCTACTGATGTAACACCCTGAGGTCAGCAGAGCATACTGAGCTGAATGGACTATTTCGAACAAAAACAAGCTATCTTTATCAGCTGTTTGGACACTACTAATCTGTTAGGAAAAGATTCATGCTCAGGTATATGTATGTCCCTCTGTGCGCGGTAACCTTTGTTTCTCTGTTGTAAGGACGACAAGTAAAAGGATCTCATTCCATCTTTTATTGACCTGCATCAAAGTGTCAATATTGTCCTAACACACCGGGGAATAGGGTGTGTCACAGCTTCACTTTACAGCAGGTTAGCAGCACATGAGTCCCTGTGTTTCATCCCTAGAAGTCTGCAGAAATGGGCAGTCTCTAATTCAACCCTTCTACCCCCTAATACCCATGTTGAGGGGAAGATCTTTGGTTCTTAATCACAGGTTGGCACAAATGTAATGTAACCAAGTATGATGCACTTAAAAACAGTGACCAAACGTCCTCCTTTGCTCATACATGTTCTCCTTTTTGGTGGTAAAATTGTGTCTGGAGGATTTTAAAGAATTCCCTAAACTGTCTTTTCACTCAGCACTCAACACTCAGGGCATTCCCACTTCAGGGGTCTTGTGGCAACATTTTCTGTTTAAATGGTCCTAAATTGGACATGAAACCCATCTATCTTTATAATTTTTTTTCCAATAACAGATGAAATATGCACTTGTAATTTTTTTTTTTTTTTAAATTTTGGGTGGCACTTTGCAACCCTGGACCCCCTCCAGGGGATTTGACCCCAACTTTGGGAATCACAGACTTCACAGACGCTTTGACTGAACAGTCTGATAGATTCAGTGTCCAGCTGTAACAGTTCATAAACAATTATCTATCTTTTGCTAATTAAGCGCATTCTGCTCTCTCCTTCTGATATCAAGTTTGTATGCTATACTTCAAAGTCGAAAAAGAATATCTGGTTATTGTCCTACTGCTCTTTTTCATAGATACCACCTCATTTCACATAGTAATGACAGTTTTCACTGCACTACATGCATGACATACCTCATATCTTGCAGAGTAAAACATCCCTATGAAGCTTTACATGCTCCAGTCCTCATGATATTATAAAGTTTCTCCAGACATCGCTGGAGGACTTCAAAATGTGTGGCCAACACACATGAGAGAAAAGATGAAATCCCTGTGACGCAAAAACAATATCAGTTAAATTCTGAAAGGTAGGGGATTTTTCCAGAAAGTACAGCTGTCATTTTAAAAGGCTTAGTTGTGCAATATTTACGAAACAAACTGTTCCAGCCGGGGGGAAATATGTAGCTTATTGTACATGTAGGGTCAGTAGACTCAGACAGGTCAGCATATGGAGTTCTAATGTAAATCTGGACTTTGTTGGTTCTTTACTTTAAGCAAAAGTCCCCAAGGGGATTTATGATGACAGGTTTTAATGATAAAGTTACCACCATTCTTCACTTTCACCTGCTTTTTTCTTTTCTTTTTCTTTTGATTGTTTAATCCGTTTGTTCCCTCATATGACTCAGCATAATTCTCCTGAGTTACTGTGAGTGACTATAGGACACCAAAAATTAACCTGTGTTGAAGAACAATGGACTCTACTGTAATAATGTTTTAAGTTCAAAAATATAAAATATTTTACTATGTTTATGGATTTAGTGCCAATTGTTCTGTTTTATTGATTTAAGGCTCTGCACTTCCCAGAGATCATTCCTAAGTACAACCAGGAAGTACAGGTAAGTTCTGTGAGGTTTCTTCTTTGTGTAATCTGTGACTGTGACAAACACTTCTTTTGTTTATACCAAAATATGATCAAAATCTCGACATGACATCTGGGGATTTCACAAAGAAATGGATCGGATAAAGCTGGAGCAGGATCAAAGATGACACCGCAAAAAAAAGAGAAAAGGTTTAGTTGCTTCCCCATGCCTCATTACACAAATAGACAATGATGATGAAGAGTTTGAGCTTGTGCTTCACATGCTTTAAGGAATCTAGAGCTCATAAATCAAAAGTTAATGATGGCCAAAGCACAAGTTTATACATTTGAAATTCATGCCAACCCAAGAACTTGTTACATAATGAATAAAAATGCATGCAAAAAACACATTAACAATGGTTAGAGAATATCTGACAGCCAGCAAAAGTTGAAAATAAGCTGCATAAACTTAGTATAAGAAAGAAATATTGCAGATGAATCAGGGTTCTTAACTGAGAAACATGCAACCCCAGACCAACACCAGGCCTGTAAGTCACTATGGCAGACCAGTCAAACTGTTTGCAACAACTCTTATGTATATCCAAGGATGTCCAGAGGTCTGAAATTACATTTTCTCATCTTATTTTATTGTTGAAAAGCATTGGTTATTTAGTGCATTTTTTGCTCCTGTCTATTTTTCTGTGATGATCTCATCATTTCAGCAAGTCTTGTTGTAGTACTGTGTTGTTGTAGAGGTATTGCTGTGAATGGATTGGCCGGGTCGCCCATGGAAACTGAGAAACAGCATTTAAAAATAACAGATTTTGGTGATAATCTCACTTTAAATTTTGGAGTATGAACAGCTGAATGTATTAAAGTGAGACTTGTGAAGATCTCCAAGTGCCTTCAGTGGGTGACTTAAACAGTTTATTCTCTGTGCTTTCAAAGTGAAGACTAATCTTTTTTTACTCCGCAATAAGAAGAAACTAAACACCAAAAGAGACTTGTCCCAGTGAGTTGACCCTTATAAGAGCAGCTCTTCATATTGTTTGTACTTTTCTCACATTCAGAGCATCCTTTACTTTCCCATTATCCATTGTGTGTTCAAGCATTGCGTAACAATGAGCTAATTGTCAGGCACAGGAAATATCATTTGATCCAGTCACATCTCTAAGCTATTTGGATTAAGGTGGCCATTTGGCAGAGGCAAACATTTAACTAGAAGCAGACAATAGAGAGAGCTGCTGCAGGATGTACGTAAAGGAGGGAATAAACTCTGCTGTTGGTGCTAAAAAATACTTATGAGTAAAGATCACTGATGACTTGATATAGTGACCTAAGGTAGGAAAAAAGATCCCAAATGGTCCATGAAATTGATCTCAAGTGTCATGGTACTTTGGTTCTTCTAAGCAACAATGGCTGTTTTGTTTCAACCGCTGAGCAGTTGAGTGCTGGGAAATGGGAGTGTAGAAGTGAAGAACTGTTAAATCCCAAATTGTTGATCACTGAATGGATGGCGCCAATCTCAACTAAATTTGGTTTCAAATTTCTTTACCATAATCTACCTCCAATTTTTTTTTGCAAAACTTTTGTGAAGTGATTGTGCAAGTAGGTTGAACGCAAATTGTAACTTCTCCACATGTAACAGCAGAATCATTCATATCATTTATTGAGTTGCACTACCCCCTGGCACCTACTGATCTGTTTCCAGAGAATTTCAGTTTCTCTGTAAATAGAAAGTAACACCAAGGCATCAATCTGGCTCACCTCAGTGGTATGAACCTGACAGAGAAAGTGATGAAGTGATGCAGATTTTTTTTTCAATTTCAAGCTTTTCATGTGTCCTCAAGCTAAGAGAAACAGCATTCGAATGTTTTTGAAGAGAGCCTGGATTAATCATTCCTGAGGATTCCAGGCAGTTGAAACCTGTTCACTTCTTGCTTGATCTGCACTTTCAGTTGGGGGACAAATAAATTACTACTGAGGCATTGAAATTGTTCATGTCTTAAAAAAATGGACTATCTGTCATATAATGATTATAAATGCTTATATATGATTGTTTAAAAATGCCCAGATTAGAGATGTTGTAAAATTTGAAATTCTATCTTTTCACCATTATTTTGACTGTCTTGTTGTGTTTTAATCATACATTCTTCACTCTGACATCCAGAGCTGAAAATAGATTTATGACTGGAGGCTAAACAAAGAAGGTTGCTTTTAACCTGCTGTCCCATTTGAACGATTGTTGGTGGTTGTTAACGACATAAGAGAGTCAGAAGGGTTAAAAAAAATTGGACTTAAAGCTAATCAGTCATTAAAATACCTTTCTTTTGAATCTGTCTTATTCTCTAAATGCGGTTATGTATACAAACATTGTTTAAGCCAATCAGCCTGTGAGTATTTACAGAATTCTTACCTGGAGGCCAGTTTGGGTGCAAACAAAGAAGTTTCACATAAATTGCTTTGTGTTCAGAAAGAGGGGCTTTGAAACAAGATGACAGAATAAGAAAAATGTGGCATGAACAATATGAAGTCTAGATGAAAACAGCTTTAAAAACTAAATGGAAGTCAGAACAAGTGCAGCTGAATAAAGAAATGTTACATTGCTCATTAAATCATGTTAAAGTAATTTCATTAAATGTACAATTCCTCAATTGGGAATTTAATGGACTAAAATCAAATGCTGTTTGCTCAATAAGGATAGGAGGAATGATTGTCCAGAAATTTGCAACATACAGATAACAGTTTTATCAAGGGCTGGTAACTCAGTCCCCAGGTGAGTGTTATGCAACATGGAGGTATTTTAAATTATGCAACAAAAAAGGTTGCAATAGAATAGATGTTTGTAATTGAGTCCCACCTGTTGGGCTATCTGAACAAATGTTGGGAAAAGTACATCTCTGGTCCCCTCCATAAACAGAGCTGTCGAGCCATACCAAGACCTTAGTACTGCCAACAGAACCATAACCTCATTGGGAAAATGTTAACTGGGGTAAAAAGTTGGACTTAAACTACCACTAATATTTTTGTCTGGCTAAAGCACAGACTAAAAGCTAAAATGCAAGCTAAAGGCTACAACAATGCTTAAGCTGTTTGTGATAATGTTCATTCCAACCCACATGCAGAAGTTGTACTGCAGTGATCTGTTCAAACCTTAGAGTCTACCAATAACACGAAGAGCTAGGTTAGGTTCGCTCTGCTTGGTAGATGAGCACTGGTAGGACATAACCTGGAATCAAACATAAACACTTTGAGTCAAAATTTTGCCTTATATCATAAATGTTACTTTTTGTCTCAAAATTTCCACTCAATGTCGGCACAAAACAATCTCAACAAAGCCAGTTTTTCAATATTATCTTTCTAACGGGGAGAAAGGGGCTTGCACAAAACATGATTTTTGGGGGAATTTCCCCCCAGGACATATTTTGCCACCAAAAAGGACGTCTGTGCAAAAAGAGGTCATATGGTCACTCTAAGTAATAAAGCTTGGTAATAAATAAGACAAGTAGAGGAGAAAATGACTGCTCTGACCACATACACACATGGTCCTGGTCCTGGTCTGGCAACACTTGAATTCTTTACTAGCTTGATTCAGAGGTGCTTGGGATGTGCTTAAGTTATTGAGCTTGACATACGCTTGTCTTACAGATGTCTTCCCGTTAGTGTCAATAGTGCAGAGAGAGGGAGCAATAAAGATAGTTTCACCTTAAGCTTCACAGCTCTATTTGGAGAGAAAGATGGATGAGAGCAGCAGTTCCTGGTTTTGATGACTGTGTGTTACATTCTCTGACCAGGCTTTTGTGTCTCATACATTACATAAGTGTGCCACCGTCTGCAGTGCTCCTCCGCACCTGGTGAGTCAGTGCTATTTTCTCACTCCCACAGAGAGTCGACAGTCTTAGCACTTTGGCCCACTGCCTCATTTTAAAGCCTGTAGAAATTATGAAGGCCCACCATCAGAGAAAAAGAAACTTTGTCACAAATCAAATTCATCGCAGCAACCGAAGTTAAAATGCTCACCTCATTAATGAGATGTTGTCATGGCATCATAACCACAGACATCCCAATTCATCATGTCTGGTTGATAAATCTCACTGTTGTCAGATATGGGTCATAGAGCATTTGCGATGCTGACATTGCTTTTCTGTGGTATTCACACCTTGCTGAAAAGAGATCAGATCAGACAGGAAAAGGTGAAGAAATGTTCCTAGAGTTCACAGAAATCACAGCACACTAACTCCATTGTATTATCTTCTTCTTTGTGTTATGCTGACAAGTTTGGTCTCCTGTTTATACTTTGTTTACCCTTGCACTGCATGATTGTGGGAACTCAAATCCAGGAAATGCTTTCTTTAGCTACAAAAATAAAGGATCAGAATATTAAGAATTATATTAAATCTTTGTTTAGAAAACAGAGTTTGTAATTGCAGCTTTAAAAAGCTAATGTTACTTAATCTGTATGCCAGCAGATTTAGACTGAGTCCATCCTGAGAAAAGAAAGATTAAAAAAGTTTTCTGGAGCTTCTGATCTAATAAAAGTTATAATTATTACTTGGGTATGATCATGCTTATTTTATTTCAGGTAATAGGCTCTGGAGAAAAATCCCAGCCTCCCACAGGGATTCATTTTATAACTTAAGGGCAGAAAAAAACTTTTTTTTTTTTTAGAAGATTCACATCTTGTTTTTGCTCCTTTCTTGACCTGTAAATTAAAAACTGAAACATTGCATAAGAGTATTTCACTGGCATGTCAAAGTAACGTCTCTTTGGTCAGATATTCAACAGACCTGTATATGCAGGTTATCATGCATACTAGAAATCAATAAGTCATATGTATCGTGTCACACCACTATGCCAAATAGCTGCTCTCGTAGTAACACACATGCCCTACAAACTGTGTTGACTTGCCACATTTAGGAAGTCATTTCCAAGAAAAGCTCTCCTGAACTACTGTGACCCTGCTTGGCAGAGAGCTGGATTTTAAAAACTGTATCAAAACAGAAAAAATAGGAGGCTTGTAACTATTCGCTGAGTTAAATCCATGTCGACTCTTTATTTTGGCTAGGCAGTGTATGGCTACACGGTCAGGTGATTGAAAAATGATGCATTGAGTGTGAGTTCAGTTTGTGTGTGAGCATTGCTTCATTTGTGGTTAGGGAAGAGCAATTCATTGCAAATTAAATTAAATCACAATTTCTAATTGCAGACAGTGCAATATTTCTTTGACCTGAAATGTATGAATATGAACAGAATAACTTCTTTGCAGTAGATGTTTCATGCTCAGTGTTACTCAACTCAGCTCAGCTGGTAAAAAAAAAAAAAAATTGTCATGGGTTGTTGCCGTGCAGTAATTAATCTCAGAGTTCATTTCCTACACTGTGTTTGTTTAGAAAACATAAGATAAGGGACTTAGAAATAATCACACCAAAAATAGCAAACACAATATACATGGGATAATAATGGCATTTAGATTATATGTGTAAATCATTTAACTCTGTTTGTGGTATTGTGGTTTTGTTCATCACGAACTCTCCAGAATTCTATCACTGCAACTTTCTCTGTGGTATAAACTTCAATATTCAGAGTGGCCTGTAGTAGGACCTTAAAAATATGTATGGTCGCATTATTCATCACCCACTTCTTCATCATTCTTGAAATAAAATCAGCTTTATTGTTTTGTTGTAATCAGACTGTTGTAGTCTCAAAGTAAAAACTGTCTGCTTAGCTGATGGTGAATGCAGAGATCTTCTTAATGAACTAGTACTGCTATTGTTTAAGTCATAACTACAGATGTTTCTTGAACCTTGTCCCACGGGCAGCCACACAAGGCCTCTCAGCACCTCCCCTTCTCGACATCAGAACTGTTTGTGTCCTCTTCACGTCAAGCTGCAGACAGGAAACCGTCACGGCAAAAGTATTTCATTCCACTTCCTGAGTTTAAAGGATATTACCATACTGAGGCAAGCAGGCACGTAGACCAGGGAGGAACTCAAGCCATCATGCACTGTCCAGACTTTGTTTTTCTCTCAGCAGAGGTTCAAAAATGAGTCTCCAAACAACACACTGTTTGTGGAACCCAGGTAATAACATCAGTTTATGTGAAATCTAATAAAGACAAGTTTAAGCATGCATTTTGTTTTTATTTCTGGGCATTTCAGGCTGTTGTAATGGATTATTTAAAGTTCATCTGTTCTTCGCATTAATAGTTTGTATGAGCACCATGCCTTAAATCAGGTAGAGAACAGTTGCTTGCGAAACTTGATTCCCTTTTTAAGGTCATGATATGCATGATATGAGTGTTATATCTCCAGGTGCTTCCAGTGAAGGGTGCACTTCTGGAAGAACTCCAGCATGTAAACGCACAGCAGCAACGTAGTGTTGGACAGAAAATAAGGAAGCCAGGTTGGTAAAGCTGTGGCAGCAGCAGGCATCCCTGTAAAATATCCCCCCAACTCTATCAGGACAGAATCAAAAGAGAAATTAACTACCAGATGGTTGAGGCTGCTGATGTTTGGTTTGCTATTAATACATTACAAAAATAACCTTATCTACAATCAACCAGACCCACATTTATTCAATGTTTGTTTATTACCACATATTTATCTTTTTATCTAAACACAGGAGGAGAAAGTGGATCCATGTCACAGGTATAAAGGACAAATGTAAACAATTCCCTTCGATGTATGCCTGCAATATGCTGCTCTTAAATTTCCCTTAGGATCAATGAAGTTTCTATCGATCTACCTATGCAGCTCTGCAGTTAAAGCTCAGTCAGAAAGATTATGACCTGCATGCTGATTCACTGTCACTGTGATGTGTTCATTCCTTTCTGCATGCTCACTGATCTCTCCTCTGATCATCATCTGTTCACATCCTAAATACAATTTGGATCACCATATTGAGTGCCATAGAGACTCTGTAGATAATTCTATATTGTGAGTTGTAACAGCTAAGTTGGCTCACTTCAAAGGGACAGTGAAATAAATATATGAAGTAGACTGCAGTGACTCCAACACCCAGAGGACTTGCGCAAACTGTCGTGTTGACATAACTTGTGTATTTGTTTTGAAAATTGACTGAAGATCAGATCTTACTTTTAACTCTACTTTTCTTTGTTCAAGAGATGTTCTAACCAGATAACACACAGCAATCTAAAATATTTATCAACAGTTATGTACCGCTATTATTCGAAACCTGAAAACAAACAAGTTTTGTCAGTTTGTAGTGTAGTTTAGCAGCCGGCTACATTCGGCTCTGCTCACAGCCCGGTGCTCGGTGATGTGTCCATGCATCTTGTGCAATGTGAATGAATCCGTCTCATGTCCTACCAGTGCTCATCTACCAAGCAGAACAAAAGTACCCTGGTTCTTCATTTCATTGATAGAGCCGCATGTTTATACAGATCACTGCAGTAGAAATGCTGCGTCTGGGTTGGAATGAACATTATCACAAACAGCTTAACCTGTGTTGTAGTCTTTAGCCTGTGCTCTATCTCTCTCTTGTTTATTTTTTTATGGTCTTCTGTCCTTGTTCTATCAAACAATCCAGCTCCTGCTTCCACTGTTATTACTAGATTAATCACAGAATTTTTTTTCCGCATAGTAAAACACAGATCTCTCTTTTTACTGCTGAACTCTGTCAGTCAGCGTGTTGTTGACTTAGAGACTTCAACTTGCAGTAAATCAATCTGGTCCAGTCTGACCTGATCAGGAAGCTAGGAATTGGAATCTAGAATTATTCTATTTCAGTGTTGATAATCTCATTTTATTTAACAGAGTATGAGATAGTTATCAGACTTTTTCAAGATCACTCAGAAAGTCCTCACGGTCCCTTTAAAGAGGCTACAGAGGTAACTGCTGCTCGTCAACTGGCTCCAGGACCCTTTCCCATCACACAATGTAAAATTTGTTCCTTTAAGGGTTGCTGTCCTCAGAGGTACCTGATTCAGCTGCATACTTGAAGAGGATGTACAGGGAGCAGTCACAAGACCCATGTCCTTACTTTGACTCTCTGTGTCTATAGACTGTGATCTGCAGAATTAAATGGAGCTTTTCAGGAACAACTTCACACTGGAGATAACATACAGAGATGGGATGTGTGTGTGTGTGTGTGTGTGTGCGTGTGTGTGTGTGTGTGTGTGTGTGTGTGTGTGTGTGTGTGTGCGTGTGATTTTCTAATCCGCTCAGCCGCTGCAGCTCAACCACTGCAGTGCCCTAACTTCACCCTGTTCTGTGAACTGACTTGCCTCCATCGGCCCTTTCTTCATTTTTTTGTCCTCCCTGCTGCTGGTGTGAGATTTTTAAACCTGATTCATGTTTTAAGAGTTACACTGCTGCCCAAAAATACACAAACATACATGATCTGTTCCACAGAGCAAAGCAGCATGAGTGCTTTGTGTGATGAAACTGAGACGGAGAACTGCAGTTTTACCTCTTTGTAAGGCCAACCATTCTCATGATCCTGAGTTAAATCCTTACAAGAAGAATTTTGGTTGATCTACAAGTTAGAGAAAGTGGAGAGTAAAAGGCAGATGAAAGTGTAAAAATACATTCATCACAATCCCAGATGCTTTTCCAGTTAACACAAACATTAAGGCCTTCAACATAGGACAACTTTAAGGTCTCAACTGATTTAAAAACTCTTCAGAGCACAAACATGAAGACAGCTCAGGTTTTTAAAGTAAGTTGAAATTCCTTTTTGAAACTCAAGTTATATCGATGTACGCTAACCACTAGCATGTAAATGTAATTCCTTGTATACGTTAGCATCAAGCTAGCATTGTTTTCTATATTGTCTGTGGTACATTATGAGACGTACAACATGTTGGATGTATTGAATATGAATCTGTTGTGAGAGATTAATTTGCATTTATTTGTCTGTTCAGTTTTACAGCTTCTGAAGTAAAACTTCAAAAGAAAATTCCTGAACCAGAGATTTCTAGAGTAACTGTTATCTTTCTGCTAAGCTAAGCAAGGAAAGCAAATATAAGGTCCAGACTCTCAAGGATTATGTCAAGAATTGATACAGGAATCATTAAGATTAATGACGAATGATGTCGATAGTTTGTGATGCTCAACTCAAGTCAGAAGTAATCACTTAGTTGCTGAGAACATTAGTAAAGCTAGGCTTGTTAAATCTTAAAGATGCTTTTTTTTAATCAACAGAAAACAATATATAAGTTTGCAATCCCCCCAAAAACATATTTTTCTGAAAAGAAAAGTTATACACGTTCAGTAACTTTGTGACCTTTGACACATTTCCCATCTCTGTCTAAGGTTCGTCCTTTGCCTCTCATGCACACATATCATATCCCACTGCAGTGGACGGGAGCGAACAGAGAGTCAGCGGGTTCACAGGACTCACCGAGATCCATCCTGGGTGGAAAGTTTTTGGAGAGCGAGACGACCCCCACCCCCCCCCCCCCTGGGCCCCTAAAGCTAACGTGATCCCCCCCCTTCATTTGTGCTCCCGTCATAAAGAATGCGCCCACTAAACCACTTTCCCACCACTAAGAGGATTACTAAGGTACTGCTGCTGAATCAAAAGATGATACTGCACGTCCAGACATTAAGAGGCTGAATTTAATATTTCATGCAGAAAGATGAAATGTGATTTATAGAGTGGGGCCCGAGTGGGAATCTCATGTTAGAGCGATGGTAGCTAGCTTGACTTCTTGGAATGTGTTCATGTGAGAAAGAGCAAGAAACAATTTGAATATGTTGAATTTTTCCCCCATAATTTCAAAGATTTTACATCCAAGCAAGCAACCAACGAGAGTCTTTGTAAAGCGAGAGGAATATGAACTGTCACTAACAGCCAATTACACACTGGAACACAATGAAAGTGACAGAGATGAAGAGACTGACTGAAGACTGTTAAAACCCCCGTTCACTTTTTTGAGTGCAGTAATTCTCAGTTATTCTTTGGGATAAGCTGAAATGGTATGGGAATCTGTCTGAAAAATCAAATCCTGATCATGTTTGGCACAATCAGGGTTTAATTTGTGCAGAGAATCCTTGGATGGTTGTTTGAGTTTTCCCACTGTGTTAGGAGGTTGTGTTTAGCTAAGGAGTGTTTACGTAGTAACCTGCATGCTGTCACGGACCTCATGTCCGATCAGGATCAACCATGCCTCTGGGAGTGTGTGTGTGTGTGTGTGTGTGTGTGTGTGTGTGTGTGTGTGTGTGTGTGTATGCGCACAACATGACAAGGTCTCAAAAAAATAACTCACTTCCTCTTTGGCGACTTGTTTGCTTTTCAGTCTGATGGCCACCAAACTCCTTTGTGTCACCAGCGTCAAACGGCGGTTGCATTCACGCACTCTGTGTCTGTCCAAAAAAGGAGACACACACATGCATGTTCATAAAAACACACACATTAAAAGAGAAGTAGTATATGATGCAGAAGTCTTGTATTGATTTTTTCAGTTTAATGACACCAAAAAAGACCAAAAATAAAACCAAATTGTCCCTAATTTTGAGTTTCAGAGAACAAATCTCATCAATCTCTATACTTCTTTGCATCCTTTCTGAGAACCAACTCACTGAACTTTCACATCTCCTCTACAGACCTTCAAATTCACTTTTTATTCACCGCTGAAGTCAAAGGATAGAACCCAACAACCTTTGTTTTCTTAACAAAGCATGACTGATCACAAGATCTCCTCCTGGATTAAAGAGAAGAAAAAGTCGTCCGTCTACGTTGTAATAAGGATCCTCTGCTGAGGTTAGCTTTTCCAAGAACTATCACAGTGGGGATGGGGTGAGTGAAGTTGAGGAGCATGAAAATCCCTGGCCTAAAGTCAGGGAAAATGAAAAGTTAATAAGTGTAGGCCAAGGGGAGGTGGGCAGGTGGGGAGCAGTAGTGTTAGCGATCTGGTCCAGACACAGGAGGGGGGCTTGGTGGGAGGTTGGCACAGTTAGATGAGTCTTGAGAGGTATTAGTTTGGTCGGTAGATAATGGATTTACATAAAAAAAATGGGCAGTTGCCAAAGAGATGATGAGTTTGGGCCGGGGTGATTGGGTACAAGCATTGCAGGTGAATAAAAAGTCTCTAAGCATTACTATTCTGTGAACTTCTCCCACCAGATGTCAGAAAGTCAGAAATCAGAAATGTCATGCAGCCCAGGAATATGTTGCAAAACCTTATATTTCAAAGGAACCTTTAATTTTTTTATACCAGGTAATAACAAAGTAATATAGTTGTTCAACATCCAATGGATTGATGTATGATTGTTGAATATAGCAATGAGTTACCTGTCTGCATGGATTGCTGATTTTATTTCATGACTATTTCAATGACTATGACAGGGGTCAGTTACTCCCTGACCTTCTTCCATGTGACCTGTCAGGTCACATACCAAAAAACAACTGACCTTAGCAAGAGGTCAACCAGTTGTATGTTGAACAGTGAAAACGTTGGTAGCTTTGCAACTTTTCAGCTCTCAAATATATGATTAAAAAAAAAACGCAAACCTTTTGAAACAAACTGCGTTTCTCCAAAAGTGCCCTGTCTCTGGGGCTGAGCTCCTGCAGTGGAAATGTGGCTTTCATTTGCTGTGACAAAGAATTTTCACACAGAATAGTTGGATGTTGCAATGCTGCAACAGCCCAACGAGCAACAAAATTGCTTTTACCAAAACAATAATGTGAAAGAGGCTTTTGCCCTTTCCAGAACTGATGGGAATTTGGGAGTTGAGTGGAATGACTCTCTTGTTACAGTGCACCAACAACAAGTGCATCATACATGCTCTGTGTGACCCTTTCAAGTCAAGAACATCTGATAATGCAGTCACAAATGAATGCAGTCCAATTGAAATTGGTACATGCTGTAGCCTCAAGCAACTGGTAGGCAAGGAATTATTTCAGATAAGCATACAAAATAAAATGCTCTTTAAGACAGTGTGAGGCATATTATGTAGATGTAGATAGGTTACTTTTAAATGCATTGATACATGTGATAGTTTTAAGGAACAGGGCTTTTATTAGAGGTCTAAAGTCAGAGGTGTGTGATCAAAGATTTACTCTCTCAAATATTTTTAGCTTAAAGATTAGGCCTCTGCATTCTTCATTCTGGGAATTGCTCCTCTATGACCTGATCAAACCTCTGCACAGGTGAGTGGTGCTCAGAGCAGTGAATGTGATTATCTGATGTAACCAAACCCCTGAGCACATTTCAAAACCAGGAAGTCTCAATTTTGCAAGTTACTGGAATCTGTATGTCTGACTCAGAATGTGATATAATGACAGAAAATCTATTGATAGATTCATTCATATCTTCATTCGTTGTCTACTGCTTATCCTGTCCAGAGCTGTGGGGGGCTGGAGCTTATTCCGGCTGTCATAGGGAGGTGGGGTACACCCTGGACTGGTCACCAGTCAGTCACAGGGCTGACACACACAGAGACAGGCAACATTTCACTCACACCTAAAGGCAACTTAGAATCAACAATTAACCCAGTGAACCTGTTGATGGACTGTGGGAGGAAGATGGAGTGAACCCACACAAGCACAGGGGGACAATGCGAACTCCACACACAAAGGCCCGAGCTTGGATTTGAGCTTCCTGCTGTGAGGCAGCAGTGCTAACTGGTGTGCCACTTTATATCAATAAAAATTATATTGATATAAATAAGAAATATGAATAAATGTTAGGAAATGTTCATTTATAGTGTAAGTGAACAAAGTGTTGAATACAAAAAGGTTGGCAGTGGGTCTTAGGAAAAAGAAAAATAATATGGCCACATCCCGGAACCATAACAAAGCAGGATCCTCAAACAAACTGAGTCACACTCATCCTACAAGTTAAACCAGCTTTAGCCTCCAACATGCAAATGTTGATGTTAGTCCCAATCTGAAGGGCCTGGACTTTCCTTTTCATCATGAACAGTTTGCCAATGGCTCCCACAACAGCAGTGAAACCAAGCAAACGGTTCGCTCATCTTAATTCAAACCCTGTGTGTAGGAGAGGACGACTTGTTATATTTGTATACACATACAGTGGTGGCCAAACTTATCAAAACCTCTGACAGATCTGAAGATGTTGAACCTTTTTTCCTCCAAAGCATGATCACAAAACCTGCAGATCTCTAACAGTGGTTCCCAACCTTATTTTGGCCACAACCCCATTTTTACATCACAATTTTCTGGCAACCCCAAAGGTATTTTCTGTCTAGAATTAATGTCTCCACAATAATATGCAGCATCATTGTTCCAGCAATGACACAGCTCACCTCCTAGGGCGCTTTCAGTGCCTGCTCACTTACTGTCATAACCAGAGGTGTGCACAGACATTTTGGAGGGCAAGGGTTGAAGAAAGAAAAGGCGAGTACAGCGTGTGCTTTTGCTCCCAAGAGGGCTTTAACCAGCCAAAAGGGCAGATTACTGTGGTTTGTCAACCAGGAAGGCACATAAGCATTTGTTTTGGCTCCCAAGAAGGCAGTGTAGCTTGCATTTTGTCTTGAAAAAGGGCACTTAAGAGCCAACATGGGCTCCTGAAGATTGAAAAACACTGGCCTATAAGAAAACTAGGAAGACTTTTCTACCTGGTTTCAGTCTTTCTGCCAAGTATCTTCAAGAAGCATACAAGGAATTTGACTTTGGTTTCAACTGGCCACATCAAGGAGACAAGTTTGTTGCATCAGTACTCACTGTCAGCAAGCGATTGTTATATTTTCCATATAATTCAAACCCTTGTGTTCTCTTTAAAAAAAAGAAACTCTAATGGCTATCACATATCACTTCAGACAACCAGCATCATCAGAGCTTCCTGCAAACCAAAAGTGCAGTCCCCTCTGTGACTGAAAGCGATGATTAGCCCATTTCTTGTGAAACTTCTTTGGTTTCCGGTCGGTAGAGGATGCGTGAAACTGCACTTACACTTTGTGACACTACAATGGTGTCTGTTTCTAGCCAAGTCTCACAAAACATACACACACAGACGATTGTGGAGCTCTGTAGAGCAGCATTGTTGTGGACTTGGAGACAGAGGCAGCTCATTAACGTTACAGTAGAGAGCTGCAGCACAGACTGCTTTCCAGTGAGAGCCTTGTTTCTTAAACGTCTCAGTTCTGTCTGTTAATTTACTTGTGAGCCTCCACATTGCAATGTCAGCTTTCACTGCAGAAACTGCTGGAGTCATGGTAGTGGTATATGAAACCATGACCCGTCTTACAAAAATTGCCAACCAGGTTGTGTTTAATATAGCCTGCAGCTGGTCAGTGCCGTCATGACATCATCATGTCTACATTTGACTCACATAAAAATAGACTTGACCTCTTAATATCAATTATCAGTGGCCTGGTTAACATTTTAGATGGACACTTTACTTTCTGGGTCTTGATGTCTCACTTTAACCTCTTAAGATCCAGCATCCACATATGTGGACATCTTATTGCTGCCTCTCAGACCCATGAAACTTCATTTTTTTAAAAACCTTTGACCTATTAGTCACATTTAAGAACACTGCCCACATCATTTTTGGTGGTATTACAACATTCAACCCATTTTTGTGATAGAAATAACATATTTAACAACAATAAAACTGATAACTACTAACTCATTGTGAACTCATAACACTAGTCATAAAACTTCTCATCCAAAGACCAAATTTAGCAATTAAACTTATTAGGTCTTACTGATTCCAAATAGCAATGAGTAATAAAAAAATGTGCACCAGATAACAGCTTAGGTCTCAAGAGGTTAAAATTCTGATCTGTTGTCTTTGCTTTATTGTGAATAAAAAAGAGACTTGTAAATAATTGTGTTATGATTTCATTTTAACTGTACATAACATCCCAACTTCCTTTGAATTGGGGGTTGTACATGCATTTACATGGATAATATATCTCTAAGGAAATCTAGGAAAAGTAAACAACTTCCATCATGACGATCATCGGACCCTCCAGCGACTGTCTGACTATGATATATGCCTCCAGGAGTATTTGCTGACTTCTCTATTGCCAGAGGCTACAACTGCCAGCTAGGATGTTCTTTTGCATGACCTGTGTTATTTATAGCTTAATTAATTACATGACAGGACAGTATTTGGGTCAATTGCAAAAGCATGTGTGAAAACCCTGCAAAATAATTGCTGCCTTTTACTGGTTTGTTCCTCCTATCCACCTGCATAGGTCAAGTCTCTGCTTCAAAGTAAAAAAAGTAATTACATGGAGGCTAAATTAGCCTTAATGCGTCAACAGTGACCTTGTTTTTAATTAGAGTTCTATTACACTTTAGCACATCTCTATCTTGCCCTGACAGTCTCAGCTTCACCATCAATACTGGGCACTCAGTATCTTTACTTAGTACTTATTTTCTACTCATTTACTTTCATTTATGGGCTTTAAGGTCACTGAAATAATAACATCAGGGTAACATCAGTTTCATGAGAGATGGAGTTCAGCTTTCTCTCTTAGAGGAGAAAAAATGACTTAACCTTTTCTCTTTTCTGTCCCTTTTTAAGGCCCCTGCTCGATCATGACATGCTCAGAAAAAAATAGTATGTATTTACTATTTCTCTGAATGCTCTATGCGCATTATCTTTATATCGCAGGAAAAGTAACAGAGATTTAAACAGAAGTGTGTGAGTGACTCCAGCATGAAAGATGTGCGGTCTCTGTTTGTCTTTTCACTGGTCATTGTTTTGTGTTTTAGGTAAATCTCAGCACTGTTGTATGATGTTTTTATGTATACTTATCTCCTAAGATTTGAATTTTGCTTATTAATTCACAGTCTTTATGTGTTGTGTACCACTTTGGTGACCTTGTTGGTTTATAAATAGAGAGGAATGTACTGGGTTGGTAGGTGTAAACATCAGTGCAATTGTAAGAGAGTATGCAGATGGAAAAAAGCATAAATGAAAGCTGTCTTTCTTTGCATCAAAAAAATAATTAAATTCCCAGGAAATTATATTTCTCTGCCATATGCAGCAGAAGCCTGTGCATCACCTGTAATATATTCAATTCCTGAAGTTAAGCAGGGTAACTTACAGAACTTTAAATAAAGAAATGTCTGAGTCCTCAAGTTTGGCTAATTTTTGCACAATGTGGCAAAATTGTTTTTGAGGTATCAAGTCATAAAGTTAGTTTTAGTTCATTGAAAGTCACTATGGCTATGTATATTACAATTTTTATTATTATTATTATTATTATTATTATTATTATTATTATTATTATTATTATTATTATTGTTATTATTGTTATTATTATTATCAATAGATCAATCATTCAATAATTTTAAAAACAGGAACAGAAAAGGTTGTAAAAACTAAAAGCTCTCTATTGTGTCACCTTCCACCTCTTAAGGGGATAAGCTGTGGGGAAAGGGCCACGTTGAGATCTCCAAAATAAAATCAAGACCCTCAACAACAACAACAAGAAAAATTAAATTATTATTATTATTTTAATTGCAGTCTTCATTTTAAGAAGCTGAAGCACTTCAGCAATTGCTGGGGGAGTGGTTTTGTTTTTGTTTGAGTTTGCATTCCTTCTTTTCCTTTTTGGATCCATCTTTGACCAATCCAACCCTGCCCTCTTCTCACCTACACCCTGTAATTAGTGTCATGTTAATGGCATAATGGCGTTTTTGTGTATGAGTGGAGGGCTTGACAAGGTGCTGGTCCTCAGACCTTGCCCCTTCCTGCACCTCTTGCCCCCGCTCCACTTTCCTTTATCCGTCTTAGATCTGCTGGGTCGAGCTAAAGCCTCAAACAAAGGCTCATACACAGAGTGCCAAACACAAACCTACTCATGTGTGACTGAGGCCAGAGGAATGCACAATATGTGTGTGACAGCTCATGAAGAACAGTGAATGAGCGTATGTGGGTGTGTTTTGTGTGCATCATCCCCTTTTCTCTATTTGGGTTACAAGTCAGTGCTCTGATAAATGATTCCTGCATTGACCTCTACACTGAAAACAGAAACTTTATTTTGATGCAATACAAAGTGAGCCCATCATGGAAGAATAAATGACTCTTAGCATAGCCAACTTCACTTTTACGCAAATACCTGCACAGAAAAGGACAAAGCTTAATCCCAATCAACTGTTTCCAGTTTAACGTAACAAGACAAACCAGTTTTATGAGTTTGGTTTCGTGCTCTACACATTGTGGAGGAAAAAAAAAGACGTTATATTTATGTCTGCACATAAATAAGATGAATGCCTTAGAGAGGCATTTTTGTGTTAGACAGTATGAAAATAGAACAAATTATGTCACAACCCAATAGAAGCAAAAAGACTGTGAGGCTATAGAAACTATGGGGCATTTCCAGGTATGTAAAGACATAATGATGTTGCATAAGGTGAGCCTCTTTGTCAGTAAAATGCAGTCAATGCATGAGTGTCTTAAACTTCAATTTTTTTCTGTCTTAGAGGGAATTGACTCCACTGATTTCTCATATTCAGATTTTCAGACAACCTTTTCTGGAGAACCATCTTTTGACATTACACTCTATGACACCATATAACTTATTTGGATGTTTCTGCTGTATTACTCAGTTTTCTCAAAAAGAAAAAATACACTATAACAGCCAATGTGGTGTCATAAATAATGTAATCATGGTCGTCCTATACTCAGGCCATATTGGCAGTATTTGAACTTACAGTACCCGACATCATAGAAGTCCCTGCAGCAGCACCACATGAGACCTGGAAATAAAGAAGCTATATAGTTAATTCATTTTAATTATAGATGCATATAATGAAACATCAGCTTTAACAAATGTAGCTGTGAGAGAAAATGGCTTCATCAATGGAGAAAGAATTCACACCTGCTTGCTAGCAGCTGCCTGTCTGCTGGGTTAGCTCAGAGGCAGCACACAACAAAGATAGTTCAGCTTCAGCTCTGTGAGAAAACTCTGCATAAATCAGCCTTTTGTGGTTTGTGTAGTTGTACATGTTCATCTTTGCTTAAAATCTTAAGGTTAGCCCATCGTTGCCTTTGTTACCTGTATCTGCGCCAGTGAAACTACAAGAAACATCCTCATAAAAGCCATAGTAATGGTTGTGGCGGCTTAGACAAAGAGGGGGAGTGAGCAAAGAATTATGATCCTCTCTCTTTTACAGCTGCAGTAAAACCAGGTTGTAGTATTAAGTGAGTGAGGTGTTCCATTTATCAGTGGGAAGGAAAAAGGTCGGAACACACAATAACAAGACCTGTCCAGAACAGCTCTTAGTCATCTCACTTTTAATAATAAACTGGACACCAGATCTGTGGAAGATTTTACTCCCACACACCTGACCATGGAGGAGCCAACACTGTGAATGAGGATCAGGATGTTCACTGTCACATGACGGCGCTTGTGCGTAATCTCCTCCAGACTGGGAGGTCCGCTTTGAAGCTCATCTTACACCCTGATCCAGAGCGACACTCATGAGGGATACAATGAGGCCACTTGGCCCTGAAACAGTCTCAGGTTCCTCTGAAGCATATCACCTTAACAGAGAAGATGAACAACAGTCAACGATGTATGAAAAGGACAATGAAACACTAACTCAAGAGCTTTCAAGGTGAAAATGCTTGAGAGACACATGTGGCTCATTGTTCTGTCATGGAAAGAGCTGATGTGGAGTTTAATCACAATCAAGATTTACTTCAATATCCCTGGTATTATATGTACAAAGTGTCTAAAATTTTTACAGTAATTAGTGTCTTATACCCATTTCTCATCAGTTTTGTGATTTTGTTTTTAAATCTTGATTCCAACGATGATTTTGTTCCATAAAAAGCTCCCCTGTAGTTTTCCAGGGTCTCTGGGTCATCGCTGTGTTTGTATACAAACCACCCGCTGCTGTGCGTAAAAAGTCTCCACCTCCCTCCACCCTAATAGGGACAACTCAGGCCACTCCTTCTCCTACCCTCTGCCTCTCTCTCTTCCTCCTCCCTTCCTCCCTGTAGGTCCAGGCTGATGCAATGCTCATCTTTATAAAAGGGTGAGTCCCCACCCCTCCTCTAGCAGATCAGGGTCTTCCCTCCGAGCGCACCACATCTTTGGGAATTTTGGTTTTAATTCCGAGAAAAATCTTAAATTCTCTTGATTTTTACGCGTGGGTCTATTTGTTCTTAAACTGTTTATTTCTTGAGCTGCTACAGCTGGCGCTTTGAGTCAGATCCTGCCTGGTGTTTAGGCGTCTCCGGTCGTTTTTCTATATATTCTTATCCAGCCAAAGATAAACTCAAGAATCAGGCGGATTTTGTGAAGGAATCAATTGGACTCTTTGGTTTTCTTTTGTGTCTGAGAGGATTTTACAGGCATCCTGCCATTCTTCATAAGGTAAGACGCCGGCATCTACTCATTTGCATATGACAATGTGTGGGCGGCTGTCTACTAAACATCATTTCAAACCTCTTCAATGGCAACAATGTAAATCTATAGGTTGACCATTTTTACACATTTGTCAAATTTTCTGTCTGTGTTCAATTTGAAGCTTCATTTATTCTAAAGTGGATATGGAAGTTTGAACTAATTAGCTGGTATGAGTGGTATTTCTTTGAGTGTCAGCCATATTAAATGTGTGGTTTTCCGTTTCATATTGCTAGAATTGTTCCTTCCGAAAGGCCTGATTTCTCATCAGGTCAGCCCTGCTACAAATAAAATAAATAAATAATAAGTGACAGTGATGCTGCAGTGTTGGACTCCTGTCTGGACGTGGATCAGGGCTGTGTCACTGACACTCAGATAATTAATCACAACCTGAATGAGAAGGGTGTTAGTCTAAACCTGTTCTTCTGTGTTCGTGATTTGGAAAAAACTGTGATCATGATCTGACGTTGGTTCAGGGCGCAAGGCTCTGCGCAAAATGGAGAGAGAGCCATGCCCATAACGAGACAACACGTGCCATTGTTTCCATTGGAGCCGGCCATGGAAATAATGTCATTAAATGGATCTTGTGTCACGCCTTGCGGACTTTGTGGATCTACATGTGCGTTAAAACTTAAAGAAACGGACTTTTTGTTTATCAGATTGACATTTTCAGAATTTCCATTGTCCATCAATTCTTATGATAAAACTCTGTTTTATAAGGATTGATACATCTCTATTCTGTGTGTGACAGACCTTGTCACATTCTTTTTAATTCCACTTTTCAGCTGATTTTTAATTGAAATGTAAAGAAAGTGTGCGCGCGTACTGCGTTTTTTTAATCGTCATTCAGTAAGGCTGAGGTGATGTAGGGTGGACGGATGCCGGTCTGGTATTTTTCCACTGCCTGCCGGTGCGTCACCCCCCAACAACCCCCCTCCTTCTCTCTTATTTCTCTCCCTCCGCCTCCCTCCAAAGCAAAGTCACATGACTCCTGAGCAGAGCTGCGGTGCACGCTTGCTCATTACAATATTGATTAGTATCAGGGAAGTGTGAACGCACAGTGCTAGAAATAAAGAAAAGGGCCTATGGCGCAACAGTGTGACGCATGGGGCAGGAATGCGTGAAAATAAAAGTCCAATAAATTCGCTTTTCTGCTTTGTAATGTCTAGTATGAAACAACCTACTGCCAGAACAGAGATGAGTCGTTTCAACATCTCCCCTGAAGAAGACAGCAGCAGCACCAACAGCAATGAGTACACGTACCAGGACTGTCCAAAGAAGGTCCCTCTGGGCGGGTGAGACTGGAAAAACACATCTAAACCCACTGAAAAATAAAAAGCAAATTAATATGAAGAAAAAAAAACTAAATTTCTGTCTTTTTTGTAGCCAATATTCTGACAATGATGCAGAGAGTCAAAACTTCCTCCCTGAACACAACCTGGGAAAGAAGAAGTATGAGACTGAATACGTAAGAGCTTTTCCTATACAGCAACACTCAAATTGAATTGAACTGCTTATTTTTTTTATTAAACTGTCTCACTAATGAACCTGTTCTCCACAGCACCAGGGAAACGCCTCCTTTGGCATGTCTGTTTTCAACCTGGGCAACGCCATCATGGGCAGTGGCATCCTGGGCCTGTCTTATGCCATGGCCAACACTGGAATTGCCTTGTTTGTGTAAGTAACAGTTTTCTCTAGACACCTAGAGATAGAAAACCGCAATTTATTAACAAGGCTGAGACTAAAGTAACTGCATCAGAGCACAAGAGGAGGGTGAACTTTTAAAGTGACAGTACAGGCAGGTGGAAGGATGAGGCCCAAAACAGCAACTCAACACAGGCAAAGTTTTGTTTCATAACAATCCCACAGCCACAGGTGGGATTTTGTCTGCCGTGTCAAGGTTGCATGTCAGGATGTACTGAGCTCTGCAGTTTTCCCGCCAGCTGTGTGCGCTCCACAGCCGGCTGACCCTGAGCAGCAGCAGATTACCAAGGGGGGGTCGAGAGTTTACTGATGCTCATTGCTGCAGTTGAGTACTAGCTGTTGTGTTTGCTTTAGATAAAACAAAAGAATTGGTGTTGGTTTTTGGTGGGAAAAAGTGAAGATGATGAGTTTTTTATAACAGCTCCCCCTGTTGGCAAGTATAAGAAATTTAAGATTACTATGTCAAAGAAAGTGAACGTACTTTTGCAGCCCACATGGAAAACTTTAAGCTCTTTTGCATCCATACTTTCCTAGATACCTTCCTTGTAAATGCCACTTTTCCTAGAAATCACTTGTAAGAAATACTTAAAAGGCCAAAGGTTTGAATACCAGGCAGACAGCACCTCCAATCAGCTTAGTGCTGTACAGTGGAGCGCTAAGGAGCAAGAAATCAGCACAGGAGGGACCACTGTTATTTCTTGTAGTAGTTTCCTTTCTCAGGAATCCAAAAAATAGAGAAGCACTATCTTCTACTACAAGGTACTCAAACCACCAGGAAGGAAGTGACAACGATGGTTGTAACTTCACAAATGCAGGGAGTGGCATGAGGAAGCAGCTTAGCCGAGCTAATCCCACTGCATTTGGGGCAGGGTTGTGTAACAGAGGGCAACCGTATGCTCATGAATGGAGCACAAGGCGCGCTTCCTTGTCATCTAGCAGCCAACCAATCAGAGGCCTGCATTTGTGGGCATTTAGTAATTACAACACTCTTGTTTGTATTTCCAAATGCTGTCTGTGGCTCTGTGCTTACAGCAGGGAGGTCACATGCATGGAAGTCTCAAATGTGCTGGAGATTATTTGTCTCCTGGCCTATTAATACTGAAATGCACAGTGCTGGCTTTGCAACCTCCAAAGGTTGCTAAGAGGATCTGTACATGGAAACCTTTCATCCTCTGCAGCTCTGCTGATGCTGCTCACGCCTCTGATAAACTGATGAAGCAGTCAAGGTGTCTGCTGAGAGGGCAGGGCGGGGAAGAGAGAAAATGCAGATTTGTGGTTCACATTAGATGGTTTTCACTTACTGAGTACTTTAAAACTGCAGAACCAAAAAATGGGAACCTCAAAGAGATGTGTCTAAGGTTTGGCCTTGCTCACAGACTCTTCTACAAACTAAATAATGAGACATTACAAATTTGGCCTGTTGTGCCGGGGACTTTTTAACATCCACATCAGATACATACCAATCTATTTGTTTTCCACTGACTGGCCCTTTAAAGCACACGGTAAATGCCAGTGTTCATACCACAGAGTGTAGCATATTAACAGCACAGCACTAAAGCATCAAGCAAACCACTTTTTAGCCAGTCAAGGATTATTTAATGCGTGCAGGATGATAATGGGCTCTTATTTGTTTACAGGATCCTCCTTGTGGCAGTCGCCATCTTCTCTCTATACTCCGTCCACTTGCTGCTGAAAACAGCCAATGAAGGAGGTGAGTCTGATGGAGCTGTGTATCAAAACTTTTCACTGGCTTCTTGAAGTCTTTTTGAATGCTTAATCTTTAATCTTAATCTTAATCTATTTCCTCTTCAAAAGGTGCTCTGGTGTACGAGCAGCTCGGTTACAAAGCCTTCGGGATGCCAGGAAAGCTTGCTGCTTCCTGTTCCATTACCATGCAAAACATTGGAGGTAAGAGAGGTGTTTTTAGCAACACAAAACTTATTTTCATGTGTTATGTAACGATAATTAAACTTCCATTCCATATTTATTCTTCATGTGTTTATTCCACAAGTTAAACACTGTCAGTCTGTGTCTCAAGTGCATTTGAGGGGAGAAAAATGAAAACAGAAATCTTGGATGGCAACCAATGTGTGTTTCTGGAACATAGAGAAGTTTCCAGTAAAACATGAATCATTCCCCAAGCATGTGTTCAACTTTTTTCTTCCACTGGAAAAAGTCAGCCCCTAGAAACTTAGACATCTCTGTTTTTGTGATGGAGTTCCCTCCATCGACATGACTTGGCTATTGTCAACACGGAAAAACACTCATTGCATGTTTGTGTCTTCACAGCCATGTCCAGCTACCTCTACATCGTCAAGTATGAACTGCCCATCGTCATTCAGTCTTTTCTGGGATCCAGCAACGGGTGAGTGCCTGAACAGTTTTCTGTCTGTCAAACGCAGGTCAGGAAAACTCAAACAGAGGTGTCTCTGTACACATATCTAACAGTCAGACTGGTTTTAAGGTGGCTGGTCTTTAATGAAGCCCTGAAGGCCTCTGCTTGGTAAACAAACAAAGGCTTTGTTTACAGAGCAGAGGCCCCCTCATAAATACATAACATCACCTCCCGTAGTGGTCAAAAAATTAACAAAGCAGCTTTCATTTTTGACTGGCTGCATTAGAAAGGGACTGTATTATAACCACTCAGTATTTGTTTCATTTATACTACTAACACTGAGTCATGACAGGGTAGCAAACTACCGTATTGACCCGAATATCAGACGACTCTGATTATAAGACGACCTCCCTCTTTTCAAGACCATTTTTTGACAACAAAAAGAAAAAACTTGTCTTATATATGGTTGAATCAGCACTCAGTGGTTTTTCAATTGGTAGATAAGCAAATGAATAAGACACCAGACTGTAAACGGGTTCTGGTGAGGTTCAAGTTCCTTTTGGGGACTAGCCTCTAGTGGACACTCTGGGAATTACAGTCATTTTATGCTTAAGGGGTGGCTTTATTTTTAGACCAGAGGTTGTTAATTTGTGCAACTAGACTTCATAAATCAGAGGACAGGTAAGCCAGCTGTGCCTCTGGAAGAACAGCTAAAGAGAGATTTTTAAGTTGGGTGAGCCAAAAAGTTATGTGGTGCATTTCAATGCAAATAGAAAAAGAAAACCCTTCAAGCTTTAATGAGAGAAGAACAGCTGGTAGAGGCACTCAAGGTGAAGCAAAATGGCTGCTGGCTGTCTTTAAGTGTCTGTTTGAGGAGAGTCAGAAAGAAGGAGTGTGTGTATGTGTGTGTGTGTGTGTGTGTGTGTGTGTTAGGTTTAAAGGGGACGGACAGTGCTGAGTCTCTCTAAGTGGCCCCTTCAAAGAGGCCTTTTAGAAGATGCAGCCGCTGGTGCCGCATCGAGACAGAGCGCTGAATGAGCTCACCCCAACCCCGCCTCAAGTTTAAAATATTGATGTGGTTCTCTTCATCAGTGCTGCTTTGTTGAATCTATTTGCGAGAACGATGCAGTCATCCTGCACAGACCAACTTGAGTCAGCTGATGAGTAGATGTCTGTGAAGCTCTGACTTGTTAAGATGTGTCAGAAAGTGAGCTGAAGGGTTTGATCAGGCCTGAAGGTAGAGATTAAAAGACAAGAATGACATTAAAGTGTATGTATGTAACGTTTGTGTTAAGAGGAGTCGATGTACTCTCCTGATGGTAACTGAGTCTGTCAGCTGATGCAAATCTACAGCTTTGAAACCTCTGAAAGTGTATCTGATCAAAGTCAACGTGAATAGTGAAGCAATGAGGAAACGTGTGTTGAAAAGACTGGTGTAATTCAAGCTCCAGCAAGAGATTTTATCTAGTTGTGAAACAGGCTGAAACTAACTCAGCACCTACAAAAGTTTTTATTTATTGATGATCAACCTTTGTTTAACCAGATAGAAAAACTACCCTTGTGGTCTAGATCTTTTTTTGAACAAGATGGACTGTGTAAACAATGCATGTCAATAATGGTAAATAAATGTTACATTGAAGTGTTAAATTACAAAAATGTGTTTTTTCAAAGGTTTTCACAATAGCTTCAGAACAAAAAGTGATCAAGATAAAACCACACTCTATGATCAGTTTTCCTAACATGTTTATCTTTGTTTTTACAGGGAATGGTACACTAACGGTGACTACCTGGTGCTGCTAGTGTCGCTTGTCATTATCCTGCCCCTGTCACTGCTCAGGAACTTGGGTAGGTAGTATGTGTGTGTGTGGTATTTTTTTTAAAACAGGTTTATTTTTCTTTGTAAGGCTCATCACAAGTTCCTGATTCTAAGCTAAGCAAGAATTGATGCGTGACAAAAAAGCTCGAAATAGAAACCTGACAAAAACAGAAGCTCATGGGTATTTTTCTCCCCCTCCTCAGGTTACCTTGGCTACACCAGTGGTTTGTCTCTGCTCTGCATGGTGTTTTTTCTGATTGTGGTGAGTGAAACCCACCTGTTTCAGCATGTATCAAAGGCACATACCCACGCGCACACCACATCAGTCTTAGTTTGACAACAACATTTCTTCCCGTGGAAAGAAAAATACAATCAATACAAATATCAGTTCAAAACCTTTGCTCATGAAACTCTGAACCCTGTTGTCTTGTTCTGTAGGTGATCATTAAGAAGTTCCAGATCCCGTGCCCTCTGCCGGAGGATATTGATTCTATAAATGAAACAATCAGCAAAGTCCTGAACGCCAGCCTGTCTCATCAGAACAACTCAGCCGTGGATTACAGCGAGGATGCCTGCACCCCAAAATATTTTGTTTTCAACTCTCAGGTAAAGCTCTTTCAGCAGCAACACAGCTGGAGAAAACATGTTTCTATGACAGGAAATAGTGTTAAGTGATATTTGGAAGTAAATCTTTGTCTTTTTCTTCAGACTGTTTACGCCGTTCCCATCCTGACCTTTGCTTTCGTGTGTCACCCTGCTATCCTGCCCATGTACGAGGAGCTCAAAGAGTGAGTATGCTTCCCTACCAGCATGTTAACCCACACCGCACTCCAGAGCTGCTTCTCAAAGGAAGTTCATCTTAAAAAGGACCTGAAACTAAACTAAATATTATCATCTTCTTGCAATAAACAGCCGTTCCCGCAGAAAGATGCAAGGTGTTGCTAACGTGTCCTTCCTGGCCATGTTCATCATGTACCTGCTGGCTGCTCTCTTCGGATACCTGACCTTCAACTGTAAGTCTCTTTCACAATCAGTCAATCAATATAAATGTCCTTCTAAAAACAAACTTTAAAAGCAGCTTCCTATGGTCAATTTCATGACAAGCCTCAAATTTATATGACAGCATACATGAAAAAGTTAAACATTCATATTCTGAAGTTGGTCTAAATGTCAGGGCAGATCAATTATTCAAAGACAAGGGGAGAAGCTCTTGGGTCCATATTAAATATTTCTCCTGAAACAAAGTGCTCAGCTCACAACTCAACACAAGAAGCCTGTTATGTAACTCCGTGAACAAAGACACCTGCTGTAAGGGACCAATGTAGCACCGTGTTTGTGTTTCTGTTTGTCATTGGAAGAACGTCCCAGGAACATCAAACTTGTTGTACGAGAACGAGATAGAGAGCAAAGAGTTTCATAACAGTCATGACAGGAAAAAACCTGATTTGTATTGAGTCAGAGTGAGGGGATATTGAGAAATCACCAAAATGTTTTTCTGACCTACTTGGCGAGGCTTTCCACTTTTATAGGTAACGGAAAGATAGGCAGACACATGAATTTCGGTTTATGCATGAGATCCAGGAGGTTTTTTTAGCAGCTACAATGAAATGGAATTATACAGTTAAAGCTGGTTTTTCCCTCTTAAGAGTCATAAATACCATAAGTTATGTTAAATGCATCTTATTCTGTAAAGTTTTTGCGTTTAATCCAGTTTTCCTGTACGTGCTGGTATTCAGCAGTTTCAATATTTACCAACAATGAAAAAAATCAAAGAAATCTCCTGATATACCAAAAACCCTATTAGTAAACATAGCACTAACTTGATGCTAATGTTTACAAGAAATTGCATTGCATATGCTAGTCATTAGCATGCATCATTATTATAACGTTGGTTTTAAAAATAGAATTTCAGCTTTCATCACAGGAAAATGTTACAATAACTTTTTGCGAGCAAAAATTAAATTCAAAAATGTCAAAATAGTGACTGTAAATGTTTTCCAAACAGGAAGTCCAGACTTATAGCAAACTTTAGCAGAACAATAGCAAGCTCAGGGTTCCAAACAACTCAAAGCATTGCTTCATTTACTTATAAATTCAAGAATCGTTAGTAAAGAAAACCT
Source organism: Thalassoma bifasciatum (assembly GCA_008086565.1). Taxonomy (NCBI): domain Eukaryota; kingdom Metazoa; phylum Chordata; class Actinopteri; order Labriformes; family Labridae; genus Thalassoma; species Thalassoma bifasciatum. Next base: position 285,122 of record RPOG01000335.1, read on the forward strand.
GTAAAGCTACTTTTTGTACGTCAAAAATTCGTAGAAGAAATTGACGATGGAATCCATTAAGAATTAGACCGACAGCCTGCATTGATAAGGGCTTTGGTATCAAAAATCTTAAACCCTAGAGGCAACAGATTCTTTCTTCTTTTTATACAGACATGTTGTGTTTGCTCCTAAAGCTCTTCATACTTAAAGTCTAAATGACCCCCCCTCTGTCTTTCTCCACAGCCCATGTCGAGCCTGAGCTGCTTCACACTTACTCCAAAGTCTATAAGGCCGATGTGATCCTGCTGATCGTCCGTCTGGCCGTGCTGGCTGCTGTTACCCTCACTGTCCCAGTGGTGCTTTTCCCTGTAAGAGAACAAACTGAAGTCAGCACATAAGTGTCCAAAGAAATCATTGGAGCATGGAAAATAACCTTTTTGTTGTCTCTGTGTAGATTCGTACCTCTGTCAACCAGCTCCTGTGCGCCTCAAAAGAGTTCAGCTGGATCCGCCACACCATCATCACTGTTGTCCTGCTGGCTGGCACCAATGTCCTGGTCATCTTTGTCCCAACCATCAGGGATATCTTCGGCTTTATTGGTGGGTGGATTTGTGTGTTTATATGCATGATGAGTTTTGTTACTAGTAATAAAAACAACTTAAATTCAATGTTGGTCTAACATTTGACATCTTTTCACTTATGCAGGTGCTTCTGCTGCTGCTATGCTCATTTTCATCCTGCCCTCGGCTTTCTACATCAAACTGGTCAAGAAGGAGTCCATGAAGTCTGTGCAAAAGATTGGGGTAAGTTTTTAGTTCCTGCATTATAAGTGGCACTGAGTGTTACATGGTTTTTTACAGATGTAGAAAAGAGAATTATTCATTCAAGAGAATTATTCCTTTCTCTTCACCATCATCAACATGTGCACATGAGCTAAATGTGATTTCTTCTCCCCCTCCAGGCCACTGCTTTCCTAGTGTGTGGCTTTGTGGTCATGATTGGAAGCATGAGCCTCATCATCATGGACTGGATACACAATGCCACAGCTGGCTCTGATGCACACGCTGACGGACACTAAAGCTCCATCTCTGCGGCTGCTGCATCGTGCCGAGGAGAGAGAGAGGAGGCTCTTGGCGCTGCTACATCTGCCCAACCAACAAAGATCGTAAAACAAAGAAAAACACAAGAACTCACTTGATGCTCGGCTTTAATGTCCTGAGCGACAAACCATGCCATTCCAAGAGAATGTATCTGAACTTTGTACAGTATGCTTTTATAGGCCACAAAGATGGTGTTTGACTTGTTTTTGCTCATTTATGGTAACTTTTTCATTGTCTTTGCTTGTTTTTATTTTTTTTTATGTTCTTTTGTAGTTGTGGTTCAGCTGAAGACAAATATTTGAAGGTGCCTAAAGTCAGAGATGACGTAAAAGTAGAGATCAAAGTGCAGCTTGCACTCAGGTACGGCATATGTGTGAAAATGTTGCTCTGATCACTGAGCTCTTGTAACAACAAAATCACACAGAAAAGTGGTTTAATCTCCTAAATTGACAAGAGGCAACCAACTTGAAAGTTTTATCCTCTTCAAGGACACTTAAGTTCCTTCCAGCATTACGTTTCTTTTTTACTTTGCCAAAAACGTATTTGTAAAGCATCTTTGTATATTTAAAAGCACTTACTGTTCAGCACACCTGTGAAAAAAAAAACAGATTGTAAGTTTTCACAGGCAAGGCCTTCTGCATTGCCTTGTCAGTATTCGTACAAAGGTTTTGTGACCTTGCTTACAGTGTCAGCTTTTCTTGGTAAAACCTAATATAAATCAACAGAACCTGCCTTTTTTAACCCGACACTGGGAGCTGCAGAGTCTCTCGCTTGAGGACTCCTCTGAAACTGTATTTACTCTTTGAATCCTGCTGAAGATCTTGTTGGAACAGCGTGTGCAGCAATGACACTACTGCTTGGAGAGTTCCACTTCCCTTTCAGGGATGGGGGACTCTTAAAGATTTTTTCTTTATGGGAGAATACTTTGAATCTGACCACATGCAGTGGTTTTAATGTACCTGTTAAACTTGCAAAAAAAAAAAAAACTAAAAAGCTAGAAGTCAGGTGTGCTCGTAGACACCAACAAAACCAAACGACAACTAAGAAAGCTAAGGAGAGCATCTGTCACAAAATTTTGAGTGTTTTTACATATGGTTACGCAGTTTTATGCTTACAAGATGTTTCACAATGAAGAACTTGTTAGCCTGGTGCGGGCTCATTTCCGGTCGGGCCGTGAACCTGTCATCCTGACACTGTCATCCTGACAGCTTCACTATGCTTCCAACACTGACTCAACGTGTCACCAAACTGTAATTGTCCAACATCTATTTATGGAAGACCGTGAAATCAATGTAATTTAATCTATTTTACTATATTTATATAATAATGTATGTATATATACATGTACATATATCTATTGAGTTGAACTGTATATACGCTTTGTTTTGTTTGAAGTTTTTTTTTCTTTTCTTTTTTTTAACAACAATGCTTTGGAGCTGTAAAACAAACAAAAAAAACCCAAGCTGGTGAATTTGTGATACTGAATCAGCTCCAGCACATCGGAGCTTCAGTTGTTCATCTCTGTTAAGACTGACTGAATTATCCTACTGTGTTGATTCTGTGAAAATTCTGTTACATGTGGAAGCCACTGATACAGCGGAAGCAGTCTTGTCTCCTTTTTGGCCCCTGAACACAAACCTGGATCAGCAAAATGGTCTTTACGCACATGTTGGTTGGAGAGAATGTCAGCCATCTCTTGACCTCAGGAGCAAAGAGGGCTTTGCCCGCCAGTGTTACATTCTTGTTTCAATGAAACACTATGTATATTGTGTAAATAATGTCCAAATAAAATCAAAGATAGTCTATAATACGGACTCTTGGTGTTCCTTGTGTCCTATCTGGGATTACTTAGGTCTTTGCAGAATTTGTCATGTGGTTTATGGAAACGTGAAGTTTACATTTGTCCAATAGTCACTCCACTGTTCCACAGTTTACTATAAATGGTCCACCGTTATCAGAACCCCCCTAAACCAGTTAACCACCAGGGGGCAGTACTTTGACACAACACAAAGGTAATCTGAGCAAAATGCTTCTGAATATCTGATAGAGAAAAATATTCTAATCAACATTTTGACATCTTGATCAAGACTAAAAATAGGGCCAAAAATAGGATGACCAATACAAATAAACAACAATAATGTAAAGAAGACTATTTTAAATTCTCAAAATGTAATGTTGGCTTCGTAAAGGTATTTTCACTTTCAATTTTTTTGCCCATAATAAATCAAAATTTAGAGATAAAAAGTTAAAATTTTTGCTCTTTATCTTATAATTGAGACTATTTTTTTCTCAAAATATTGACTTCTTTCAAATTTTGACTTTTTATCTAACAGCTTTGACTTTGAGGTTGGGGCATAGGAACAATGCCAGTATGTCAGTGCAGCAACTTATTTTAAACATCAGTGGTCTGTAGATCAAACTGAGACATTTTGGGGCATTTCGGGGAATTTTATAAAATCTCCCCCGACACAATCTGACAAAAAAAGAAGACATGTCTGGGCAAAAGAGGACATTTGGTCACCCTGGCCAAAAGTCATTTAGTATGTTTTTGAGTTTGTGAACATCATTTGAAAATCACTCTTTGGGTTTATCATGTACCTCAACAGGGCCACTGGGGGGAGCTGAGAGGTGGCACACTGACACATTATTTCAAATATGTTAAAAGACTCTGTGAGAGAGTGGATCAAATGTGTTTCAAAACAATTAAGAGTGAAAATTGTCCCTGACTTTATGGCTTAATTTTTTTAATATTTTGTGTAACAGAGCAACAGCTTTCTCTTTTTGGAGTCCCTGTTCTCTAGTTCAAACAAACAGAACGTTCAAGTTTTTAGAGGAAGGCAAACATCTGTGTGATTATTTCACCATTCAAAGAAGTGGCAGATTGAATTTTACTGCAGATTTTTATCTTCCTGCAGATACAACAGAAATTGCTTTTAGCATGTTAACTGCGCTGTGCTGGCTATAAGAGTGACATTGTTCCCTTAGGGAAGGTCAATTTTCTCATGACAAGACTGCACCCTGGTGGTTAATGGGACTTTCCACAGCTGGAGTGAAGTTGATTTAAAGCCAGGGTCAATAGTATGTATGCAGCTTAAACAAAAAAATTGATAATGGACACGTTCTGTCATTTTGCAAGGAGTAAAAATGTTACATGGTCTAGGCACAATGCATATAAACTTTTATGTCCCAAGTATTTTCTTTCCTAAAGGGGCTGCAAGGTCTGCCTGGAAAAGTGAGCCTTTTCCTGGGATACTGTTTATTGGATCATTTTCAGATCAGTTTTTGTATACTTGACATGAAAAAAAATTATTAAAGGATTTTTTGTACCTTCCTGGGAGTTGACAATTTTCAGGCAAAATGCAAACCTCAATAAATCTCATGTAATATCTTAGATCTGGACCAAATGGCACAAACACCCAGAGACACAGCCTGAGTTCATGTATAGATCAATATACATATTACATGCTGAGGTCACAGTCACACAATGGCAAGGGCCTACCTACTGTAGCTTGCTGCTTTCATCACTCTGTTTCTCCATGTGATCTCACTGTAGCTCTTTTCATTTATAATCTAGAATGTGGAGTCATTAGTTCCTCTGTTTTTGTGCATGTTGGATCTGGAAAGGCTGTAAAAAGAATCCTAGCCAGCAAACGGTGGTTTTAAGTAGACAATTCACGTGCCATTTTCTCCATGTGGATCATTTGCAAACACAAAGAAAAGATCAGGAAGAAACTAATTTATTCAATTACTCTCCAGATGCGTTCATGTTTACCCATGGACGTTTATTACACATTCAGGCAGGGGGTGGGGCCAATCCCAGGTGATCTGCCCCCTAAGGTGTGTGCCTCAATGAACACACTCGCTGCTGATTGGTCCTGCATCTTCATAACCAATCAAGGCCCTAAGTACAATAACACTCACTTGATTTCAGCCCTTCATCGGGCCACAGATTGTTAAAAGATCGGTGCACTGATTTTTAAACTAGGCTTTCATCCAAAATATTTTCTATTCTTTAAAAAAAGAAATTGACTATATTCAATTGTTAAGCTACATGTTCAGTGTGCCATGAAGGAGAAATTCATAGTTCCAGCCAGCACTCTGGCAGAGACTTGATCACTGAGCTTTGTATCTTTATCAGCAGTCTAACCCACCCCACGCTTCCCTGCCCTCATTACAGTAGTTCCCAAGTCACATGTTCTATGCAAAATAAAGGGCTCTTGCATTACAATTTCTGATTGAGTAATATTTTTCTAACAAAATATGAAAATCTATAGAAAAAAATCTTCATTCAGTACAAGGTAGATATCAAAAAAGAAAAAGTCGACTCTCTCCTCTTTCAGTCAGGAGGTCGAATTCCAGCTAGAGAAAATTGCACTTGAGCAGCTGAATGGGTCTGTGAGGGGGGGTCACCGTATCAGCAGCAGGGTGGGGTTCATTTCTTGCGGGCGTGTTTGTATTTGTCCACGTAGGCTTTCACCAGGTTAGCAACCTTGCTGGCATTTACTTCGCCGCTTTTGCTGTGACACACCTGAGAGAAAAACAAATCAGTCATGTTATTAGTAAAAAAACATGTTTTTGCATCCCAAAAGGCCACACACAAAATCAGCTTCCTGGACACCTGTTGTTTGCAGGTCAACACAGGACTAGGCTCACTGACATTAGTTTAGTTCAAATAACTGTGGTTTTAATTTTTGCCATAATTGCCCAGCCCTAACTGAGCTGAAAAAATCATAAACCTCCAATAGTAACATTAGTCAGCACAGCCCCTTGTCCCACCTTCCTTTCATCATCTATTCTCTCTGCCTTCATCATCTAAAACCAAGCAGGTTACTCACAGATGCTAATGAGGGTTAGGGCTAAGCAGCTAGCTGACATCAGAAAAGTTTTCACCTTTTCTACTGCTTTGCGGACGATTTCCTTGTACTCATCCTTTGTGATTTCCTTCCTTTGGTAATAGGGTTTAATGGCTGTCTTCACTTCATTGATAGCTTTCTCTTGAATCTGTTGTTTCTGTAGCAGAAAGGGAAATTAGATAGCATGAAAATCACTGAAAGAACTGATGTTCAAGAGTACATGGTTTGAAATAAAGTGATGACAGCTTGCCTTTTCTTTTTTGGAGCTGTCGGCCTGAGCCCTGTGATGCTGGCTGGACTGAGTTGTGGAGGATGGGAGCACCTGGCTGGGTGCTGGGTGTCCCTGGGAGGCCACAGCAAGACCAGCTTTGGTTGGGGTGGGAAGAAGCGCTGGTTTCCCATAAGCTGCCATTGCACTCGCCACCTACGGAAAACCAGAGGCAGGTCAGGAAAACCATGAAGAAATGGGATTCATGGAAAACTGCTGGAGTCATGTTTTGCTATGTCTGAACTCATGGGCGTAGAGAGTTTAAAGGGCTGTTTCCACTGAAACACTTTCAAAATTAAAGGTCAACAACTGTTGCATCTGACCTGTCACTTACACCAGATGTGTCCAGACTCCTGCAACCATAGATACATCAGGACCATAGAACCAGGACTTTGAAACAGTTCGCCGAACAAAAACCAGAAACATTTGCCATTTTGTTGGGACAAAAACAAAACTGGAAACTTTTGAATTAAATGTTTAAAACGATGTAAACTGGTTAATACCAGTATTTTTTCGTTCTTGAAATACACAACTCTCTGCACCATGAGCAGACACCGCAGAACTTTTGCACTAACTGCCTTTTTCACGTAAACCAGACCTGACCCTGTACCTGTGTCATGTGGCCGTCAGGCTGAGTAGCTGCTGTCTGGCTGCCTTGCTGCATGGGTGGGGGAGGTGGAGGAGGGGGTGGGAGGCCCTGAGCACCCACAGCAGGGACCTGAAGTAGTGGTACAGCAGGATGGAGGTGCACAGGGACCTGAGGGGGCATTGCGTAGGGGGCTGCAGGCTGCAGGCTGACAGGCAGAGCTCCTCGTGGGCCTTGCATCGGGTAGTGATGATGAAGAACATTCAACTGAGGGGGGACCACATTCATCACAGGCACGGGCGCGTTACCTGGGACCACCTGTGGAGGGGCATCACTTTTGAGGGGATCTAGGGAATGAAACAAAAAATAACACATGCTGCATTAAAGAAAGAAAGACAGGGTCTGTATTCACTGAAATTTCTACTCATGTATTTATGTTGTTAAACTGTTAAACAGGCCTTTGGTTTCTAAATCAATCAAACTCTAAAGAAAAAGGGTCGTTTATTGCTTGCTTCATATCAGATGCTGTCACTTAAACATAAAAACTTTCCTGCAGAGAAACCTGAGGAGGATTGTACCTGCTGCTGCCTGCTCTTCCTCTTGGCGGTTCCAGCCCCCCGGTCCTCCTCCTCCTCCTCCTCCTCCTCCTCTTTCCCTCTTGGAGTAATAATCCTGAACATCTGCTGGTAGTGTCCTCCGAACAGCCCAGCTGGATGCAGATGACCAGCCTGATCGGTCCATCATAGACTCTCCCGGCTCCGTGTCTCTCCTTCGACCACCACCTCGGTTTTCATTAAAGCGGCTGTACGCGTCGTTCCCTGAATTGTTGCCTGTACCTGAGAAGTTGTTTCTGGGTTGCCAGCGGCTGTCAGATGATTCTTCCTGCTGGTTGTAGAAGCCACGGTTGCTACCACCACCCCTTCCTGCCCCCCTGCTGTGTTCGAACCCCCCACGGCCCCCACGCCCTCGAGATTCTCCTCGATTTCCACCACTAATGCGGTTATCTTCCCAGCGAGAGCCACCACTGTGGCCAAAGTCCCGGCTTCTGCCGTCAGCTTCACCACGGCTCTTTTCAGTTACCCAGTCAGGATTCTCCGACCAGCCCTGGCGATCAGGAGAACTTTCTGTTGGGACACCATTCTCAAAGCGCCCAGCGCCTCCTTGGTGCCTCCGGCCCTCACCACCTGATCCACTTCCCTGACCAGACCTCCAACCACCTCTTCGTTCCTTTCTTTGAGGAGACTGCTCTCTGGAGGACGGCCGTCCAGGGCTGGGCCCTCTTCTGTGAGACCTTGTTCTAGATCGTGACCTAGATCGTGATCTTGAGCGAGAACGACTCCTGGATCTCCTCCGCCTCCTATCTCTACTTCGCTCTCTCCTGGAATAGTCTCTGTCTCCATCTCGGTCCTTCTCTCTACTGTGAGCTCGGGAGGAGCGGCTCGAGGGGGGGCTGCCATCATGCTCTCTGGACCGGGAGCGAGATCGCCTTGATGAATCTCTCTTTGAGTCCCTCTTTGGTGACCATGTAGAGGTTGGGGAGTGGAAGCGAGACCGTCTCTGCCTACCATTTTTCCTCTCTTGGCTTCTTTCTCGCTCTGATTGGTCCATGCTGCTCTCAACTTTAGTTTCTTGGCTTGAGGAAACAGAGAGTTCCACCTTCGCTGGGTCAGTGATCCCAGATGGTGGATCCAGAGTCGGATCATTCCCTTGCTCACTGTAAGGTGAACTGCAGTCCATGGGAACCTCTTTAGTATCATCACTGGATGGATTTTCATCCTTGGTTTCTGTCACTGAGCTGTCAGCCACCTGAAACTCCTCTGGTTTGAGCTTTTTTGACTCAGGGCCCTCAGCAGTGTTTGACTCTGGGATAGTTGTTTCCAAGTCGGATTCTGTAGCAGGAGATGAAGCCAGTTTTGGAGGAGTATCAGCTTTTACTTCCTTTGAAGATTCTTCATTGTTAAGACTTTCTGTCTCTGAACAAACCTCCAGGTTCTCATCTTGCTCACCCTGATCTTCATCCTGTTCGCCCTGATCCTCATCCTGCTTACTCTGCTCCTCAAAGTGAGGTGACATCAGATTGCGCATTGGAGCATCTTGAGAGTCAGGGGGTGACTGTGAAGTCCTTTCATCTGAATCCTTTTCTTCAGATGAAGCAGGGCTTTCTGGCTCTTCCATGCCCTCCCCACAGTTGACCTCAGAGCCTGAATTAGGGCTTTGAGGATACAGGTCTGAGGGAGGGGATGAGACACCGTGTCCCTCATTTGGTTCCTGATCATGTTCATTCGATTTTTCCTGAGTTTCATCACTGTCCTGTGTCAAATCGTTGCTCAACTGTTCAGCATCTTCTTTCTCATCAGCAGAGTTGTCCTGGTCTTCATTTACTCTCTCTTTAGCCTGCTTTTGCTCAGTTATGTCTTCCTCCTCATCTCTTTCTATGCTGTCACCTCTATCTACTTTTTCATCTTCGTCTTCACTAACAGCAGGGCTGCTTAAAATCTCAGGAGACTTTTTCTTCCTCGTTGTTGTTTTTCGTTTCCCACTGGCTTTTCGATTTGTTATCTGTTTGCCTTTTCTCTTAGCTGGTGCTTGAGAAGCTCTACCGTGTTTGGTGGGCTGGCCAGTAGATGAATCAGAATCTGAGGAAGAAGATTTTGGCGGTGATGGATCAGATGCAGGAGCCTCTTCTTGGGATTTACTGTTGCGTCCGCATCTCCTGGATGCTTTAGTCTCAGGCTCTTTGGTGGGAGCTTTGGAGGTTGAAGCTCGGCCGCCTCTTTTCTCTCCTCCTTTGGGGCATGTAATGGCGCAGACAACACCCTGAAACGCTGTTAGAGAGACATTGTGAAGCACATCCAAAGATACAGTCAGCATTTACTTTAAAGATGGGTTATCGTAAAGCTTTACACTGTCTCTCCTAACATGATTTACAGCTAAAAAAATAGTCCCCATGTTTCTCAACCTGACAAAACAGAAAGAAAACACGTTCACTTGTCTGTAACACTGGACCAGACTGTGCTACAAGAGCTGAAGGCAGCACTGCACCACCTCTTTCGTCCATAACAATACTTTTCAGAGATGTATCAATGTTAATGTATAATATGTAATTATGTATGTATATGTGTGTATGTATATATGGGTATATGTATGTAAGTGTATATGCATGTATGTATATGGTTATTTACCATAGAGAGAGATATAGATAAAAGGTTGGCCAAGTAGACCGTTATTAATTAAAACTGCAGATGGGGTGGAAATTAACAAGTTTTTCTTCCTTTCTTCCAGTTTCTCTGTTTTAACTCTGTTTGCTTTGTGTAATTCTTTTACATTTTCATTAAATGTCATCATATGTTTTAGGCTTATCACGTTTTATGGTTAAATTGTTAAATATTTGGAAACAAGAATTTATCTTTTGGAATCATTTCCTTCGCAGGAAGATATAAAAAAAGGTTGAAATGGGCATAAAAAGGGGGTGGGGGGTGTAACACCTAGTTGAGAGGTTGTGTGCCCCATGAGGTCAGCACTAAAGGAGGTAACTCAGGGTTCAATCCAACCTGTGGTCTTTTTTGTACAACCCCACCCACCCCAACCCACTCTATTCCCTGATCTGTCCACTGCAATGAGTGAAAATAGGCCCTGCCAGCATCATTTAATCCCTGTTAAATGACACAGTTTCTTAGTGATGCATTGAAAAGCAAACTCAAGAGAAAAATTCAAAAACCCAAGACGTACCGATTTTTCCAGAGCTTAACAGTGAAGTGGAGGTAAAGGGAGATGAGTAGACTCCAAAACGAAATGGAGCGTAGTTCTGACCAGCAGGATGAAAGTTCCGCCTGTCACACCAACAACACAAAACCCAACTTTGGTCAAAGGACAACACTTTGTATAATTCTGTACACAAGGTGTCTAGAAAAGTATGTTTTTGTTTGGTTCTATTATTAACAACAGGTTCAACAGAAAACAAAAGAGATGAGCTGGGATGTTGTACCTCGAGGTGCCGTGAGCGTGGATAGGAACAGCAGGAGAAAGCCAAGGACAGTGCTGCATCTGGGGTCTGCACTGTTTGAATAGGATGTCATATGGTGCATCCTCTGACACCCACACAGACTCTGCACTACAGGAGGAGGACAGCACAAATTACGAGCTGTAAAATGGTGACGGGGGAAGTCAATATGCACTTTAGTTGGCCATTTGCCCTGATATCAGCACAAGCAGGAGGTTTGTTGAAACAAAACTCTTCCTGATATACAAGTCCAGTCTTTGAACAAGCCCACTACTACTTCCCATAATAATTCAGGAAAGCACAACTTACATATCCTGAGTTAATGTTGTGGTCAGTGAGATGTCACATGAAGGCGACCAAACACAGCACTCTGTTCCTCTGACCTGGAGAGAAAACATGAACCACAGAAGAGATGATGCACGAAGAAATAAATATTATGTACACACAAAATAGTAATAGAGCAATGAGAAGTAAATAATTGAAAAGCACCTTTTTTCTACCCAGTGAGAATGGATCTTCATCATTACCTGAAGGAGAGAGTTACACACTGTTAACCATATTATCAGTGTGAGTTACTGGCACATAATTCTGGAAACGGTTTTGTGACTCACACTTCCTCACAAGTCCTTTTGTTTTGCTGTCTGCTGTCCTCTCCACCTTTTTCCATCGTAATCTTCTTGAAGACTTGCTTCTGAAAACAAACCTCAGTTACAACACATCACTGAAAGTTAGACCTAAACTGGTTTCTCAAAGCTTCAAGTTAAAGAGGGATTTTGTGTTTTCTTTCATACTGACTCTCTGGTACCCCTGGCAGTAGCTTGGCATTATTTACTGCGGGAGAATTCTTTATTTTTTTCACACTGGTGTTTCAGAAAATCCTTATTTAATCCTCTGTTTGAAATGCTTCATTTTAGTTGATGTCTCTTCCAGACTCCTCTGGAGGCCTGGTGGGTAAAGAGCTATGGGTAGACCTTCATGTGTTAGGCCCACAACCCCAACAAGGCATAAACTAGTTAGGGGATCCTTATGCCATGACCTCATCATTTCAGTAAGTCTCAAGATCATCTCTTTTGATCCGTTTATGAATTTGTTGAACATCTTTATTTAAATCAGTTTACAGAGAAATTTGTACTTTTCTACAATATGTAGCAGTTTGAAAATCTGCGCATGTTTTAATGTGAACATCAAACACTGTTCCTTCATATCCATGTTTGAAATATGGCAAAGCAGAACACCCCCTCTTCAATTGATAGTAATAACATGATTATCAAGTTGTACAAAAACCTACAAGTTTCTCTGGACATATTCTTTTCCTGTTACTGCAGAGTTATTACAAAAAGCCAGAGTTTTGTGATTCTTGTGACGGTTTGTAACATTTTAAACCCAATTGGTTAGTTGCAATCAGCATACTCAACAATGATTTCCTTTTGTTGCGCAGTGAGGATCCCAGACATACAACAAAAAGTTGCCTGCGGTTAGTATTGACATCCAAGCTCCTTCACTAACCATTCTGTGTGATCCAGATGTTATGTTTACCTGACAGCATGAGTCAGTTGAAGGATTACTGACACATTCACAAAAGTACAAACAGTGATGCTGTCTTTACTCACTAATATCAAGCTAGTATATGTGGCTCACACCTGACCACTCTGTTTGCATCAACAGGTCATAAACCTTAAACAAACAACAAATAACACACACTGTGTCTTTTGATACAAAGCATCTAGACTGATAGGGGCTCAGATTTTGATAAATCTGTCCAATCAATAAAAGTGAGGGGAACTTACTTGAGACAGGCTTTCTGTTCAGGGTTTCTACAGCAGCAACTTTCAGCTTTAGGCTCAGTCGCTCTCCTTACAGGGATCTAAAAATAGAAATGACAGGAGGTCATTAAGCAATCATTTTCATTATTCGATGAGGCATTTTGAATAATTGCCTGAAATTTACTTAAGATGTCAAAGCTTTGACCAGAGGACTGGTGTTAGTCTGATAGCCTTTAACTTGAAGACACGGACAGACTGTTACAGCTGTATTGATTCATAACAACAGAATCAAACAGCCACCGTGAAAGTAACAAACACAAGGTGTTGAATTTGAGTACATAGAAACCTAATAAAACAGGTGTTTTATTATGAGGATATAGATGAAACAATACATGCAAACAGATGTCAAAGATATGGTTCCGTGATCCAAAAAGTTTTAGTGCCAAACTCAGCTGCAGCAAATTTAAGTCTCACATTGTGGCACTGTGGGACAACTAACTAACCTGCACACATGTCAGACTCCCATCCCATTTGTAAACATTAGCAAAAGGTCTTCTGTCCACTGGGCAGGACGGAGTCACCTGCAACTGAGAAAAAACACCAAACTTAAAAAAAATCTGAATATAAAACACAACATACACACAGTGCATTCAGCCCCCCTTCACTTTATTATGTTGCAGCCCAATGCTGAAATAGTTTATTTTTTACATTTATCTATACTCAGTACATAACAACAAAGTAAAAAAAATTTTTTTTAGAAAGTTTTGCAAACCTATTAAAAAAGAAAAACTTAAATTTCAAATTCTTCTTAAACTCTGTTCAAATAATTTCCTTTACTTGTTAACATTGCTAATATGTTTCTATACTTTCATTGGAGTCCACCTGTGACAAATTCATTGGCATGAATGTGAGATGCACACACTTCTTTTTAAAAGCCCTTATAGGTGTCAGTGCATATCAGAGCAAAATCTGGACCTTGGGTTCAAAGGAACTGACCGCAGAGCTCAGAAACAGGATGCAAGAGACTCTCATGCCCCCACAAGTAAACCCAGGTGAAAATTAATCCATGTAATTAAACAACTGAAAAATACTTAAACCTGATTCATAGAATCTATTTCTTGAGAAAACATAGTGGAAACTGTAGATTATGTTTTGCAGTATTGAGCATCACCTCAGCCCATGTGAGGAGACATCGGAGGCAGAAGACGTGGCAGCAACTGTCAGGCATGGCGAGCTCTCCTCCAGTAAAGACACCCAGGCAGATGGGGCACCGCTCTGCCTCCATGGGTTCTGTCCCTGCAGGCGGGCCCTGACCACCTATCACCACAGGAGGCACACATGCATTTGTTTTGGTTTATGGTTTTCTATTCCCTTCTTGAAAATATTGCATTGAGATAAGAGTTCCAGAGATGATTGAAGGGCCGTAATGTTTTAATACAATACACAACATAGAAATTTCTCTGATGACCATTCTTCTCTGGGCCATATGAGGCAGTAATGTACTGTCTATGCAAAGCCTCACCACTTCCTGGTCCAGTCATGTCGGCCCGGCCTGTCCTGATCAACCCTTTAAGACAGAGAAAAGAAAACAGAGGGATTAAACCAATGTTTGAAGCAAATAGCAGATACCTTTTTTTGTTTGTTTACTTTTTGTATGTTGCTACACAGTAACACAGTGGTAAATGTGCCCCTTTCCAGGCTTTTTTGGAATGTGTTGCAGGCATCGGATCCAAGAAGAGTGAATATTTTCAAAAACAAAACAAAAAAACGATAACATTTCTCAGGTTAAACAATAAATAACTTGTCTTAGTAGTAAACTAAACTGAACTTAACACAGGACGTGTCTGCACCGATGCATTCACACAAGTACTTTGAACGTCTTTTTTTCCCAAAGGGTTCATACTTCGAGAAAAATGCTTAGACATCGCTCTTTCAGCCTGTATGTGGTTATAATAATTTCACTCCAGCATTTAAGGTAACACAAAAACAGACAGATTGCAGACTGGATGGATGAAGGGGACGTCAAGAGAAACAGAGCAGATTTTCTCCAAAAATGTCAAAAAGAAGATCCTCCCAGGTTAGAAAAACCTCCACTGAAGTTTAGTTGCAACAGTCAAAGTTCTTGTAGTCAGAACCAAGCATATTACTTAAACCAGCAGTTTCTGGAAAGCCTGCAACAAAGACTCTGCTTCCCAAAAGCGTTTGCTTCCCACTGTTGCAACATCACAATCCATGTCTTAGTTTCGTTTTTGGCGTGGAGTGGATTGATGTTTTTTTTAATTCTGATTTTCTCTGTTCAAAACAACTTTTTAGCGGACGAAATGCAATGAAAAATGCATTGACCAAGAGTTATGTTGTGCCGTTGTTTGAAACTTGACAACAATTCTTGAAATGTCTTTGTTAAGGCTTTGTTAGGTTTCAGTATAACCAAGAGGGTACGCTTACTAAATGTTAGACCTTGATTTCATTCCAACTATCATTTTGATAACCATAGGCTATTGTTATTTATACTCTCTGTGTTGCTAAGGAAGAAAACTTTATGAACCCAGTTTGTGGTAGTTTCGTAGCCTGATTTAGCACTTCTCACGGCTCGGTGCTGAGACATGTTATGCAATGTTAGTGAATCAGTGCTCATCCTCCAAATAAAGCAAATGTAACCTGGCTCTTCATTTCATTGATAGACTCTCAGGTTTGAACAGATCACTGCAGTATGACTGCTGCACATGGGTTGAAATGAATATCAGAACAAATAGATCGGCCCGTTCTAGCCTTTAACCCATGCTCCATCACTCTCCCGTTAAGCTTTTTTCTGTTCTGTTTCTGTCTGACAGTCCAGCTCAAATGTTAACTATAACTACTTTATAAATCACACCAATCATTTTTAGCAGAGAGAAAAAAAATCTCTTCTTACTGCTTAACTTCATCAGCCTTTGTAGCGCTGTCATAGAGACTTCAACGTGCCATTAATCAATCTGGTCAAATCCAACCCATCCAGTCCTGGTCAGAAATTAGCATTTAGAAATAAGCTCTTTTGGTGCTGCAGTCCCACTTGAAATTGCATTTTATGATGAGGCATACGTCTAAAAATGAGACTATTTCAAGATCTCTTTTAAACTGCTCACAACCCCTTTAAAAGGATGCAATCTAACCAACTGAACTGTGTTCCTTACAGTGATTTTTACAATGGCAACACACAAGTTTTGGCAACTTGTTGTCTATTGTCACAAATTTTAAATGAGCATAATTTGGAGTATGAAATACACATTAATTATGACTATTGGTCTGAATCTTTTCTTTCTTTTTGCAGATATTGTCATATTCCCCATAACAAATTCAGATTGTTACATGACGCAGGTAAAACTTTAAATTTATTTTCTGAGCACTGTTTACACAAAAAAACATAGGTCTGTGGTTACCTAATCTAATGGTCAAACTGTCATTTGCATCCATCTTTAAAGGTCCAATGACTGCATTTCATTGATGAATTTTTAAAAGAAAGTTCCCTGTAGCAAGATGTGACTTTAGGGATTTTAAATTCCGCCAGCAGTATGTTAGGACAGATTTATAGCGTATAGCCGCAGGTAACCGTCAGAGTAAGTCACCATGTGAACTTACATAAGATGAGTTTATTAGTGTAAATGAAAAGCACTTGAGTGTGCAGGCAGACGTGCACTTGTGAAAGCTCGCTGCTGTTATGAGCCAGCACGGCCTGGTTCTTTGAGACGCTAAAGTAGCACCAACTTGATCAACCAGTGCCAACACGGCGGACACAAACATGGTTGTTGTTGCTGGTTAGCCAGGCAGCTAGTGCTAGCTAAAACATAGCAACGTAAGAGCTAGCCGATTGTTGTTAGCATGGCTGCAAACTTGGCTCGACACTGTCCAATAATTCAGTGATCGATGTACTGAAGGTCATAAGTAAGCTAGCAGAAAGCTAACTATCTGCTTTAAACCACAGCACCTGCTTACGTCGCTCTTAGCTTGTTAGCCGTTAGCTCTAAGTCTCCAACTGTAAGTGTTGTTCTCACCTTTAAGCGCAGCTGCGGCTGGTTTACACAGAGTCAACTGTTTCTAGCGTCCAAATTCCTGCTGTGAAATGCTGACGAATCGCACTCTCCAGGACTTGGTTTTGGTTAAAAACGAAGCGTGGATTTCAAAAACTCTCAGACACATGTCTCACAGTCTGACTGAGAGTTGATGCAGCTGGCGCCTCCATCTGGCACCGCCGGGTATTACAGCTCAGACTCAGCTGTGGGACAGAGTTTACATCTCAGGAAATTACAGCAACAAGTGGCAGGGTAACACAACACACTAAGTTTCACTTCACTTCATCCAGAAGGCTCTCATGCTTTGAATGTTTATTCCTTTTATTCTTTGTCGAAGTAATAAAATATTTGAGCCTTCCTGATTTAAACACCGGTTAAAATTTTAGTCTATTTTAACAGTGTCAAAGTTAGGGTGACCAATACTCCTTTTTGCAGACCACTGATATTTATAATAAGTCACTGTACTGAGCTACTGGAATTGCTCTGATGCCCCAACCTCAAAGTCAAAATTATAAGGTAAAATATCAAAACGTTGAGATAATTAATCAAAACTCAACGGGCAGGGGGCATTTCCTTTCAGCAAATGCTGGATGTTGGAATGCTGAGCAACACATTTCAGCAATCCTGCTTTTCCTGACAAGAAAGGAGTTTCTGACTTTTTAATCTCAAACAAAGAGATCTATTTTGTTTGTTATCATTATAAATTATATAATATTAACTAAAACAAAGATGTGCTGTTTGTTGCCCCAGACCATCAATATGCAGTTTGGCAAATTGAGTCTGGGTAGCCAAACAAGAGTTATGGTCCTTGGTCCTGGTTGCTGGGACTAGATTGTAATAGAGTAATAGCCCTGAAACCCCATAACCCAGTAGTAATACCACCTTAAGGCAACAAACCAATATTGGGGGGAGGGGGGGATACAACAGTGGAGACCCCAAAATAAATAAATAAATGAAAATATTATATAATTGAGGGTTAATCAAGAGTTTTTCAAGTGTGTGACTGTGGTTTGTGGTCTATCCTAAAATATAACAATCTTGCTTTGTCACTGCCATCTTGTGGCCAGGTTAAAAAAAA
This sequence comes from Thalassoma bifasciatum, assembly GCA_008086565.1. Classification (NCBI taxonomy): domain Eukaryota; kingdom Metazoa; phylum Chordata; class Actinopteri; order Labriformes; family Labridae; genus Thalassoma; species Thalassoma bifasciatum. The sequence goes on from RPOG01000335.1 coordinate 302,795, forward strand.
AAAGAAAAAAAAAAGGCAGCACCACTTTCACTACACAGCAATGCATTATAAACTGAAAAAAACAGTCTATCCATTTTTTTGCCCATCAATGACAGGCTACGCAATCATACTGCATAAATTAAGGGCATTGCCCCGTTAAGAAATTCTTTTCAATAATGAAAACATGTGGAGGTGATGTTCTACAGTCTTATTCTTTTTATTGAAGACATTTCAAACCAAGGTTTAAATGCTAAAATCATTTCCATAGGGCTACTTTCTTTGGTGTTCTAGTTTAGCAGTCATGGCATTCATTTGTTTCATGTGTTGGTTCAGGGTGAAAAGTTATTCACTGTAGCTGAATAGAAAACGTGTGAGATTGGGAACAAATGGTTCCGAGCCTGAATATCAAAAAGGCTGAAAAGCAGCACCAGACGCCTTGAGTTATTACATTATTGGTTTTAGTGGAACCACTACACTTTCGCTCCATGTAGCTCTGGGCTGTTTGGAAGGACTGTAACATGATAACATACACTCTCTTGATGAAAACTGTCATTCTCCTATTATGTGCGATAAACTAAAGAGTTTGTAGGTTGCTATGGGAGTGGAACGCTCTGTAAAATCACCAAGACTTTATTGCTAATGACAAAAACAAGCCTATTAAACTGACCAAAGGATGAGCTCATGGGCCACTGGATCTTATTAGGTTATATGAAGTAGTCTAGTTTAACTTTTTAATACAGTCCAGGTTCATTTTCATCAACCAACTACCTTTTGACTTAAGCTAACTTGTCATCAGTTTGATTTCTTAAATGAAACTGCCATGATCAGAATCAATGCAGAAGTTAACCAGGACATTTTGGGGCACTGCATGCTTCCTTCTGATGACAAATGTAGAAAAGATACTTGAATCAATTTTCAGCAGGACTTGGCACCTGCCTGTTCTGCCAAAAGTAAGACAAAAGTGCTTCAATGGCCATGATATTACTGAGCTTGATTGACCAGCAAACTCATTACACCTGACCCTTCGAACTAATGTTTTGAGCATTATCAAGACGATGAAGAGAAAAACCAGACTCACAAACACAGATGAGCTGGAGGATGCTATCCAAGCAAGCTGGACTTCTGTTCATTTTAAAATTTCCCAGATCCTTCATGTGATTGTAAAGATTGTAAAAATAAGAAAACATAACAACATAAAGAAACAAGCATAAAACCAAAGCAAAATGTTCAGTGTTTTATTTAAAAACTATAAACAGTCACCAAAGTAAATAAAGCCAATCTCTAACAGACTGTTAGGTCTATGTATAGTCACACATCCTACTGACACCGCAGAAATGAGGATGGTTGGGTTGCCCTGGTCAGATGCTAATACGACAGGCAGTCATAAATGTTACACAACACACGGTAGAGAGGACAGTCTGAGGACGTGAGCCGGAATGTGGCATGGTATTAAGAATGAAAAAATAGTACAATAAAACTCCACACTATATTAAGATAGAAAAAAGTCGTGAAGAAAATATCATACCTGCACGTAAAGCAAAGAACACAGGAGAAAACCTGTATAAAAACTCCATGTATTTAAACCAATTTACAAATACAAAAAAATTTTGGTACGCGCACTGTGCTCGTACAATGACAAAACGCTTACAGTGGATATATGTTACTTGTGTGTGTGTGCGTGTTGAGGGGAGGGTGTGTGGGGGAAGAGGGAGGGAAGAGAATACCTTCAATATTTTTTTCTTCTACAAAATGACATGAGATATATTATTCCATACTCTTTCAGCCAGCAAAATGAGTTCTACAAGGTATTATAATACAAAAAATGTCACAGTTCCACAAAAAACTGTTTTTCCCCTCCCTAAGCTTTACAGCATCAGTACCTTTGCAGAATTATTTACAGGTTTTTAAGTACATTCATCCACTGCTGAGTATAGAATCACATTAGATACAAGTGACCAGGGATCATAAAAAAAGCAAAGAAACAAAAACAAACAAAAACAAAGTATTTTATTCAATCCTACCAAAGTAATGCTTCTATTACTCCACAGAGCAAGTTCTCCAGTGGCTGCATCGGCATGAAAGAGGATCTTCTTTATATATATTCACAACATATTTACAAGATTCTTTTTCATTCATTGTAATGGTATTCATTTTAATAATAAATAAGTGAAAATATATTGACTCAAGTAAGAAAACCAAGCTACCAAGTTTCTAAAGAAAAAAATTCTCTGCGCCAGTTGTCAGCCGGGTCCGCCTCAGCCCAACCTCGAAGGATGCCTGCCTAAGCCCCACCCCCTCCTCCCACCCACCTGTACTCTTCAGTCGACCGCCACTCACTATCGCACACACCAGTTCACGGGACGAAATAAAAGACGAAAAAAAAAAACCTTGAACAAAATGTGCTCGTGTTTGGGGTTTCATCGGTGGAGTCCCTGGGGGAAGCAGTCTTAAAGAGCTCCCCCTTTCGGGCAGCTGGTGGAAGACCCCGTGGCAGTTTTTTTTCTGTACGTGTGTGAAAGGGGGAGGGCGGGTTTTGAACACAGGTTGGTGAGGAAGAAGGAGAAGGATTTGAGGGGGTCTCGAGGGTGCCAGGCTCCGCAGAAGGAGGGTCTCTTTCCTCGTCCCTGTCCTCCGTGTCCCCCTGCAGACCCGCTACGGCTCACTGGTGGCTTCCTCCACTCGTCTCAGGAGAGGGATGTGGGAGATTGGGTAAGGAGATTGAAGAGGTTGTCCTTTTGGCGTTAAGCCTGGAGCGAGCGTGTCAGTTCATAAAGGCATTTGGCGAGCGTGGTGGAAACCTCCATGTTACTTAGTGCGAGCACAGAGAGGTGCGTTTCATGCCTCTTTACCAACCTGAGACACAAGCAGAGACAAAGGAATCTTTAGGTCAAGGATTCTCCACCCGACATCAGTTCTGATCTTATTATGCATTACCTGACACTTTTAAAGCTACCATGAGGAGTTTTAATCTAGTTACCACACAGACTGAAATGAATTCTGATACAATCCTGATGTCTGTTTATTTTTATGCGTGTATCACAATGTCATCACTCTGCAAGATTTCAAGTGCCTAAAAAAATGTATTGTTGAATTTCACATGGTCAGAAATCTTGAACGCCACTACAGGTAGCATTTACTACATGTCTATGGTTGGAAGCAATTTACTGTCAGGTGTCTTTTATCTTGGTCAGAGGTTTACAACATTCAAGTCAGAATATCTTTCAAGTTACAAGGCAAAGTAAAAAAAAAAATAAAAAGAGGGAAACCAGAAAGTGCACTCAGCACCTCCTTTAAAGCCTGTAGGGACACTTACATGCGACCACAGTCTGAGTGCTTGGCGATGTTCTTTAACGTTAAGGCAGCAGTTAGTCGTATGTGTTTCGTCACTGGTCCCTCTTTCTCATCCTGAAAGGATAAAAGAAGACATCAGTTAATTGATTTCACGACAATAAAAGACAGGTGAGAAATGTCTCGGTGAGAGAAAGACAATACTGGGCAAAAAAAGCAGGTACAGATTTTTTTTGAGAGGCATGACAAGTTGTGTTTTGAAACATGCCAAATGATGGGCCATCCACTACAAACCTTTTTTCTTTTTCCATCTCGGGAAATGTGAAATTGGGGCACCCATAAAGGTCTTGTGGTTAAGTTGCACATCCTTTGAGATTAGGCCTCAAAAGGTTGGCCCAATTCTAGTCCAACTCCCACTCCCAACTTTCACCCTTTTTCCTGCTCCATCCTCTGCCTTGTCCTATCTTATTCCCTTTATCTAAAGACAGAAAAGACCCCTTATAAGGAAATGTGAAATTCTGTTAACTCAGGGTTTTTTCCAACAAGGTTTTATCTTTCCAGATTGATTGAAATCACATAGCTGGAGGCTTCGTTCCCCTTTTTTGTGGCCTGTGTTTGAACCATGAGGAGGGGGAAACAGTGGGATTTAATAGCTTAAGAACTGCTAATGCCCACCTCAGCCAAGTAAGAGCTTTTTGAGTCAGATCTGTGTATTGTCTAATATCACAGAGCAATGCAACAACTATTCACTCACAGTGAAGTCCCTGAAGACCAGGTTTCTGGAGCCTCTTCGTAGGGCCATGAGAGCGGCACTCGGATGATTCACAATTGCTTTTGGTGCTCGCGGTGCCGGACTGCCTGCTGCTGGTGGCGTCCTGACACAGGAAGAAAACAGATCAGTCAAATACGGAATATTCATATAGTGCAAAAATCAGGTCAGGATCAACAGACAGAAACGTCTCTAATCATGATCATTGGAAATAAAAGGTGTTCTTACTGGGAAGAAGTCTGATTGGGACTCTGTGCCTGCTGCTCCTCGAGTTTTAGTCCAGCCAGCAAAGCTTCTCGAGAACAGTGCTTGTCCTGAAGGCACAAGAGGAATCATTTATACGGTATTTATTTGTAGTTGTTTCATTCAGCCAGCGTGGTGATACTGGTGAAAACAAAAGGAAAAAAAGGAGAAAGTCTCACCTGTAGATGTGTGATGAAGGACAGTCTTTGTCTGGGAAAAGGTTCACATCCCTCCCACAGACAGTGGCCTCCATATACACCTTTCCCACCGTGTTGCGTTGCCGCGTGGTAGAACACCTGAGATGGCGTTTCAAACCACCTTGAAAATATAAAAACAGACAAGAAAATTCAGCAGGAGCTCAACAGCTTGAGATGACCATGAACACGAAAGAGCAATGGTTCATTCTCTTTCAAGTACCGTTTACAGGACTGCCACAGACACTTGAAGTTCTGTCCTGCTTTCCTGCTCTGCTCTGATGCTGTTGCAGGGGTTTGCTGTGCTGGGAGGTGAGGACTGTGGTTACCCACTGGTGCAGGCTGGGGTATAGGGGGCGGGGACGGGGTGACGGTAGGCTGTGGGTAGAGTAAGCAAAAGAAATGAGATTTAATCCTGGAAAAGACACTGAAACAGGTACAAGTTATATCTTAACAGGCCTTGAGTAGGTAAACGTGGAAGTTTTTTTACTTTTTAAATATTCATCAGCTGTTATTTGCCTCCAAAATCAAAGGATCGGGATTTCAAAATCTCACAGGAAAAAAAATGATGATATAAAAAATTTCATAGCACGCATTAACTACTCATGCAGTGAGTGAAACATCCTAAACAGCAGGTCACAGCAATGATGCACAAAGTCAAAGCCATAAGAGGAGGATTTGGTGTAAGATGAAATCATTACAGAAGTCTTGTGGGCTGAGATGTAACCGCAGCCTGTCTACCGGCAGCAGTTGTTCTCTCAGCTGTTTGCTGTAGGAGGTGGGTATCAGTGAGAGCCACATGGTCTTAACTGGTCTCACCTTCTTAACCTCCAAACATCTTCTCACCACACCTGATACCCACACAGGTCAGGTGTGTTGTTGACCTTAAAAGACTGTCTATAACTAGTGCTATGATATTTTGGAAAATGATTCTCTGCAAGTTTCCTTTTTTGCTCTCTTTTTTGCAGATAATCGTATTTTGAAGCCTTTGCTTAGTTTCTAAAACATACTTGTTTCAGATGATCATTAACTCTCAGCTGGTATCAAATCATTCACGCAGAATTTGACTTGAATGACCAAACTAACATCTTCCTTAATCACCATAAGTATGAAAAGTTTCATTTGACAGAGGTCATCAAAGCTGTCAGGCTTCTATCCATTAGAGCCTTTCTGAGATTTTACATCTGAAACATCACGTTCCACTTTTATACAGTTGCACAACTATTTCAGTCAGAGTCAAGTATCTAGATCTCCAAAAACACAACCACCAGTTTTGATGAAATGCTGCAGTAGAGAGAAACTTTGATTGCTCTACCAGTAGGTTCGCAACAATTAACAGAATGCGCTTTCTGTTGTTGCATTGATAAACACAAACAAATCTTCACTCCTGTTGAACAAAGACTGGAAAACACATTTTGTTCATTCATGTTTTGAAGCACATTAATAAATTCTGCAGGAGATGTGAACCAGTGAAGGAAACATAATTTGTTGTATGATTGATGTTGGAACTCCCTCCCACCCAATATCCGTGACATTGACTCATTAACTTCTTTCAGATCCCACCTCAAAACCCATCTTTTCCACCAAGCTTACTCACTATGGCTGTTTTTAAACTCTATTTCTTTTAAACTTTTAAATTTTGAACTTTGGAGTGTGTTTTTAAATCTGTTCTGTGCGGCGTCCTTGGGTGACCTGAAACGTGCCTTTAAACAAAATGAATTATTATTATTATTAGTAGTAGTATCAAACAAGCTTAAATACTCAAGTCTTCTGATCAAAATGGGAAAGATTAGGTTTAAACATAAATAAGGAGCTGGTGCATTAAAAAGTGCAGATATCAGCGGGTGAATCTCACTGTGGTGTGTTTGTGACGGACAGGGTGAGCATATTTTGTGGCAGATGTGACACCCAGTCACACGAGTGAAGACTCTGAATAACTGTGGCTAAACGTTAGACTAACCATTCAATGACTCACCGTAGAGCCAGCTGCCTGTGTGGGCGAGCAGTTCCTCTGCTGAGTGGCATTCTCTATTGCTACTTTGGCTACTGTGCTTGGGTCTGTTCCTGCTGGCACTGCCACCATGGTGGCGCTGCTTCCGGCATTGTTGGGGTCGCTGATGGTGATGATCCGTACTCCCACTTTATTAGGGATCCCAGATGATGCTGCAGCTGTGCTGCGGTCCTCGTTTTCAGCCGGTCTTTTGAGACCTCGAGCCTCCGAGGCCACTCCATTTGCAGGAGAGGCTGCAGGACTCTGGGAGGTAAGAGTAACAGTGGGGGGGAGAGTGGAGTTGGGGAGCAGTTGCTGCCTTAGCACAGGGGCAGCATGGCCCGGCCCTAAAGGTCCATTGGTTAGTTCCGAGGGAGGCTTGTTGCCTCCTGGCTGGGGTCCATTGGCCAGGCGCTCAGCCTGCTGGGCTTTGGCAGTGTCCTGCTGGGGGGGTGGAGGACTGGGGAGAAGAGGATCTGACCCATGACTCTTCTCAGAGGAGCCGACCTCCCCGTTCCCCAAGTACTGTTTGGAAGCAATGTGATTTGGAATGTTTTTGTTGAAGTTGCCACCACTATCAACCCGATCAAAGTCACACACTCCGTTAACCAGAGTCTTTTTGGGGTCGGGGCTTCCCTCCAGAGGGGTGTTAGGGCCCGGGGAGAGGGCCTGCTTTCCATTGGCAGGGTGACTCTCTGAAGCCGGACCGTTGAGCGCCCCCTGGCTGTTCCCTGAGTGGTATGGAGGTAGATTAGACTCCATGCACTTCCGACCGTTTAGCAGCTTTGCACCTGCAGCCATATCACCGTTACTGGTTTTCCCATTGGAGGCGTCCCCTCCCGGTAAAGAGGAGTTCTCCATCACCTCTATCTTTCTCTCATGGATATGCAGCCCCGTGGCATCCTTGGCCTCTTCCTCCTTTTGACAAATGATCTTGTCTCCTCTGAGGGGAGCTGGCAGTGGTGGCGGTGTGGGTGATGTTGGTGGTGGGGGTGCTCCTGGGGTGTGGGGGGGAACTGTTCCTGCAGAGAATGAAGGAGGGGGAACTCCCGGAGCCACAGTGCCTTGGCTGACAGCAGCAACGGCAGCAGTAGAGGTGGTGAAGCCAGTGTTGGGGACCACAGTAAATGTAACCTGTCCTGCTGCTGTGGGACCCTGGATGATGGTAGCCCCCCCTGGGCTACTTGTGGAAATGAGCTGGCCTGGCAGAAGCTGAACCGCCTGGAGGGCTGGAGTTCCTGCAGCAGGAAGCTGACCAGGAACAAGCTGGACATTGAGCTGCTGGGGCTGAGGAGAGGGGTTCTGAGGGGTGTAGTTGGTTTGGTAGAGGACCTGTGGACTGGGGGCTATCGTGCTGTTGGGGAGGGGCACCTGTGGAGCAGGAAGGATTAATTTCCCTCCTGGAGTTGAAGGCCCTCGCTTTGGAAGTAGTAGCTGTTTGATCAAGCTGGACTCAGTGGAGGTAGGCTGAGAGGCTGGAGGTTGGGAGAGAATTTGGAGCGGGGGTTGCTGCTGCTGCTGATGCTGCTGTTGATGCCGCTTAATGGACAGCGCTTGGCTGACGGTTTGACTGGACTGGACCTGGGTGTTTGAGAGAGAAGCAGAAGGCAGACACGGGCTGGAAGTTGCTCCAGGCTGTCCGGATATCTGGATAGTCTGGGCACCAGGAATGGCAGAAGGGTTGGCAAGAACGATCTGGTGTATGGCAGGGGAGTAAGCAGGGCTCTGCTGGGGGTTGGGACTGACAATGACGACACTCTGCTGGGGCTGATGGTTAGGGGGGGCTATCGTGGCTGCTGGTCCACCCGACTGGTTAGGCGCTGGTTTCGGTGCAATGTTCTGAAATGTGACCCGTGATGCCTGGGAATTGGGAACACCTGCGATACTCAACGCCTGACCACCTCCAACCTGGATGGAAGAAGAGGGGGTAGATGCCACCGCAGTGCACTGGGGGTCTGTTTGGGGAGCGGTTTGAGGCAGGGGTGGGTGCTGAGCGATGGGAGGGCACACTCCTTGTACCCTAGCAGTGAGGATGTGGCCCTGTGGTACCGGCTGAAATAGCGTGACAGGCGTACCCGTGGGCATCATGGGGGAGTGCTGCTGCTGTTGCTGGGGGGCAGGTGGAGTCACAGGGTTCTGGGGGCTGTGGTTCTGAGTGACCGGTGTTGTTGATGGAATCTGGACAGCTGGAGCAGGCCGGGCCTGTTGCTGCTGTGCTGCTGCCAGGGGATTTGGTGGTAACTGTGAAGGCACCTGCAGGGGCACCGGGTGACGAGGAACAGTCGGATGATTTGCATGCAGAGGATCTTGTGCAGGTGAGGCTGTGGATGGGACAGCGTTGGTGCCGGAGCCCAGGACCCTGATGGCCTGTGGTCCAGGACTGAGATGCCCGGGAGGTAAGCCTGATAACAGACATACAAACAGAATGGTTCAGATCATTTTATATGGTTCTTCTTCAGGTTACACAGAGAAAAGTACAAAGTGAGGATTTCCAAATGGATTAAACTACAATTAGTCCTGACATTCATTCAAGCACTGTTTCAGACTGAGTGTCAGTTTAACCACTGTCAGCATCACTTTCAAAAGTCTCTGCTTCAGGTCAGTGCATTAACGTTCAGCAGATTTTACCTGAAGGTGGGGCCTGAGGGTCTCCAGGAGCATCATGTCGAGCTGCTGGAGGCGGAGGAGCTGTTGCAGGGTTCTGCTGATGTTGCTGCTGCTGTTGAGGCTGCTGGTAGTACAGCTGGATGGGCAGAGGGATTGACCTTCTCCTTAGCCCTACCAGGAGGATCTGAAGCTGACCATTGGCTTTGGCCTCATCTATCCGCCGCATTGTGTGGTTGGGAAACACAGTCCTGCAAAGGGAGGAAGACAAAACATTAACTAAAACTGTAGAAGGAGAAAACATTCGCCTTTTCTTCTTCGGGTCATACTCTTTGCCCACTCTCTCTAGCTCTGGAGACCTTGGGAGCTTATTGTGGATCAGCCACCTGCCCCCTCAAGATGGATGGAGAGTGATGCTGAAAGCCCTTAAACACAGTATTATATTGTATTCCTACTTCAGAAAAAGGTGGTAGTCGAGTTATGAAGTGTATTCCAGCATGTTAAAGTTTAGTCAACCCCTTTTCCAGAGCTTAACTTATCTTTAGTGTTGGGAATTTTTCAGTGTTTATCACTTGGGAGGTAATCGTTTCAAGACAGATTAGGTGCATTTCTACAGATTTGGTTGGTAAGCCAAATGCGGAAAAGTCCTGTCAGCCAGTAACAATGTAAAAAAGCAGTGCAAAGAAGCGAAGTCCACTTTATAAATGAGCAAAGATGATCTTCAAATAGTGGGTAAAAAAAAGGGGGACAAGGAAGACATTCAGTATTTTGTGTTCTTCCTTCTTGGCATGTAGTTGTTTACTCATTCCACTACTCTCTCTGTAGACACAGGATGTCAGGTCAGAGGCTTCCAGGAAAGCTGCCACTAACATCTCTTTATCTGATGACATTTTACAATCATCAGTTTACAGTTTTAAAATACAAAAAGATTTCTGTTCCCCTCTCTTCCTTGTGTTTCACTTTGTTTTTCTATTTTGCAACTGTCCCACTTTTGCATTGAAAAGTGAGCCTGTACCAACTGTAGATGTATGATACTGCAAAAAGTCATCTTTCCTTGATTATCTGTTATAGCTGCTCCTCAAAGACAAAAGGCAGCAAATGCTGAGTATACAATCTCAATCAGGCCACAAACATTCAGTGATCGTGGCTGTTGAGGAGAAAAGGATCTGGCAGAGGAGGTTTTCAGGCTTACCGCAGACATTTGAGGAAGCCAGTGGAGTTCAAGATGTTGCTCCGTCCCATTTTACTACATGTGGACAGGTACTCAGAGTACATTTCTGACCGAGACACAGAGCCCTCACTGTGTGTCTCAAAGTGTGCGTTGAGCCTGTTGAAGAGAGAAAGAAAAGGCTCATGTAAATTACAGACAAGGACAAAAAAATGATACATTTTGCAAAATTATCAGAGTTCTAAACCATGGATAAACAGTCTTACCACTGCAGTGTAAATTTTTCTCCATCAAGTTCAACAATACCAGGTGGAGGCTGGGCAGTTTGGACTGGGAGTCTTGTTACTGAAGAGACACAAAAACTAGGTTCAACTTTTATAATCAAACACTGGATACATGGATGCCCAGGGAGCTAAAAAGGAACAAAGAGTTCACTCATTTCATGATGAAACTTCACGAAAAAAACATTTCACAGGCTGCCCACTAGATGTCAGCAAACCCTGACTGCCAAGGGACAACATTTCCAAGGCTAGGTGTGTTTGAGTCCCACCTGGGTCCACCTGCTGACCTTCATATGCCAGGCAAGGTGCTCTGACAAGTTCAAAAAGCTGCTTTTAAAACCTGACTTCTCCTTGAATGTCTCACTGAGATCTGAGAAAACCAGAAACAACCACAAAAAAATACAACAAAACAAATATTGTCAAATACAATAAGTAGGGGGCAATTTAATTCTCTGTAGAGTAAGCTCATAAAGATCAGTAAGTGTTCAAAGAAAACACTACCCATAGTTCTTACTACATTTGTATCGTCAAAAAGCAAAGTAAGGACCTTGTAAGTTTGGTGATCGAGGAGCACTGGTCACTGTGAGAAACTGAAGGATAGGGTCTTTAAATAAAAACTATAGAAAAATCAAATGAGCAGGGCTGGATATCACTACTGATTGTCTGAATTGATTTAGATTCACAAGGTCTTGAGTCGATCCAATATTGATTCATACTGGGATACTTAAATACATTACTTATTCTGCATCTGCTACATCACACAATTGACTTTTTGCACAGTTATTCTTCTCCTATCACCCCTGGAACAGTCTTGGTATTAAACAAGACAGGCTTTTGTTTACAATCTCACAGAAAAGATTCACATGTATTAAAGAAGTGTTTTTTTCCCTAATGCTTGTCTTTTCACAACTTCCTTGAATAATTCGTTCTTGTTGCCTGCTCACTTAACTGGCATGATTAACTTTATAATAAGAAGTAATAATTGGATCTAAATTATTATCCCTGTATTATAATACAGTAATAGCACAATTACTGTAAGCACAATACTCAGTGCAGTAGTGAAATTAATCAACTCTCCTGGTGAGGACGACATCCCTTCACAATTGCAATCCACAAGCAGTGTTGGGAAGGGTGTGTTTGATTTATTTACCCAGTCTGCTCTATGTGTTTATGAAGCAGCTGTCAGCTCTCAGTGCTTCAGTCTGAAGACAAATAGTGAAGTTATATCTCCTGCTCACCCCTCAGAACTAAACTGAACACCAGCACTTCACACGACGGGCTAACATTTTACTGAGAGCATCTTAGCTTTAGCTTACAAGCTCATGAGGCAGAGGATGACGGACAGTGTTTTCTCAAACTCTGACAAAGACATCATGTTGAAGTACGGCTAACGCGCTGAAAAAGGAGATTTGATGCTGTTTTGCTGTAGTTTTGATCAAACGTTACAAACTTCACAGGAAGTTTGTTTCATACAGGCGGCTGTATCTCAGGCAAAGTGATGTTCCACTCTCATAACGGACGGCAGCACGAGCATGTTAGGAGAAGGGCTGATCCAGACTGATATGGCCGATTTATGGAGCGCATAAACTAGCAAAATCTTGATTTGAGTCATACAGAGCTATTGAATAAATATATATGCCACATTATTGGCACTAGAGTTGCAGAAACTGAATACTCTGTGTTGCATGCCTGCTGTCCTGAACTGTGATTCGGCTGGGAAAGGGATTCTTTTTTTATTAAAAGATCGATATATGAACTTAATGAATCCTTCCTATGTTATACCAAAGTACATTTATTTATCTATTTTGAAAATCTTTTTTTCCCCCAGTCCCATGAATCATTGATCAAATTGAAATAAAATAAAAATTCACCTGGTGCTGGTGTTCCTTGCACAGCTGCAGGAACCTGCTCCACCAGCTGCGGTCGAACTTCTGCTGCTTGGTCGGCATTTGCCTGGTGCTCAATTAACCGCACCGCTGTCAGTGCATCAGGTCCAAACGTATGAAGGTCTACGGACACTAATCGCACCAACAAGTCTGATTGAAAGGGAAAGGATGCATGATAGGATCAGGACAAAGGAACCAGAAAGATCTTCCCAACTTTATGGCCTACTTGGCTGATTAAGAATAAAAACATCTTTTCTTTCCCTGAGAAATGCATTTAAATAGGAATCTTCAAGATTTTAACAGTGAGAGGGGAAAAAAAAAAACTCATCAGAGTTAATACCTATGCTGTGATCAACCGAAGCAATCTTGCTGCAGGTAATCTCCCCGAGCTGGGCCAGCAGGTAGAGCACTTCCAACGAGGCCATGAGGAGCATGAGGTCAGGCAGAGTGAGGAGCATCATCACCTCCCTGTACGAGTCCTGGTCCACATACTCACAGATCAGCACCCCATTGTCATCCCCCTTGCTAAGGTTGCCCAAGATTTCCATGGCTTTAAACAAAAAAACAGAAACACATTGAGCTTCACGTGCATCAGGAGGCATCTCTGTAAAACAAGGTCAGTGGAACGACACAAGGCAACTCACCTCTCATTTTCAGAAACCGGTCCCTAGACATCAAACATTTGGTGATGGTGTGAAAGATCAGATGAGTTGTTCGAAAGTCAACAGGATCCAGCTGGAGCTGTAAGAAGTCAGGCAAGAATTATTTACAGATAAAAACACACTGCAACACACTAAAAAACACATGTGAGAATGAGCTGCTGCAGGTCTATTAGATGTTTTCAGTTATTATCTCGAAAGTTGACCACATGGGTTGGAAAGAGTCTTAACAGACTGAGTTGTCACTGGTCATTTGGCAACAGATGAAGCTCAAACTCAATCCAAGAGCTGCGGCCAGTCTGTTGTCCGCTACAACTTGTGTTGCTAAATGTACGCATCTGAAAAGAAGTCTGAAGTCTGGCAGAAAAGTAATTCATTAAGTAGGAGTATAAGCTCCTTTATACTGCCCGTTCAGGTTGTGATAAATACGCCTCCATAACTACACAGAGTAACAGCGGTGTAACAGAGGTGAGACTGAACTGTACTGTACGTATGTGTGAGATACTCCTGTTGTGTGTTTAGTCTTTGTGCTTGTGCAGCTTCTGCACAATGTGCAATCACACAAAGGGGCATCAGCTTTATGCTGTTGTGCGATCAATATGAAAAAACAAAAACTTTGTAATGGTAGAGCTGCTCTATGGTGCTGGGGCAGACTTGCTGTACAAAAAAAGAGCAGAAACACAGGAGCGCATATCAGGTTCCTCTGATATCTCTATGAAAACCTGCTTGATTCAACTACAATATCTCAGACAAGTTAAAAAGACTGAAGTTAGGGAGAAGCTGTAACACACACCTGGGCCCGGGCATTCAGGCAACAATTAATGTCAGACTCTGAGACCAGTCGAAAAATTGCACAAATTTACGTTTTGCACTGTTGGATCCAAGTAGAGTTGCAAAATGCAAAAAAGACGAATGGTAGTGGCTTGCTTTTGCAACAGCTCTAACTGAAACTATAGTTTGAAGCAGCCTTAGTCGCAACATATAAGGAAAAGGTGCTTGACATGTATTTGCATCAACAAAAACAGATAAAACAGAGCTTAGCAGTATCAAATCATCATAACAATTTGTTCTGTGCCAGAAACCCAGAAATTCAATTAATAGCATCAAAGGCTTAAACTGATTCTATCAGGGACCCTATGTCTACTGCCACGTTCTAAAAATAGATATGTTCTCATTTACATGCATCTCAAACCAATAAATGAGATAATAAAATTGAAGCGTGCCTGGGAAATTTACTCGCTTAGTTTTCCACTCTTAACTTCAAATTTCATTTCTGCACTGATATGTTAAGTTAGAGCTCAGCACCTGCTAGAAAATGTGACTCTTCACCTTTGCCAAATTAATATGATAAAATTATTCTGAGAAACAGACTGCTTGGAAGTGACAGAGCACACCATCTGGCAAACATTGTCTTCGTTTCTTGAGAAACTCACACCACAAATACTGTGGATTGTGTTTAATAACATGACATCTGCTGGTGGGTCCATGTTGAACCAGTGGGCATAAAGTCGTCATTAACTGTCATTTTATCTGACTTCTGGGGATGATGTTCTTAGCAGGCTGAGCAAAGTCTGATCAGCACCAAAACTCAACTTGTCTGGAAGAGGAGCAAAGGTGTGAGTGATTGAATTCATCAGCAGCAGCTGAAGGCACAAATTTTTTTTGGTCCCAACATCATTTGTTGTTTTCATCGTTCTGAGCAGACAGCTGCCTTTGCCTGAAGTTTTGAATTCCTTTAGTATTTAAGTCTTTTAACACTCTGCTTCTACAGAAGGTAGTGGGCTAGTTAGTTGGATGGCTCCTGACATTACAGCTGGTTCTCTGATACAATGTTTTCTTTTTTGAAAAACCTCTGCAAATACTTGGGATCACCAAGTCTGATACATGCTCCATCATCATCTGTAAAGACAAAGCTTGACAGATCTGTCGTGCCTAGATACAGTTGCCATGCTATTAAATCACTGTGAAAGGAAACTGCTCAGAAAACAGCGCTGAATAGTACTGAACAACAAGTTTTTTTCTTCCCAATTCCTGAGCTCTGATTCTGGCTGTTTTATGAGAAGAGTTGATGCCTTAAGACAAGATCCTTTGCAGTGTCACACTAACCTACATTGCAGAACAAAATCTTCTACACCTCTAACATCACTCAACATCACTGTGCCAAAGCCTGGAACATCAGGCTTTGTAAAAGCTGTTCTTTTGCAGGGGATGCTGGGTTTATTTAGCAGAATTCTGACGACCATTGAACAGTTTTGAACCAGCACCAAACAGGAACACCGCACTAACCTCAGCAGCCACGTTCCCCAACGTGTCGAGCCCAAGCTGTCGGAGTGAGATGAGGTTACAGTGGGCACAGAGCAAAAGGAAGCGCAGGCACGTTCGGTTGGCCGCCAGCAGCTTGACGTTGGCCTCCTCGAAGGAGAGGTTTCGCAGGATAACGGCAATCTGAAGCACCCGCTGGGCTTCCATGTCACTGATACCTGGGTTCCGCGGCGGGTGGAAAAGGCTCTGCCAACGCTCCTCACACGACGTACCATCTGCAGAGAGAATGGAGCAGGAACAACTTAGAGCTTTGTGCCAGATGAGGCTGTGAGAACATATTGTTCCACAGGACTGAAATTAGTTCCTGAATTTCAGTTTATACAATGCAGTCCACATTTTTCTCAACTGTTCTATTCCCCCTGTGTGTGTGTTGTGGGTTAAAATATATGAGAAAGATGCATTTAAAAGACAACCAAAGTACATCTGTCTTACTGCTCAGAGGTATTAAAGCATCAGTGTTCAAACTGAAGGCCTAAATGGTGTGATGGGGGGCGCAGAGTGCCCATATATGTATTTTGGGTTGATGTATAATTTAAAAAAATTGGCATTTTAGACGTTCATCTCTCTTCACTGTGGCGTTTGACTCTTGGTACCGTGTGCAGTGCCTTACACGTGGTGAGTTGACATGAACTGCATCTGTAGCTTCCGTAAGTTAAGGCAATAAATCTACATGATTCAAACACTGAGCATCTTCAAAGGTCCAGCGTGCTTCGATGACAGGAATATGATTTATTTCATTGTCATTGTGAAGTTTAAAAAAGGCCCTAAAAGATTTTGGTAAGGATATTGATGGACAGGAGTGACAACTGGATTAATAGGATTAATTAGATTTACAGATTTACTGACTCAAAGTAAAAATAATCTCAAAACACTTCTCAATCCCTGTGTTAATCAGACCTATTGCAAAAACTGACTCTCAGCAAGTTAGTGGCACAGGTAATGTAATTCTGGAGGAGAGAGTTTCAGAGAAGAGACAATTTTAGATAAATCCCCTAAAAATGGTGTTATTCAGCTCATTTTTTAAAAATGTATCTATCTCACTACTCAAAATTTTCTGTAAGACTGATAAAAGAAAAAACAGTGACAGCATTTCAAATCAATTAAGCTTCTCAATCTTTGCAAGCAAAGCACATGTCTGGTAGTGTATTATTAGAGAGGATGTATTATCTGAGAGCATGTAGGTGGTAGCAGTGGGTGTGTGTTGGGGGTATCAACAAAGCATGCCTCCGTGGACATTTTACTTGTCAATACAAAAAAAAAAAGATAAAAGTGTACAGAAGAGTACCCTCTCTATTGTTTTCTGTCCTTCAGAGTTTGTTTACCTTGTGCAGGGCTGCTCTTGTCCCAGATCAGCTCCCGGACTTCAGTGTCCTCCACCACCTCTTTCCAGAACTGCAGAGGAAGAGCAGCTGTTAGCAGTGCATTCAAAACGAAGCCGATCATTTAAGTGTGCTCTAATTCCACAACAGGGAACCGAGTGCAGCTTTTATAATTGGAACAGACCTGCTTCACTGTCAGTCCAGTAACTATGAGTCGGCCATTACCAAGAGACTCTGATTTATTTGACATCCTGACTGCAGTATATTGCCACCTGCTGCACCATTATGTGCAGTGAATGGAGACAAATCCTCCTGATATTCAGCAGCTTAATATATGATATCATGAATACACTGTTGTCGCACTGGCCTGTTATACTGTCAGACGAATTTTATTTTGGTTAAATGCCGATATGCCATCATAATGGTTGACCAGTAGGTGTGATGGAGCAATTCTTCCCTGAAAAAAGATGAAGCTGAACATTGTGTACGATTAGAATTCTACATCCAAATTGTAAACAGCATAACACTGTTGAATGTATATAAAGTAAAACTTAATTTGCACCAGAAAATTAAGATAACGACGAACAATACACTTGAATACGATAATGATAAAACTGGCATTAGACTTAAAGAGCGTACATTTTGAGGAATTTTCCATCATTTTCACATGTTATTCAATCAATAAAAAGGCACCAGAAAACAAAAGCCACTAAAGATGTGTCTTTTTCATTGACTGTGACCTAAAACCTCTCTTAAGGACTAGTAGCTGCACCTGTAATGCCCCCGTGACAGAGGATGAATTCAGTGCTACATTATATTGGAGTCATGACTTAACTTCAGAGCACACCTTTCAAACTGAATGTGACCAAAGTGAACCCAGCTCTTTTCTGCTTTTAAAGACGACCCTCAGAGTAAACTCTGATGGTCGTTTGTAAGTCTTAACTGTCATTTTTCTGCTTATCTTTACTCTCAAAAGGTTGTGAATTCACAGACACAAAAAGCACAGAGTACCAATCATATATGTAAATGAAAAGACTATAGACTAGCTATCTTAGGAAGACTTTTAAAAACTTTACCCGAACAAAGTCCCGTGAGGTTTTCTCCTTCCAGTCCGACCCAAATACCCCAGAGAAGCTGCCTAGCGCTGCAAAGATCAAGAGAGAGGGTTAGAGCTGAACACCAGTATCTTTGGACTTTTTTTTGCATGGCCCTTAAATCCCGTTAACACCACAAGGTTTCACAACTTTTGACCTGAAACACACAAAAGTGCCATTTCCTAAAGCTATCCTTTTAGGTCGGCTAAAACTAATACTAATACTATAACTATTGTATAAACGGCCCCTAAGACAATAAGGAAGCCAATCAGGGTACATCTGTTTGTCTATGTCTTGAAAATTTGCATTAATCAGCCTGGAAGCTGCGCATTGGATGTACTTGGACGTTCCAACATGACAATGATCCAAAACAAGTCGACTTGCCATTGGCTACAGCTAAATAAAGTGAAGGTTCCAGAGTGGCCATCTCAGTCTCCTGACCTCAATATCATTGAGCCACTCTGGGGAGATCTCAAACGTGCAGTTCATGCAACACAGCCAAAGAATTTACAGGAGCTGGAGGCTTTTTGGCAAGAAGAATGAACAGCTTTACCATCTGAGAAAATAAAGACCCGCATCCACAACTACCACAAAAGACTTTAAGCTGTCATTAATGTTGAAGGGGGAAATACATGGTATTAAGAAGTGGGGTCTGTAAACTTTTGATCAGGGTCATTTTGGAAGTTTCTGAAAATAGTAAACAATTGTTTGTTCTGCTATGGTATGTAAACTTATGAGCACAGTTGTATTCACACTTAAGCAGTTCAATCTATATGCAGATATTTCACATGAAAAGTTCATGCTTGTGGATTACAAGTGGAATAGTTTGTGTCCCTGTTTTAGGTCATAAAACAAAAAAAAGTCAAAGCAAAGATTTGTGTACTTACAGTCATCGAAGACACCAGCGTGGGCCAGCAGCAACGTGACCAGTTTGGGGTCCTTGTCCAGCTGCATAGCGTGCTTGCTCTCATTTGAAAGCAGAGTGCAAACATTAACAGCAAAGTCAACTTCATTGGGTAGGCCCGATAGGAGAGACAGCACCAGTTTGTTGTAGTCACACGGTGGAACAAAATCTGTTGACAGTCCATAGCTTTGGCGGAGATAGTCTGCAAAGAAAAGAAAGGGTTATCAGGAGGATATGTAAATACTGTTCAAAAACAGACAGTCAACATTTCAAATAGAACAAATGCATCGAGTGCTGTTGTATTGAAGGCTCCTAAAAAACAGCTGGCAATGAGCAATCAAGTTCTGAATATCTGCATGTTTCCTGTTACACAAAACTGTTAGCTTAGCACTGATAGACTGGTATAAAAGTGTGACAGGAATATTTCGAGCACTTCTGCTCCTGGATCCCTTTACAAACTCGTACAGAGCTGATCTTTGCATTCACCCTAAGGAGAGTTCTGTGTTCCTGCACTGTGGTCTACATGAGGCTGATTTTAACAGTATTTATGAAGGGATATAAATTCAAACAAGTGCTTCACTGCTCACAGGCGAGTTTGCTTTCCTTTGTGCTATCAAATCATTTGAATTATTTTATGCTTTCCAGAAAAAGACATCTAGTTTGGGGACAGAAGGCAACCATAACTTCAACATATGTGACTTAAACATTTGAAAGTCTTGGAAGTAAACACAAACATGTGCTCTGTGTTATCTATCATGTTCCTAAACATTAAGTGATGTTATGACACTTGACCCTGAGAAGTTTGTGTAAAGAAGTGAAGCAGAGAAGAAATGCAGCATGATGAAGGAAACGGCATTCAGGCAGCGGTAAAATCCACCATTACAACATTCATCAAAGAATGAAAATGAAAAGGGAAAGCTGTCCCAGTCTGCTCTCTCCTTAGTTCTCTTTTTCTACACACCTTCAACCGCTTTCACTCAGATTTATTTTTTATTTAACTGAGTTAAAGCAAACTAAATAGGGCAATGAGCTGCTTAGTGAAAGCACTTTTTAGTTCCAATTAGCCTGATGAGCCGTGTCTTGTCTGACTGAGAAACATGAATGTTCTTTTAACTTTTAATTGTGTTTGTCTGTGAGTCAGTCAAGCTCCATGATGGGCTTTTCATAATTAAAAAGTCTTATAATCCTGAATTCTTGAGAACCTTGTGTGTTCGAGGGGGCCGGAGCCCTGACTTGACTTTAATTCAGCAACTGGAAACTGACAGAAGCTTCTGTCTGTGAAGTGCAGTCACTGTGTCATCGGAGACCAAAGTCCCCTCCCATGCTACGGTTTGATTTTCTGCCATCAATCATTTTGTGTGCATAGGTGTCATTTTTTCATACACTGGGTATTTCAATTTGATGCAGGATCTTTGTAGCCTGCTGCCTCTGGAAACCAATCATAAAGCAGAAAGGAGTCCTGCTGAGTGAATTTGATTTCCATGCTGAAAAGGTTTGTGCAGGCAAATGTAATTCAGCACAGTTTCTATTATAGTAGCCAGAGCTCCTGTGTCTGCTTGTCCCGCAGCTAACCAGCACTACAAAAACAACCTATTTAATAGACAAAGCTTTATAAGCAGGCTGAATTAAAGTGGTGTTGTAGGCCACAACATGACAAGACAACAGGCCAGATCTAAGCACAGGAGGAGTAATCTCTGGATTGACTGTCACAAAGCGGACCATCATTGACTCTGCCAGGCTAACAGCAGGGGGTCATCCTGGTCAGCCTGGCCATTCTATAACATTAAAATAAAATGTTGATTCAGAGTCTGGGGTATAGACTGAGTTGAGCCATGAAAGGAACATGCAGACCTGCACCAATACATCAAGCTGGCAGATGGATTAGGGTGTGGAAGCTCAAGAGTATCAAAAAAATAAAGTAGAGAAATGCCAAAAAGAGAAAATGTGTGGCCGAGTATTGAAGACTGTATGTGAGGGCTGAATCTGCTAATTGTGTTTCAATAAAATCAGGGACAAAGTTGAAACACAAAATGAATGCTTGGCTGATAAAAGTGTAGAGCACATAGTTTGTAGATTGATGGACATTGGTCAATATGGCCAGTGTCATCTTAGTTTTATAAATACAAAATGTTAAAATAAGTACTTTTATGTTTGGATATATCAATTAAAATGGGGAAGTATGTAAGTATTTAAGTTTTAGTAACTCTTGGATGTTCCTATAAGAAATGCATAAACTGGTGTTGATGATGTAATACATGCACATGGTTGTAGTAAACACAGAAGAGAATAGAGCTGTGTTGAGTAGATCTGACCCACAAAGTCTACATCAGACCAATCTGACTGCACTTTCACTGCAGCTCTTCTGCAGAGTCTTTTCCCACATGGTCATGTTGGAGTCATGTCGCTGTGCAGGCAGAGGGCTGACTGTTAATGAAAAGAGCCTGCCACTAAAGAGCTGTAGGCTCTGATCTAAGCTGTGCTGGAGGGAAAACCAACAAGTGCTTCTTCCTTCCTTTCATGAAAAAACGGCTGTCAGCAGAGTCAATTATCTCTGAGAGCAGCTTGTGGTCAACTCTACAACACTGTGAAGCTAATGGACAACCTGCATTCACTGTGAGTGTGCACGCTACAGACAAGAGGCTGGCCTTGGCAAATTGCACAAATATGTTCAGTTTGAAATATGATGTGGTTACTTGAAGACTGGGCTTCCATCATAAAAGCAGCAGCATGCCTGGGTTTAAATGATTATTAGTCAGCGCTGAGGTGTGTGTGGGCTATGTCCAAAAAGAAAAAAAGGGACCAGCAGTTTCTGCGAACACATGGTTGGTAGCCTTGGTTCAAACACAACAGTGCTTAGCAAGGTGAGGAGTGAATTAAATGAGTCAGAAAGTGATGAAAGGGGTGAATGTGAACTAGAGTGAGGAGGCTTATGTGTTGATTAAAAACATGAAAGTGTAGCTAGGACAGAGAACCTCTGAAAGGTTTGTTAAAACACTGTGCTGATAGAGCGAAAAATGAGACTTTCTGAATTTCACAGGAAACAAAAGACATCCTCAACAGAGTACATTCATCAGGAACAGATCATGTGCCAGAGCATTCAATTAGAGGCAAAGACTTTGGGGTATTTGAAAGAACAGAACAACCTGACATGATGACAAAGAGAGGTGATGTCAAAGGATGAAGAAAATGGGATTTTAAAGAGGAGAGAAATTTCTGACTACAATCAATTTCAGCAGATACTCTGGATTTAGCCTCAGTATTTGGAGGAAAGGGCCTATTGTGAAGTCTAGTCTGTTTTCACTCACTAAAATGTATTCACATTTTAAAGGAATACATTGTTCAAATCTATTGTTCAGTTCCATGTTGGAATCTGTACTTAAATGAGTGAGAAAAGTTTTCTTACATAACTTAACTTCTCAAGGCAATGTAGCACATCATCATGATGCATTTATGTTAATTGAGCATATAGTTGATCCAAAAGTCAACATGTTTTCAAATGTTACTGAAAGAAAATACAATTACAAGTGGTCTCAGTGTAGACTCCAATTATTAGGAGTACCAATAATGGTATCGGTATCAATCAAAACAAATGATCTCCATCCCTGCAGTCTACAGACCCAAAACCTGCAGCCTCTAACACACCACAAGTATGGGCCTCATTTGAGCCTTCATGCTGCAAAGTTCTTCTGTCTTTTTTCAGCTTCACATCTCACAACTTAAACGACAGCTCTGATGAAATGAAAATCTAGTTTGATCACATCTTGGTCAGGATTTTGTGTTTGAGTAGAGGAGAGAAGGACAGAATAAACTATGGAACAGACCAAAACACAGGGTAAACTAGCAGCCCCAGAGAGAGCGGCAGAGAGGAACAGAAAGGAAGAGGAAATGTAGTAAAGAGAAAAGTAAGTTGACTGTGCCTACCTGACACACTGTGTTGCTGGTAGTTATAGGAGTTAGGAATTGCACCGATTGGAAGAGAGGTTTTGGGATTCCCTGGCTGCGTTTCTTCATCATCCTCGCCAAAGTGGTGGACTTTCTCATACTTCTCCAAGTATCTGCAGAGGAGGGAAAATAAAAGACAATCAGTGAACAATTGCAGTGTGGGATTCTGTGCTCTGGATTCTTGGTGACATAAGATCTTCTGCTCAGATTATAGGGGCAATCTTCTTTCTCTTTGAAGACAGAGGTCTAAAAGCCTCGGCAGCATTCTGTCTGTGTGGTACTAACTTTTGCTTCTGGCTGTGTCCTTGTGTTGTGAAACTGAAAGTTGGCACAGTTTAAACCTACCAAACACAGAAACTCAGAGACTCACAAATGTTTGGGAAAATCTCATTTTTTTCTGGCCAAGCAAAAAGACAAAATAAACACACAAACTACTAAAAGGTCCTAGTATACCGAGCTGTTGAAAATATGAAGGAAAACAACCTGTGATTAAGATTCAGGTAAGAATCAGTTTGCTAAACAGATCAAGCAACATTCATGTAAATGAAAACAATGAATCATGACACGAAATGTGATCCAAGCTCTGTAAGTAATCATCTTTCCTATAAGCATGAAAGATTTCTATAGGACCAGACCACTTTTTAGTGAATTTTTAGACTGGAGCATGTACAAATAAATGAATGTGCACATGAGAGAGCCCATCTGAAAGACAGTCTTCATCTGTACTAGGAGCAAATCAAAATTAAACACTATGATGAACATTAGCAGAGCTAGCATCACCACCCTGCAACTTTTCATGTGGGTGGTACCAACATAAAACAAAGGAAAAACATTTTGAACATTTTACTTATTGATTCAAAATCTGCACCACATTACTTTGCTTCATAATGGTCTTAAAAATAAAAAATTCTCAAAACCTTTAAACTGCAAAAATAAATGTAGATATGAGACAGATGTTATACTTTTATTGTTCACCTTCCAGTGCCTGCTGCCTGTCTAACTTGATTTGGACAGCAGAGATGTTGAAGACAAAATTGAATGTCACCAAACTAATGTGGATCACTTATTCCATTTATTAGAACACTTCACTTAATTTAAAGAGCTCAGACATTGAACAGTGGTACTGGCTGAACCTCACACACCAGTATTACCCTCAGCGTTTCACTCAAGACTAAGATTTTCATCTTTATGAAAGTAGGACAGATGTCACTGTTTAGCCTTGCAGTCATAAGCAGCAGAAGTAGTTTTTATTTAAGCAGTATTATGTTTCCTATGTTTCAAGGTGACTGTGGGGAGAATCTGTATGACATAGATTGCAGTGACTCCCTTCTACTGGAGGGCTTGCGTAAACTCTCATGATGCATTTGTTTTGAAAGTGAATGGATGGGATGTTCGTTTCAACACTACTTTTCCTTTAGCAAGATAACATTTTAGCAGATACAACACGATAGTGTAGTGCATTTATCAATGGTTACGTAGCACTGTCGTTTGTAATGTGACAACAAGCAAACGTTGTGAGTTTGTGGCATAGTTTAGTAGCTGGTTTACATTTAGTGCTGCTCACAGCTTGGTGCTCTGAGACATGTCTGTAACGTTCAATGTTAGCGAATCCAGGTAATGTCCTGCCAGTGCTCATCTACCAAGCAGAGCTTGTGGGTTAGAATGAACATTTTCACCAACAACTTAAGCAATGTTTTAGCCTCTTGCTCATGTTTTAGCCTTTAGTGGTGCTCTATCACTCTAATTTAGCTTTCTTCTGCTCTTCTGTCCCTTTTCTGTCAGACAGTTCAGCTCCAGTGTCCCCATTACTCCAAAATAAATCACAGAAACTGTTTTGAGCACAGAAAAACACAATCTAACTGTTAACTGCTAAAAATCTCTATTCTAAAAATAGTACAAGAGCTTAACCAGACTTGCCGTAATGATAAGGTCATCACATAGGGATCTCCTAACCTATTCATGACACTTTAGAGGGGCGGACCCCGAGCATCAAGGTCTGCTCATCTGCTCAGAGGGCTGGCAAATCAAAGAGCATAAAGCCTTAAAGAAAGCCAAATAACCCCCCCCCCTTTAAAGGGCAGTAACACCATAGTCTCACACACATCTGCCTCCTCTGGTTCCTTCCATTGTTCTTCTTTGCCACCTGTGGCTGCATGAATGTTAGCCCTGCTGTAGCACAGCATGCTGAAGTCACAGCACTCAGAACCACATTTTAGGAATCCCTGTCTCCCAAACTCTGTTGCTCATCACTTTGAGCCCCCGATGATGAAATCAGAGTGAGACCTTATCAAAGGGAGGAGTTAAGGGTGTGTTAAGTTTAGGAGACTAAAGGAAGGCCACGTTTTGTTCAATCTCAAATACTTCATTTTCATGATCGTAGGAAGACTGAAAATGAAAGTCAACTAATCACCCAGCCCTACATCTCGAACTGTTAGTAGCTACTTGCAAAGCATTTCATGGTCCAGTCAACCAAAATAACATCCCTAATTTTAACACTTCTATGTATCAGCATGGAACCTGATTGAACAACATGCTCTCCAAATCAGGTCAGCAGTATGGTTCATACAAAAGTGAAACCATGACAGTGCAACCACAATTATCATATGTTTATGATCTGTAATTGATTGGCTTTCTTTCTTTCTCTGGTTTGACAGAGCTCCTGGAAAGCTACTCTAAGTCAAAAAAGGCTTCAGAGTTTCAAGTGAAGCATGACACAGCTACAAACCAGAGCTGAAAATGAGCACAGTATGACATTAGATAGGCACACAGCCTTTGTAGCGGCCAGTGGTATGACTCGGGAAGCAAAACCCATCTTCAAAAAGTGTGAAAGAAGATTTCTTTAAAATCTTACCCAGCACTTATAGTCAGGGGCTCTATATTACAAAAAAGGACAAAATTTTCAAAATAATCAAATTTTTCATTTCATTGAACGACTCATTTCAACATTTGCTTATCAGCAAGGTTCAGGAAGTTTGTTCAGATAAAACAACCTCTACTACAAACATGACTATGAGATTATTCGAATAGAAACACTTCTTATCAGTGACAGCCTGTAGTAGGAGCAAGTGAACTGGCTACAACAAAACCAGCTGTGAGCTGACATCAAGCACACAATTCATCTTTAACTGGAATCAGTCACATATCCACCGAGAAGTTTTGGTGAAAAATATTTCCATGAGCATGCAACAAAAATTGATTCAAGCTTTCTTGGCTTTGAGGACGCCAAGGGAAAAACATCCTATGCTAATGCTGAGAAACCTGTGAGACAAACAAAACACACTCGTAGCACGTAGCAAAATACCTCAGCTGTGATAGCGTGGTGAACCCAGCCTGTGTGGCTGTGAGTCACAGCGCGAGCAACCGTTTCTGAATGAGGCCCCGCTTGTTCATCGTGGCCAAGGTAATCCCCCGTCCGCTGGCTGCCGGGTGACACGCTGGACTATAAATACACTCAGCCTTCATTTGTAGAGCGAGTGAGAAAGAGACGGGGAGAGGGAGGAGCGTGAGAGCAGCAGAGATAGGCCGCCCATCCCCGACTGCAGTGTCACCAACCGCTGTCTTGGCAAAGGCAAGGAAGAGACTGACAGTACAGACGGGTGGGGGCATGAAGCTGGGAGAGGAGCAGGGAGGGGGCTAAACTGCAGCTGCTCATGTCTGCACTTCCCCTTTTTTCATACATGGACGAAAAAGAGGATCATCATTCCCCTCCTGCTCAATTACAGCCACAGGGCGAGCAGAAACCACAGGACTTTCATTGTGAACTGGGTGAAAGACGTGGTCAGTTGGTGAAACTTTTACACTGCAAAAGGGAAATTTGAAATGATTTTAAACCAACTGATCCCAAAATAGAGAGAACATATTGATCTCTACAGCATAATAACTGCTTAACACAGCAAAACCCGAATTATCAAGTTTAGAAAATAAATATTTCAAATATCCTTTGAGATGATATTTCATACAAATGGCTTGTTCAATCAGTGTGCTTGCACACCTTCTTTGAAGGTGAATTATTTAATACTTGTCATGCGTTTGTGGTTGCACTATTTGGCTATTTAATGGGACTGTTTCTTTAATTGGTTATAAATGATACATAAAATACTATGAATCTAATAGAAATGTAAACTGCACATCTAAACAAACATCTAACATGTTGCTCTCACAAGTTTAAAGCATATTTTTGATACCAACCCATGTCACTGTCCCAACTACAACTGTTCAGGAAATGGATGTATTATCATCATCTATTAGAAGCATTTCCCCCTCAAAATAAGAGCAGAAAGTGGGGAACTCAGAGGGAATGAGAGCTAATAATAAGAACTAGGATCTGCAAACAGCCTCTGTCATGATTTTCACGTTATTTATGGTCTCATGTGCAGTCACTCCTGGCTTTAATTACTCACATGAGGCAAATGCCCTGTTGACTGCCCCCTGGTGGACTTGGACAAAGTCATGTAAACAGTCAACACCACACAGATATGTTTGTCGCCTGTCTTACTCAGGCTGAGAAATGATTGGCTTTGTCAATAATTACAGGACTGTTAACTGACGGCAGAGCCAACTCTGAAAATACTCTAAGAGTTGGATCATTTACTAAGTGGACCATTTGTTGCTCAGAAGCAAATCTGAAGTTTTCACAGATGAGACTAAAGCATAGGAATGTATGACATACAGTAGCTCACTGTTAATGACCCTCTCACCCCTGTGTATTCCTCCATGAGGCTTAAGGGGAAACGGAGAGTGAAGCGCACACTGACATAAGCCCAAAGAAAAGAAGCTATGCTACATTGCACAAATGAACTTTTATCATTAACTTTCATTCTATAGTATTCATCAGTTTGTAAATGGGTTCAAACAAAGCTTTCAATATTAGTGATATCACAGACTTGTGACACTTGCCAAGAAAAGGATGCTATTCTTGGACCAGGTCAATCTTTGTTTTGGAAGTGTGAGGCTAGAGCATCTCTTCAGAGGGTATACTGAACAAGTAACCTTAACCCTGAGGACAGAGGTAGGAAATGGTCGCAAGGAAATCAATAGATCAATGCATACAGAGCTTGTTATACATAGTTTTTTCTTCCAGAAAACACCACAACATGCGTTGTTTGAGTAAGGGCTGAGCAATGAGAAAACATCGGTTACACTATCCAGATTTTATTGTGTGCATTAAATGTAACAGCAGTTAGGACATTGTTCTTACAATGTCAAGAATTCCTGAATTAAAGAAAGAGTCAGTTTAATATACTGACAGTCAATGTGAGGCAAGGTTGGACTGACACTGTAACTGTGCTCTAAAATCTACCAAAGAAACATTTTATTGCACAACAATATAGCACAATAAAAAAGCCAATCAAATCAAGAGGAGGCACTTATACGCCTTTTTAGAGGTAAATGTTTGTGTAATGAGACTAAAGTTTACCCCTTCAACTGCAAATCCTGCATATTTTAAGTCTGTATTTCAGCATTTGTTACTGACACTAGTCAAGGTTTCCTGCTTGGTGTTCTTTTCTTTTCTTAAACTCAATTCCACTCAGCTAACACCACTTAGTACTAAGAGTCTTCTGCATAGTGGTACCTGTTGGGATCTGAAAATATTGTCAGTGTTTCATTATCAAAATGGAGAAAAGATTTGTAGTTTTTCAGCCCTGAGGTCTTCTCTGATGTTGCTTTAATGTTTGTGATTAATATTATACACAGCAGGGACGCAGCAATTAATCAGTTTCACTATCAACCACACTTAAAATACCATGCTTGTCCAATTATTCTGGCTGAAGCGAGTGCTTCTGTTTTTCCTCTTTAAGAGAAACACGTACATGATGATTGGTGCAACCTGCATGGAACATAAAACAAAGGGACAGCTGTTTTGAACTAGCCTCAGGTGATATCAATTATCATGGGGCGCAGTCGCTATCCTAAAGTAGCCTAACTATGATACAAGGAAAAAGCAGAAAACTTTTTAAGATACTAACAGGAGTCAAGTTGGCAGTGTAGAGGTATAGTTACACCAAAAATGACCAAGACAACGGACAACCTGGGCCCATATGCACATTGTACATTCAGGCATTGCAAAAACGGTAATGTTAGTCACAACATATTGTTATGGAACAACCCATTTGGCCATAGCTTTAGCTGCACGCAGGACACCCAAACGTTGGCCAATTGCACCACAAAAGCCAGGCAGATGCAGAACATCATTGTGTGGAGACTTCATGGAATACCCTTTCCAAGAAATCTGAATTGGGCATTCGTACTCAGCATAAACAGAAATACCTGAGGCAAGCAGTAATGGTGCCACTGAGAAAATACTGCCGTACATCTCAACATTGTTAAACATTATTTGTTCTCTTTGCATATTTCACCTTTTATAGTAACACAAG
This sequence comes from Thalassoma bifasciatum, assembly GCA_008086565.1. Classification (NCBI taxonomy): domain Eukaryota; kingdom Metazoa; phylum Chordata; class Actinopteri; order Labriformes; family Labridae; genus Thalassoma; species Thalassoma bifasciatum. The sequence continues at coordinate 331,811 of RPOG01000335.1, forward strand.
CAACATCTGCCATCAAAACAACTGCCCAACAGGTGTAGTAATCCTGCTGTTAGTGCCTGTAGTAATGTAGTGATGGGGTCGACCACCACTCAGTTTCATTCTTATTTTTATTTGCTGTTCTCCATTGCTAATGACTGAAAATGCAGAATCTGCATTTAATCCTTCATACTAATTAACAAATAGATAAGTACATAATAAATAAAGTCTGAATAAATATTAAGAGCAAGAATATAGTGATATGCAGTCAACAGTAGAGAAAATAGTCTCCTCAAGGCTCTTATGTCAGTGACTGTTTAACACTGCGTCCTCATGTCTGTTTGAAAGAAATGCTGAGTATAGCAGGTTAAGTTATCAGGGTTGAAATACTAAGATGGTGAAGAAAGCTTTTCTGCTGTTCTCCATTCATCATTTTGTAGTGAATAATATTTTGCATGAGCTAACCCTGTTTCAAAGGGTTGAAATGGGCTGGAAATTATGGCCAAAAAAAAAAAGAAAGATCACTGTGTATTTTTTCACATCATCTAATCTTAATTATTATCACGACATCTTATATTACTTTTAAACTGCCAGTTTTTAAGCATCTGTACTGAAAACCAAAAAACAGACATCAGTTTAGCATTTTATTAACATACAAAGAAAATAAAGCAAAACATTTTGCAGCTATGCAAGACCCAAAATGAACAAATTTGCCTCCTGAAAATAATGAAAACTCCTTCAAATGTGAATGTTATCATTATCAAAAAGACATTGCACAACATCTATTTTGCAGCCTCAGCCCCACGTTTTGGTCCAAATTTGGTCGTTCTGTTAACTTTCCTGGCAACTTACAAACGGAAGTAGAGCAGGAAAAAGGTTGACTCTGATTGGCTGTTATCACGCACATTTCAGCCATGTTTGATTGATTATATATGCTCACAGCTGATCATCGTAAGTGATCTGAGATTCATCACAATCACAAATCTCGATCATATAATCACCCTACCCGAGTTGAAGGTTGAAAATTTCACATATCATTTATTAAATTTTAGATTCGCACAACATCAGATCATCAGATTCTCCAACCACTGCATTCCTAATAGACTAGATATTACACTTACCTCAATAACAAAGCTGATTGTGTACACACAAGGTCTTCATGAAAACACAAAATTTCCTCTAAGCAACTGGTCTGTATTACTAGAAATGGATTACTTTCAGAGAACAAGCCACAGCTCTGGGTAAAATCCAATCACCATGTCGAGCCATTCTACTTCAAGAAAAGAGCTGCTGCCTCTGAAACACCCAGAGCAAACATTTGAACCACATCATCTGTCTAATGAAGTGGAAAAGCCAAATTCTAGGTTCAATGTCGAGTACAAGGCAGATTTGTCCGTCTGCTAGTTAGCATGGAGACTGAGAGAAAGAGATTAGGTTATCAGTGGTGGCCAACAGTGCTGGAGGGCAGGTCGGATTACAGACAGGCAAAAAACACTAAGTCTCAAGAGTCTTTTGATGGCATTTGTGATAACAAGTTAGTCAGCTCCACTGCTCTTTTATCATGCTGTATGAGACAGGGACAGACAGTCCACCAGCTGACATCTGAGCAACTCTTCAGTCTGAGCAGCAGCTCCAAGGAGGCGGGGGAATACAAACACGGGTCATGCAAGCCAGATCAAAGGCCACTTCATCCAGATGTTTCAGGTGAGTGAGAGACTAACAGCAGACACAGGAAGAAGAGCTGGAGCAAAAGCGTGGTACAAGAATAATCCCATGAACAGGTGTTGAGATTAGCCCCAGACAGAAAAAAAAGGTGAGATGTGTCTGTGGTGACTGACTGAGCTACAGTTTACTCAGTTTTTTTTCTTTTTATTAAGTAGAAATGTTCCATGTTGTTCTTTTATGAAAGGCCCAAAATCTGCTAAAACAACAGGCTGTGAAAAGACTTTTGAGAAACTCAAGTCTGACATCTGCTTGCATCCATGAATATATTAGTCGCAGGCTTAAAGGCTTTTTTGGCCGATGCTGAGTATCTTAATGTGTTAATTTGTCAAAACTACAACTACAATCATGTTGAGATTATTTTCCATTTCACTTTATGTGGAAAATTTCCAAGAAAAACACACAACAGAGCAGAGACAGATTATAGTCACAGCTGCCTTTCTGTGTACACGAGTTCTGCGTCGTTTCTCTGCTGTGATTGGGTTTGTAGCTAAACCTGCTGCAGTGGTAGGAGCTAATGTTTGTGCACAATTTAAACTTTCACCAAACATCATCTCAGCTCTTAACAGCTTTAGTGTCCTCTAGGGCTGGGCAATTAATCTCGAATTAGATTACATCATATTATGACCAGCTGCAGTATTCTCATCACAGACTATACAGTATTCTTTAACCTCAAATGTGCACCAGTTAACTTTGCAGTAGATGTTTTAAGTTCAGCGTGACTCAACTGCTCAAACTGAGAGCTGAACGATATAAAACTACCTTTGCAAGAGCAACAATCCAAGTGTAGGAGCAATAGAGTAGCAATGGATAAACTTAAAGAATAGCAAAAGATGATCCAAAAGTGGTAAAAAGCAGTGAAAAGTAATCAAAATGGTCAAAAACCAACCATGAGTAGCAATAAGAAGTAAGAAATAAGAAATGTCATGGGCTGTTGTCGTGCAGTAATTTAAGTCAGAGTTACTCTCCTATGTTTGATGGGGGAATTGGAAACAATTGCACATAAAATCACAGTCACAATACAGGGGAAAATTACCTCAATTAGATTATTTTTGCAAATCATTCAGCTATAGTGTCCTCCTTCTCTTCAGATTCAGTTTGGACATCCACCCTCATGTGTGCCATGCACTATGCAGAGTCTTCTCCATGTGCACTGTCTGTCTAGATATCTGCTTCCTGTTTGGTGCTGTAGAGCTTACAGCTACACATTGTGCTTTTTACTATTCAAATGAGACAAGACCACAAACTCCGGATTTTATAGTACATTTGATTACAGAACTTCAGACATTCAAGATGGGGGGAAGATGACCAAAGACGGTAATAAAACTTAATAAAATGCAATGAAAATAAAGTATAATGATGGAGCTTGTTGAGACAAAATTTTGGGCTAAAGGCCAAAACAGGTTTAACTGTTTGTCATCATGTGTATTATAACCCACCCTCCAATTGGACAGATAGTGTCTAAAATTGAAAATATGGGAAGAATGACTTTTCCATTGAATCTGAGAGTAGAGCCGTTTTGTGCAATACTTAGGGAAATGGGTTGTGTTTATAACTTTAAAGGATTGATGAACCACTTAAGTATGAAGTGACCATTTTTCACCACTATAGCATGAAGATGTATGGATTAAGATGTGTGGATAAAGTACATTTCAAAAAGATGATCAAAGAGGAAAAGTTGGGGGAGAAGGACTGTACAGGTGATTTTTACAATAAAATGAAATGGAACTTCTATTTAGTACAACTCACTTGCAGGTGGCTGCAAAGAGAAAAACTGAGCCATACGGCTCACATGACCTCTACAACACCCTCTTATTACTGAGGTTATTATGATTCAGAGTCCCCAAAGCAGCCTTAGTGAATTCAAGTAGGGGGAATGTGTGACTATCGTATTTTGAAAAGATTGATACTGAAATTTGAAACAGTCAAATATCAACAAAAATGAGTAAATCTGATTGCACCTGCTTCTCTCCACCACAGACAGTTAGGGTGACAGATGACAGTGTGGTGTAATAATTTGGCTGTGCAGGAAGCAGCGTTTTCAACCGTGGAATAGATCACTGAGTAGTGGATTCAGCAGACACAGGTTAATTTAAGAGCTGGTTTCTGTTTCTGTAATCACTGTGGACACTATAGAGAAAAGACCAACCTGCTTATTTTAGCAGAAGTTAACAAAAACACTGCTATGTCAAAAACTTTTACCAGATTACTACTCAAAGTACATAGGGTTCGGCTTAATGTTTCTCATTTTGCCTCCAAACTATACAAACCTCACCAGACAACAGATAACAGATTTGAGTTCACACAGAGTAAGGCAAGTAGTTCCTAGATGTCAGTGCCTCCTGGGCCTGATTTCCTCTCAGCGGGGATGCAGCCGAGAGGTCAAAAAAAGGTTGAACGAGGGTATCTGTCACCTGACTTTCCGTCTGTGTTCAGAGAACAGCAGTTTAAGAAAGAAGTCACAGGCTGTAGCTAAACACTAGAGGCCTCATTTTCTACGCCTTTCATTCCCTCTCAAATTACAGTGTGCCCAGACAGTCAGGTTGGTATTGTGGTGAAAATCAGGACTCCTTTTCCCTCACAAAGGTAGAGATCCCAATACAAACTACTCTCAGATCATATGAAAGTACTAATGGAAGAGGGAAGGCATGAAGATGGGAAGCAGTATTTACTGAGAATAACCAAATCAGTTTAGCCTCAGGGAAACTGGAAGCAGCCATGAGTGACTTCAACCCAATCCACTGAAAAACAGTGCACAGAACTAACTCAAATCCATGTTGCAATAAGAACTTTTAGAGAGGAAAGGAATTAATTAATTGTAAAGTTTGTTCAAAAATTCTCCTCAGTTCTTTGGTGGATCAATAAAAAGGGTCTTTCCATGTACATGATTTGATTCAACAGTTGCCCTTTATGTCAGCAGCTCTGTTTGGCAACATCTAACTCTACGTCTCAACAAATCGATAACTCTCCCACTCTCAGGCCTGAAGACTTCATTCAAATTTAGACTTTTTTTTGCCTCAATCTTATTAATGGAGCCAAAGATGAGCTGCTGTGCACTCAGTGTGATTTGATGTCAGAGCTATGATCCAGACTCTGAATCCACCCTCCCTTCAAAGTTGAATTAAATTCAGCCATTGGTAGAACTGATGTCGAAACCGCACTTCGACAAGTTGAAAACGAGCTGGAAAACCGTTTCTGGCAAGCGTTGCTTGCTTATTACCGAGTGACATTCAGATATCAAACACACAGCAGCAGGAGCTGGCGGTGAACTTTCAGCACTGCTTATTACTCCGCTCTGAGTAGAGAGACGCAGGATGGTCAACAGTTTCATTCAGTCAGAAAAAGTTGGTCAGCAATGAGATTTTCCTGAAGAGACACGGGCCTCATTACTGGAGAAACGTGGTCTTTAGTCACTCATTTCAACTCTGGTTTCAGAGAAGGATCAGGACTTAACCAGTGCCTATGTGGTCGTTTTGTCTGTGTTGATGTCTTTCTTAGGAATAAAAAATTAAAACACTTCATGCCTTTTAAATCTGTAAGCTCAGAGTTGAAGATTACATGGGTCAACAAACAACTGCCAAAATTATGAAGATGGTTCATGAAATTAGAAAACATATATTTAAAATAAATTTTTATGCTTGTATAAACAGAAGATAATTCTGCCAGCAAGAGTTTGAAAATAAGTTATATTATGTTTTGTGAGTCATCTTAAAGGATTTGAACCTTCTTCTCTTTATGTGCTTAAGTTGTAGGATTTCTCTAATAGATAATATCTATAAGAGTTATCCTGATGCCCAGTACCAGTGCATTGGTTGTGATGCAGACACCACTTGACATTGCTCAACATCAAATTAAAGGTAATGAAGGTTGTGTTCATATTTTATACTACACTCAAACTTTTTTTCTTATGAGTTTAAACAAGAGTCTGTGGACTATTTTGTGCTAGCAAATAACACAAGGTCTCCAAAAGTGGTGATGATATAAACAAATAATACAATACAAAATAAAATTAGTTTTTGGTTGCACTAACTAGGTGCTTTGTTTTTCTCTGGTGTCAATGTTAAAGAATGTATAAAAAAGTGAAAAGGCCACAGAACAAAAAGTTTCATTTTCAGTGTCAAATCAGTTATAAAATAAATCCATTTTTCACTTTAGTAGACAGCACATACATAACTTTGTCCTTAAACAGCACCAGCAGCTCAGAAAAGCCCAGGCATCCAGGGGTCACACTTGGTCATCCGACTGGATAATAAAGCTTAACACCTGATATTAGCAAACATCCACCCAGCTTAAGTGTCCTTGTGTGAGACACTGAATCTGAACCAGCTCCAGAAAGCCCACAGCCACTGTTACTAGCTCTGACCCTTGAACTCTCTGCATGAGGGCAAAATGAAAATTTCCCACCAGTTGTGACTTTATAAACTCTACACTGTGTAGAGAAATGCCTCATTATTGGGATCATACTTTGTCAGCAAAAGAAAAAAACAACCTGACAGGAGGGAGGGCAGGCTCTGTATCTAGTATAGGCAAGACAAGTCTGCCTGCCTGCTGCCTCTGACATCCACTACACTGAGCTGCCCGAGATAAACTTTACAGAGGAGCTCCAACGGCTGTTGCAGCATGAGTGTGATAGTCAGCGTATCCACTCTGCTTATGGGCCTTCTCAGCTCATTCACAGGTGGAGATTTCGGAGGGAGAAGTTCACTCCTCCTCCTGTAAGAAATTATGTTAACGGCTCTGTGTTATCTCCTGCTGCATCTTGTTATCTGCAGGATAATGCATCATCCACCTGCTGGTATTATTGAACCCCCTTTTGACACATATTAATAAGCCGAACGGTCACCTCTAAACCTGTTGCCTTTAAGTCTTTCAGAGGCTCAACACATCAGATCATTAGTTCACTTTCTGTGACAGATATTTTTGGTAATCTCAGAGCTAAGCCTGCTAGATGGGGACTAAGGAACTAAATTCTGCATGTAAGTGTGAGGAGAAACTGTCCCCAAATACATGAGATCAGAGAAAGTGAAACTCCTTTGCACCAGAGACACCTTGACTCAAAGAAATAATCTAAACAAGTGCTGTGTAAGTCATCAGGGCTTCTAAGAAGGCCATTTCATCAAATTGCATGATCTCCTGCTTAAGAGAAAAGGCTTTACCAAAGTATTCACCCTAAATGTGAAGCTGGTTAGGAGCTGTGTGCCTAGTATGACACTCTGAAAGACCTCAACTGACTTTAGCAGCGCTACAAAGCCTACATATGCTCAGGCGCCTCCTCCAGCAGCAGAAGTTCCCACAGTTATCCCTTCACTCTTGAGGAGCTTCAAGCCTTCATAACCAGACTGCACAGTCCTGGTGAAATCAAGAAAACCTGCAGTATAATGTTAATGAGAATCTGCAACTATTCTAATGCTGAAGAGGTGTAATCACCTATAAGCAGGTGCTTGCCCTTAAAACGATCAATACATGATGTCGTGGGGGGGCCACATAAACCTCTAGTGCCAGCTGTTAGGCAAAACTGCATTTGCACTATACTCCAACCACAGGCAGCTGACTATGTTGAGACTTGGAAGCTGAGTGCTGAACACATTTCAGCACCCAGAGCAGCTCAATCAAAACTCAACACCCTGGGCTCTAATATTTTCAGACTTCTGTAAGTTTATGGCTTAGGGACACGACAGCCAAAATGTCTTTTAAGTGTAGTTGTCCAAAACTATATGCCAAAGTAAAAATGTAACTGTTAAAGAAGTCAAACAAAACTCTTTAATCTCTCTATCCAGGGTTAAATAAGTTCATGTTGCAAATGTAAATACTTCGGATCTTGCTTTGCTTGTCACTTTATTGTGGTAATACTGCTCCATCGCAGAGGGAAGCACAGATCCTGCTGACTGCATCTTGACGTTTGTAAACACTTCCCACATGCTACCTGAGATGCAGAGCGCTGCATGGCCATGCTACTTACCTAAGGTAGTACTGTTTTAAAGCAAATGCAGCGTTGGAACAACTCCTTGGAAAGTTAAACTCTTCCCCAAGTTCAATCCATTGGTTTTTGTCTGACACCTGAAAAGAGGGAGACGAATTGGTTAGGAGATAAAACATAAACAAGAAAAAGAGCGGTTACATTTGCAACCATCTGGTCTGCTACAGGTTCCTTCAATGAGGCAATACCAGCACCACTAATCAATAACTTTTCACAAAGTACTACAGAGACCTTTAGAATTGAAAAATTAGAAGCCAACTGACAAAATGTCGAGTAAAATGAAGTGTTTTTAATACTTAAATTGTATGTTCCTTACGAACAAATTTACATTTGTAATATCAGTAAGTACAACTGCCTGACTCCCTTCAGGATAGTATCGTTATAAGGCTAGTTAGCACTCTAGCTAACGAGCTAACTTGACTTTTCAATTATGAAGTTAAAAACCATCGAGGCAAAACTTCCTCAAACAGTCTCCGTCAAAATACGAATGAATTAGTTTGCAGCGAGCCGTTTGAATTTCGAGCATGTTTAGGTACCGTTAACAGTATGTACATGGGCCTGCGAGGCCTACATTTTGTGACCAGCCATGAAGCCGAAGAAAGATGGCTATGGTGAGAATGAAAACGAAGCTTCTCCTGCGTTAAAACTGCTGCTAGAATCCCGGGCGAGACGCTTTGCCCTCCGCGGTGTTTCCCCAGGCCGGGCTCCGTGCCGATAATCGATGTTAAACGTGCCCGCTAATTTTGAGTCGCTCCAACTGCACTCTGACTCCGAGCGGTTGGACTCTCAATTCAAAGCACACAACAACACAAGCCACCACATTGCATAGAGATACATGGCAAACTAGCACAAGGCCATCACCGACCCACTAACGCTGTTCTGGAGGATTACACTTGTCCCGGGGAACCCACACGGAGTTGTGGAGCGGTCCACGGTGGAGTCCACGCTCAGCAGAGTGTGGAAGAAAAACACTTTTAGTTCCCACTCACCTTAGCAAATCCACCTAAAGAGACGACTCTGATATAGAGAGCACTGAGATCCAGCTCTTTCCCACCCACGAAAGGAATCGTCTTGAACGGCGATCTGAGGGGATAACACAAAAAATAGATGAACATATGTTTGAATAACACTTTAAGTTAACTCACAGGCACATGCAATGCAGATTTAAAGTTATATTTATTTGGAATAAAGACGCCCGAATCTCACCCTCTGCTTTGGTGAAATTGCCGCAGCTCGTCCAGGAAAGCCTGTCCTTTCCTTCGCTGATCTAGTAGATTTTTCCCCGTCGAATTTGCCATTGTTTTTGCATGCAAAAACGGTTAAACCCCACTTCAGTCGCTTCTTAAGACACCAAGGATCCCATACTCCGCCGGCGCTCAGTCATTCGCGAAGCTGAGTGTTTAAAAAGTTAAAGAAATAGCTGATAGCAAGAAGAGCGGCAGCTCGCTAATAAAGACTGATGCACACAGAAAGCAAGCCCGATTCAATCCCGGACTAAGTTCCAACGAACTGTCACAAATACGACCGATTTACCGGCAGATTAGAAACGCCATGGCAGGATGTGTAGAATAAATGCTTTTGGTCGCGGTTGTATTCGTTTGGAGTGGTTTGACAGTGTGTTACGGACGCAGCTCCGAGGCTATCGCACACACTGTAGAGCGGCAGAGGGATCCAGTTCTCAGACAAAAAGATGTGAAGGCCGCGGAGCCCGGCCTGCCATGCGTGCAGCGCCCTCTGTGGCCACAGGTGGCACTGCACCGTCCACAGCAGAGCGGGTGTTGGAACAATAGAGACTGTTTTCTTTTTTAGGGACCGTCTGACAACTCGTCTCTGTTTGGAAAACGGGTCAGGAGGTATTTGGAAATGTCCCGTGGGGGAGGGGATAACACCAATTAACATATCTCCCTTCTTGTCCTTTAGAAGTAAATCGGAGGGCATCCACGCATTTTACTTATTGTACACAACAACAATATTTTTGTGGTTAATATGTAGTTTAAATATTCACAAATGACAACTACATCAGCAAAAGAGTTTAAGGTCAGAGTGGATAGGATATTTCCATTTGAAATATACAGTGTAAAATCAACCTGAAAGTATTAAGTAAGTTTCAAATAACAAGTGTCTCAAAACGAAAACATTTTGACAGTAAAAGAATAACGAACTGTGTGACCTGATCGTTTACAAATCGTCAAAAGCTCAAAACTTGTCAATCACTATTATTCATTCAACAGACTTTTTGAACAAAAAAAAACATTTTTTTTTTGTTTTGCTTTGTTTTTTACAAAAAGATGGCTACTTCTTCGGTTTCTTCCCCAACATCAAAACGTTTCATGAGGGATGGAGAGAAAAGCTGAAGCAGTATGACAGCATTTAATAATAATGTGACATCAAATTCAGTGTATTTGTGGACCTCAATTCTTCACAGTGTAACGTGAAATACGTGTTTTGGGGGATATTCAAGATAATCAGCCAGCCCAAGAATGATTTCAGTGCATTAGCTTAATTAGGAATTCTCTAAGATTGCTCTCTGATGAGTTCATTTATCACTTTGAGATTATTAAATTAACTTTTTGAAAACTGATAAACGAACATTTAAGTGTTTTCATAAAGATCTTGCTTATACTGTGTCGAACAGCCCCATCCCTTGCTTCCCACTTCAAAACGACTTTTATCTCACGGGATGGTCGAAAATTACTCCTGATCCCTTCTCCATGTAACTGCCAAGCGGAAATCTTCTTGATGGGGTTACATTCAACCATTACACGTACCCCTTTGCTCAATGAAAAACCTGTCACAAAATGGCGGAGACGTACGTTAGCAGACCCCATTTTGAAGAATTGACAGTAGGCAGAAGTAAAGTGCGAGTCCTTGCGTGAAGTTTTTCAAAAAATGTGTTTTTTCGGACTCAAACGACGGCACACTCGAGTTCACCTTGCGCCTGTTTGGACTCCCCAACCGTCATCCGAATTCTGGGCTGACTAGACGGTGTCGCTCAAGCTCGGTCAGCGTACGTTAGCATGCTCAGCCAAAAATACAAAGAACATGCTCTGACCACAGTGTCTTTTCTATTATGAATAGACATGTTTTACGGGAAAATGTGTTTTGTATCGCGTGGGGATGGAAATACTCTTTCTTAAGCGTATTTTGGAAACAACTGCGGTTGAAGGTGACTGTTCGGTTGCTAACGTTAGCTGTGTTCAACCTCGTATTAGGGCGGCTAATGGTACTAACTCGGTAACATTAAAACACTGTGTCAATATTCTTCGACGCTAATGCGATGTTTCGGTTGTCACGAACCGTAGAATACTATCAATCCAACAATTAGTGTTCATTTCAGGTATACTACACGTATTTCAGTTAGCCCTACGCCCGCAATTGCTATCGCTAACGAGCTCGCGACGCACCATATGCGCAACCTTTATCCTTGAATTTACTTTTAAAAAAAACTGATTATAAGGAGACGTTTTCAGTCCACTAAACAATATCGTTACTCTGTTGTTATTTTTCATTTCGACTAACGAAGTCATTAAACACCGATGTCTGCACATTTAATTGTTGCCGTGCAATGAGGGCCAACAATGTGAAACAGTTTATGCACACAAAATATGGCAATGCAAAACAACCGCATTTCATTCATCTTTTGATTTATTAACTCATTTCCCAATGATCAGTGTGCTTCATAAATAGCAACTGCGATACAGTTATCAAGTAATGACGTAGTAGCTGCAGTGTTTGTACTAAATTTGACTAAAACACGTGTAGTTCCATTGTAAACTCAAGTTTCTAAATCACAAACTCATCAAAGACACCACTTTGTTATTCAAGCTTTTCAGACAATGCCATGCCAATGTTTTGTTGTATGCACTTGGGACCAGAAGCATACATGCCTCGTGATTTTAGGTAGAAATTGGGCGATTATCCATTGATCTATAGTAGTAATGAGACCTTATTTGAATGCACTTGAGTTTTTATGATCAACTCAGAAACCTACAAGTACTTCTATATGAGTAATAAATTGGCTTTATTTTGCATTCAGTGTTCAACATTAGTAAGATTTTCAGCAAGCTAATGTTTGCCAGGAATATTGTTTGTTTTCAGGACTGTTCAAATGGTCTGAGTTAAAAACAAATCAGGTATTATGGAGTAAACATCAATTAATGTTAGTGATTCCTATTTCCCCTTATAGTTGTGAGAATTAAGGTGTTCCCTATTCATGCCAAAATAGAAGAAAAATCAAGGTCCAAAAGTTAATTGTCAGTGTGTGGATAGATATTTAAAATAACAACAAAAAAAGGTATATAAACTGACTGCAAATGGACTACATTATTGGGCACAAGAGGCACCAAAATCTTTCTTTGCCATTTGATAATCCACTCTTCCTAAGAAGATGGCATGCTCATTAATTTGACAGTTTTCATGTCATAGCAAGTAATAACACTCCAATGTCAATGGATGTTTAAGCTTTACATTTATGATTTTGTTAAAACAGATTGAACTGAGCTTAAATGTAAACATCTTCACAGTAGTCAAGGAAACATTTTCTGAGTGATCGATGTCATGCAGTGGCTGGAAATGTGAACTTGAAAATTGCTTGGTCAGTTATGCCATCACACAGAGGTTCTCATGTGAAGTGACAGTCAGGCATCAATTGGCATATGGTGCAAATTGGGCCACTAAGCCCAAGCTGTTTCCAAGCCCCTAAACAAAAGATCCCAGTGGGAAGATAACTGCTTGTAACGTCCTTTCCCCTCCCCAGCCCAGTGGCCTCTTCCCCCAGGTTCAGGCTGTGTGTCACTGAAGTATTGTGAACTCATTTACGGGAGAGTGGCTCCATCTTCTGGCAGCCATGCATCACGTCTTAAATGGGCGGATGGATTCACCTCATTGCGTTAGGAACATATTGTACTTGGAAGGATCAGTTGAGAGATTTTGAACTGGATACAGTCACAGTTGGAGGGTGATGCATGCTGGGAGATTAGGGGAGGGAGTAGTGGTATGATAGTGATCCTAATGCAGCTGGAAGTAATGCGGTAGACCCCTAGCATGCTTGGTGGTGCAATCTGAGATTACTTAGGTGTTTTGATTTTTAAAAAATGTTTTTTTCTTAAATGACTCACAGTAATTTATGTTTTTTTGTATATGATTACTATATAAATTGCATTTATTTTTTCCGTCTGCTCATCAAATCTGTTCAACATGAATTTCTGAGTCTTGTCAGGGATACAGATAATTAATCCAAAATATCTCACTCAGGAGATCTGCTGTCACCCAGTTGGTAAAGCAGGCATCCCATGTACTTAGACCCCTCCCATCGAGTGGTCATAGGGTTGATTCCTTGTCCTGGCATAAATCAGTGTATGTCATTCCTGCCGCTCCTTCTTGTATTACATCTGTCACTCAAGGTATCTTACTACAATCAAAGCCAAATAAATAAATTTAAATTAATAAGCACACTAAAACCATCCCTTGTCTGTTCTGCAGATGTCTTCCCCACAGATAATATTGTCCAAGGCCAACATGGTATGTTTTGCTGCAAGTCAAAATCACAGGAAAATTCACACGATAAGCTGAATGTTAGGTAAATGGTCTGAGAATAAACTTGATATAAATGACTAGAAAATGCATATTTCTTTCCCACCATGGCATGTTAAGATTTCTTCAGTGAAAGAGTCTCTAACAGAAATTGATGTAGCACCTGTATTTCTAATTTTTATCAATAGGTGGCAGACTTGTTCAAGGGTTTAAGGGTTAGAGCTGCAGCAAGCCTTCTTGTAACTGATTGTATGGCAACATGAAACTGGAGCTGCAAATACTTGCAGAAGGTGTACCTGTTTTTCTTCTTTGTTTGTTTGTTGGTGTGTTTTTTTTCTGTGCCATGAAACTTTCAACCATGGTTCAATCACGTCAAAAACTTATCTTTACACCTGAGGACTGTCACTGTCACTTGTGCCTGTGACTGTTGAGGAGCTAACTTTACGCTGCACACTACTAAGACTTAAAAAAAATTAAAAATCTTTCCTGTCATTTTTACTTTGTCCTTGAACTTGTATTTTGATTTTTTTTTTTTGTTGTATTTTGACACAAAGTTATGACCACAATTTCCAGGTTTTTAGGGGTTTGAAAAAAAGTGTGGAGAACTGTGTTCTTGAAACTGTTAGGCATGCATTAATATCATGCACATTTGACAGCTGCATTCTCTTACTTTGGTATTTCTCAAAGATGTGTCTTCCCTCCATGGTCTTACCATCATATATCTCCATATCTGCATGAATCACAGATAGGAGCTCAATGGCTCTGCCCTGCTTTAGGAAAAAATAAAAAAGAGAGACAGGGCTTCCTCTGTATGCTCCTGTGCTCTGAAAGAGCCCGCTAGGTTATTGGACAGGCAAGCAGCGTAAGACCAACCTCTGCTCCTTTGCTTTTTAATTATGGCTATATTTCAGTAAACCTTGCATTATATTCATAAAAAGGTTGTCTATATTGCTGTGACATGTTTTTGGCACTGGCTTATGCTTATTTTACAAAGCTCCCTGCTGCAAAACTTCATTTGCTGTGATGATGCTACATGAATGAAATAAACTTGAAAACGGTATATGTTTCTTGGTTATTCTCTCTCTCTTTTTTTTTTTTTTTTTTGCAACATCATGAGTACTTGACACCATGAACAATCAGCTGTAATACTTTTCCAAAAATTTAGTCTTGCAGGAATGAAGTGCTCAGAAAGCAGTCATCTTTTTGTTTTATGTCTTTTTCGTCTTTTTACATCAGACCCTGATGTCTGATGTCTGACACGTGAATGTCTTAGTTTTATTTCAGTTTAATTCAAATACTGAACTAAAAAAGTCTCACTCAAACACACACGTCAGTACATGATACAGATGGTTTTGTTTTCAAACTCAGAATCAATCAATTGTAGTGTTATCTCTAATGTGTTTGCTTTAAATAAAAGAAACTTCCAAAAATTTGTTGTTCATAAAAAAAGGATGTTTTATCAGACATACAGTTACTGATTAGCAGCTTATCAGGTCTTTGTGTTTGCAGAGGTAGACCACTGTGTTTGTAGAGGAGAAACTGCAGTTTACTCAGTTTACTAAACTGAGACTTTCAGGGCAAATGTTTAATCTGTTCACCAGGTCAGCAGTCCAAAACTTTGCCACCAGTAAAATTATTAAAGAGCAGACTTAAGTTTCTATTCCATTCATTCCATTTTCCCCTGTTATTTGCTTTTACCCTTACTTTATGAAACTATACCTTGAAATCTGTTTAAATGTAAATGCATTATAAATAGAGATGTAATATATAACGTCATCTGTTGTAATTGTTTGAGTTTTCTATAGTCGTCAGAAGAACAGATCCTGTTTCAAGGAACTGAAAAGAGTCAGCTGCAGGGAAGGGAGCTTGGCAGCTGGAAGACTGGCTGTTTCCTTAAGTATTTATAACAAAAAGAGACTGAAGAGGAGGCTGCCATGGTTTCAGTCCACAATGGTGAGGGCGCGGCTGAAACTCAACACAAACCTGTCCTCCAGTCCCCTTCAGCCTCTAACAGGCAGCTCTTGATGGAGCTGAAGTGGAGCTGTGGATGGAGAGAGACCATTTTGCCACTATGTGTCACTATAATCAACACTATTTTGATCTGCATCTAGTTCCTTATCTTTTTATTATTTGTCTAAGACTTGTCACATTTGCTTGCCCATCTCACTACAATCTCTTCATTTTGTTGACATTAAATGTGACTATTGACCTGCATCTCTATTATCAACAATAATCTCATCAGAAAGATTAGAATGAAGACAGGCATCTCCTTTACCTTTACCTATTTCTTTGACATTAATATTAGAAATCATCCACTGACATATCTTCAAGAACATCATCACTGGTTTTCAATAAGTTGCAGTAGGAATAGCATCTAAATTGTTACTTGGGGGGAAAAAGTGTTTCCTGCATCAAATGAATGCATATTTACAAAAAAAAAAAGGGAAAAAAAACCCTACCAATGGAGTAAGAAAAACAACCCAATGTGTCGAATGTGATTCGAGAAATACATCATAAATGAAATGATACAGCAATATTTTTCATGGATTGTGGGTTAATAAACATCTGTCCCCAAAAATTGGAATTTTCTGACTGTTAATTGATCGGTCAGGCATTGCGGGGTTAGAGAAGCCTTTTTTTTTAAAAAAAAGCTGTTTGGAAATTTGACAGGTTAGGATTTCACAAATAATTGGTACAAAATAAATTAAATGATTGCTTTTTAATGTACATGTGTGAACACTGAAGAGAGACATGACAAAACAGGAGAGAGAACATTGGTAAAAAGACAAAAAAAGAACAAAAAATTGGTAGTTGTATTGCATGGACTTTTAAAAGGCTGCATTAAACTTGAGTAAAAATCTAACATGGATCAAGGAATCTCGGTATTTAGGTGTAAACAGACTCGCAATTCATCTCAAAAACTTATTGTATGTTTAAGTTGTCTGTTCAGCTTTATTTTTAGTTCTTGTCTGTGTAAATGTCATGAATGAGTTTCCAGTTTCCAGACTGACTCAGGTGCGACTCTGGCCCCGCCCACAAACACTGGAGCGCTCTGATTGGCTGGTTCGAACAGCGCAGCCCACAAACACAGCAGTGGAGAACATGAGTAACTCCGTCTAACAAGAGGAGTAACTGAAGATTTTCATAAGGAGAAACGCTCCCTGCACATCACAAACTGCCTGGATATTCTGCTTCAAGACTCTTTACGCATTTGTGGTACTGGTAAGTGAGACATTTCAACTTGTTCTGAAAATGGGAACTCCCTTCTGAAAGTTTCCAGTGAGTCGTAAAGAACTTTAAGTGTCTTCTGCCCAAAATCCATGAGGAAGCCTCGTGGATTTTGGTTATGAAAACTCTTTGACAACTGTACAGTGAGGTGAAATGGCATAACGCGATAGTTTAAGTCATGTTTACAATTTGTTTCATTGAATATTCAATGTGAAATTAATCTTTTATTTACACCTCTTAGTTTTACTTCAACTGTGTTTATTCCTCTCATTATGCAATTTTTATTTTGCACTTACACTGGGGGATGATTTGCTGCAATGTTTTGCCTGTCCAGTTGTGATTTATCTATTTAACCACACATTCCTCTTAACCCTCTGTTTGTAGTCACTTTGCCTAAATAGATCACTCACTTTCCCAAGAGCCACAATCACATTTAAACAACTCCTACTTAAACCAATTACCATCCCTGCTGTGTCCAGATTTCACTCTTACATAATGACATTGACTGACCTGTGTGTGCTTGTGTTGATTGTGGGACAACAGCTCCTTGTATGTTCCATGATCACCTTTATCCTTTGATTGGCAGGTGGGAATGCAGAGGTAAGAGGATCAGTGGTTTCATATCTAAGTTTGGAGACAGTGTATTCTAAGGAGCTGCATGAAAATAGTGTGGAATTAATTGTTGTGTTTGTTTGTGATCATTAGAAGAGCAGTTAAGGTACAGGATAAGACTACCTGAGATAATAATGATAATGTAAGCACACTACTGTTGATGGAGTAAAGCAGCCACTGACTGCCATGTTTTTAACCTGCTGTACTCTTTGTGGACATGAATGATTGAAGATAGTCAAGACTTTTATCAATTGCCTGTTTATCAATCTTGCTCATACATCAACATAGACATACTTTACTCTGTTGACTACAAATAAATTACCTCATTAAGGTTTGTAAATATATATATGAGTGTGTGTTTGCATCTTGTAGCTAGAACCTGTTGAATGTTGTCAATGATAAGCAGGAGCAAATGTTGCTGGAAGAACTGTCTTGACAAGTCTGCCAACAAAAATGCTTCAACGGAAATGCAGTTATGCTCAGAAATATACTTTTCTGTTTTGCGTGATTTTTTTTGTCCCTTTCAGCACTGCACTTGATATTGAGCATCATCCTGTGTTTTGCTGTTTCCATAATAGAGAATAACACAACTTCACGGCCCAGTTGACAAGTCAAAGTCATTCCACTTGTGTTAAAGTTTTTAAAGTCTTATTGTGTATGTCCAGTTTGAACTGTCCCCTGCGAACTGAGCACACTGGTACAGCTAATCAGGCTGATGTCAAAGAGCACTGGCGTCACAAAAGCACTATTTTTGAGACGGACCTATAGGGGTAACTAAACCGAACAAGTTAACTATAGGGCTTGCTAAATGGCAGACCAAATCTCCTGCTGTGGAAGGCTACTTTCTGATGACTCTTTTTATAGAGGCTAAGTACTAATCATCTTCTGTCGTCACATCTTGCTTTCTGTGAATTTTTGTTCCTGAGTCTGTTTCAATTTTAGCTAAAAGCCTTAATGCTATAATGACTGACCCACCGTTTTTTTTTTCTTACAAAACTCCCATGCCGCAACTCAAATCTGATACTTCTGAGTAAACTTATATGAAATACACTGGGTACACTCTGTGCTGTCCTGAACGGTCCACCAAATCTTACAGGGTAGTTTTTGTTGTCTCAAATCAAACACTCCAGCCACAAAATTTAAGTTTACTGCGTTTTTCCATACTGTCAGTGTAAATGCACTAATGCACTCAAAATAGTAAGTGTAATTGTGATTTGAGATACAGCATAGTAAATGGAGCGATGGAGGTGTTGTTAATGGTACTGCCACCCTGAACCCCAAATTTAAAGACTGGATTTCGCAGTTCACATGCTGTTGTTAACTGTGTCAAAGTGAAGGTGTCGTTGTACTGTTGTTGCTGGTATAGTGCTTGGTTGCCAGATAATAAACAACAACATCAACACGTCACTGTGTGTTAGACAAAGCTGTCGATGCTCAGCTCTCAATGAATGAGCGTACACATGAGGAGCAGCCCTAATTCTAACTATCTTCATAATCACCATCTGCTTGATGTTTGGCATCAGGCCTCACAGCTCAGGGCTGCCAGGGTCCAGGAAGTTAAGACCAGTCACACACACACACACACACACACACACCAGATGAGACAAAGAAGGCTTAATGAGTTAAATATGCACGTGGGCACATATGGGCTGTGATACTGCGTGTGTGGACACAATGGAGATGATAATGAAATCTTGGATTAGCCCCCATGTATTTAGGGTACAGCTTACAGGAGGGGGCTGCTGGGAGGTGGGCTGGGTGTGTTTGGCATTGAAGTGTGTGTTTAAATGGCTGTTTGTTGTTGTTTTTTCTCTTGGATGCAGAAAAAAGTTGTTCAGTATTGACAATACATGATTTATAGATGGTGGTTTTAATTGGTCACATTTGTAATGATTCTTGATGCTCTAACTCTGTACAAAGATTTACATTTAACATCAATGAAATTCTAGTCACAGCCTGTGTTTGCTAAAAGAATGAAATCCCATTTCCTTTGTAACTCCAAGTTCATTTTGGCGGCTTGGTCTGCTAATGGTATATTATCCTAACATGTTTTAAAGGGACTGTGAGGACTTTCTTCGTGATCTTGAAAAATTCTCATACCTAGATATATGCCTGATCATAATCCACAGCTTAAATTGAGACTGTCAGTGCCAAAGTGGGTTAGTTCCAATTGCTATTTCTCAGCTTTCCAGACAGGTCGGCCTGGACCAGAATGATTTACAGCAAGTTGAAGTTTCCATGACAACACTACTCCAGCTGATGAGGTTCAGAAGTAAGAAGACAGATTTGTATTTTCCTCTGCTGAAAATGATTTCTGTGATTTATTTAGTAGTAATGGTGGAAACAGGAGTTGGACTGACTGACAGAAAAGGGACACAAGAGCAGAAGAAAGCTGAACGGGGAAGTGATAGAGCATGGGCTAAAGGCTAAAACACAGGCTAACCTGTTTTGGATAATATTCATTTCAACCCACATGCAACTGTTATCCTGCAGTGATCTGTTCAAACTTGAAGGTGTCAAAATGACAAAGTTCAACAACGAAATTATCAGTAGAAAAGCAACCTGCTAAAACAGTTTGTGGATAGAGTTTTAAAGGCTCTGAAGAGAGAGATGTGAGTGCTGTTTTCAACCCAAAATTATAGGTCAAAGTTTACACCACTAATCATTTTGCCACTAGCTCGATGGGTCCTCAGGAAAAATGACAAAATATGTTGAATGTGTTTGTCATTTCAGGTCTGACTGACTAGTCTAAAGATAAGTTAACACTTACTCCAGAAACTTCCTAAATTAAGCACCGTGTAACACTTTTTTACTGATGCATTTGAGGTGAGTTCTTTTGTCCAGAGATGGCTTTTAATCTCTTTGTCCTTATGAAGGTATTAGGACAAACAGGTTTCTCCCACCATGTCTTAGCTCTGGTGAGGCTGATTAAGGTGAAAGGTGCCAGTTTTCAAATCCTACCCCCATCCCAATACACACACACACACACACACACACACACTAATTAGGATGATTATGACAAACAAACATAGCTAATTAGGCTGAGCTCAATGACCCTTATCCCTCTAAGGTCTCCTTGGCTTGACCTTCTGTGAATGGTTAAAAAAGGGGAGACGGAGCTTATCTCAAGTGACCCTGATGAAGCTTGTTATGTGGCAAAGCTGAGTGTGTGTGTTTGGAATTAGTTTGTTCAAACTTGTGGAGAAGTAAGCCACGATTGTTTACAACAGTCTTGAGCTGATGGTAAGATCACAAATAAGAAATACTACATGCCTCAAGTCAGTTGATTTAAGCTGCTGCCAAAAGCTTGACATCCCACTTGGTTGATAAAAGACACCAATGATGAGACTCTTGAGGTCAGTGCAGGATGTGTCACATCATCTTTCCCAGTTACGGTTTAGGAAAGATCAACGGTCGTGTTGGTTTTGTAGTGAGCTCAGGTATTTCAAAGTGCTTTCTGTGTCACTGCAGTCAGTCAGCCTTTGTGTGAATGTGTGTGTGTGTTTATGTGTAAGATCAGCAGGAACATCTCAAAGCGGGCACCCTGCCAGGTCTGCTGCAGCTTAAAGGGTGCAGTGCCTGTGTGTCGGTCACTGCTGATTGACTCAGCTACCTGCTCTATGTCTTCATGCAGGGAGGGAGTGAAACAAAAGAAGCAGAAAATAACTCTTCAGGGAGAGGAGGGATATAAATCATCGATAAATCTCTAAGGCCCCTTACACTACAGCGTTTCACATGAAAAGGCAGTGAAAAAAATCTGTGTTCACATGGAAACGCTGATGAACTGAGAGCATTGTAGTTTGCATACCAGGCCTGTAGTTAGTGATAACTTTAGCAAATTCCACTCTGAATGCCAGTATGTAAACAAGAGGCCAAAATGAAACGTTACCTTTGCAGTTCATCTATAAATTATTGGTTACTCACACTGAATGAACTCTATAGCTTTATTGCCTCCTGCATTATGCACAGAAACCATAACTATGTTATCTAACTTCATACCACAGCACAAGTCCATTCATTGCTATGTAACAGCTGAGCTTGGAGCCCTTGCTCTAACCTTATCCAGACTGTCCACATGTGGTGGGCATAGTTTGAACTTGTCAGTGCAGCTGTGGTGAATAGCCAGTCTTCTGCTGTTTGAGTGTAGAGGTTGATGAGATGTCTCTTTTTGAAATCCTCTTTTTGATATGCTCAATTTGCTTCTTTCAAGGAAAAGAATCCTGTAGAAAAAAAGAAAGTCATTGCATTTTGAGTGATAAGTCAACATAATGGATGGACTTCGTGCTTGCTAGTTGAGCAAATGACTTAAATCATTGTGGGTCATATGTTGTGCAGTGAAGCCACCCACAACTTCAGTTAAAGACTCTCAGCATAAAACCTGTAGTGCTTCTCCACCCAAATGTAACAAGCACCAGGTGATAGATGGAAACTTCTGAGTAATATGGTGCATTTTGGCTGTATTTTGATGTGGAAAATGGAGATAAAGTTGTAGGCTTTGTGTGGATTGGCTGTGCATACTGTGGTCGACTGATTAAATGTTTCGTCAGCATAGTCATGTGGATGTTCACCCGCAGGAATGAAGTCTGGGGGTGCTAGCTCTGCGAACATTAACCACATTCTGCACACCTGATCTTGTGTTTCTTAGTGTTTAAATTACCTTTATTGTTTCCTCCTGAGTGCCTCTTTAACATCCTGGCTGGTTGGTTAGTTAGAAATAAGTCACAATAACGACCCCTAAATGAAAGTTTGCCTCTGCCTTCACCCCTGGAACAGGCTTTTATTGCTGAAATACTGTCTTCCTTGTACATAAATTGTCTCAAATGTCCTATTGTGAAGTTGCTTGTTTGTCACAGCTGACAGTTCCAGATTTTTTAATTCAGAGCATCTGACATCATTATGGAGGGAGGAGCTCCTTCTTTGAAACCCTCAAAAGCAGTTACATCATTCCCCCAAAGGCACCAGACACATCGACAATAACGGTAATTTTATTGACCTGGGAAAAAGAGATGCTGCTCCATCACAGCTCTGAAATGGTGACCCCCCCCCCAACTACAGAATATGCAGACCAAGAAAACTGTGGACCAAAATTGTCAAAGGGGACTGGTGACTCATAGGAGAGTCATGTGAAGTCTTTATTTGTTTTAAAACACAACTTCATCAAGACAGATGGATCTTTTTCCACAATCTTTTCCTGTATATTGTTGCAGGGAACTCTGGTCAGCGATTTGAGTCTGTAGGTGAAACACTTCCCTATCTTTTAGTCATATTGATGTTGGAGTGACCACAATGTAAAAATAGCCCTGGTTTATAAGGATGGTGGAATTCCCCTTTTAGTGGTTTGTGTTTCATCGAGGGACCACAACTTCCTTTGACAGTTTTAGAAGCAGATCTTACACGTTATGACAAAGACAACTTAGTGTCCAAAAAGGTTTCATTGTTTTGAAAAAGTGACAGAACTTCCTGCTGGGTGGAGTTTTTCCAAGAGTGCAGTCAGGAGACCGACACGTTTTGAGTAAATTCTCAGCTGATTGTATCTCCTGTTTGACGCCAGGGATAATCTTATCTGTTTGCTCACATGCACACTGACGGTCTCTTTCTAGCCACCTGGAATCAGCCTCTGCTGCTTTAGGTGATGCAGAGCAGAGCAGGGAGCCTGATCCTGAGTCAGCACTGAGGGTCTTTTGAAACCCGGAGGTGACCCGGTGGCGTGTGGTGAGCTAAGGATTAGCATCAACAAATCAAAATGGGATTGGCAGGTGGCTCCCACTCATTCAAGCCTTTAAGATGGACTTTACTCCCACTGTCTAACCTCTGAGGAAAGACAGCTCAGACAAGGACAAGAGGAAGGAGGCCAGGAAACGTTTTAATCCTGCTTGAAAGAGAGAATAGACTTTTAGTTCAGAGACAAAATCATGAGCAGGCTTGCACAGGCCCAAGGAGAAGCTGAATTGCTTTAGAAAGTGTAGTTTGATTGAAGTTCTTAAACAAACAGCTAACATATATTTACTTTAGGTAAGTGAATGAATTTCTCCCCTCACATTCTGCAGCCAGGCCCCATCTGTAATGAAAAGGGGGGAGAGCAGGCTTTAAATGAAACGCTCCTCTGACGGGGTAATTAAGTCCAGACACAAAGGGCTCAGCAGGAAGGAGTTTAATAGATGAGGAGTTGGTATTCTCCTGGGGGAAGCCGGGTCCAGCAGAACTCTTTTGGACTGCAGAGAAAGGGGAAGGGTGGTGGGAGGCTTAGTGGTCCTGTGAGCTGGCCCGCAGCCACTTCACACACTGCGGTTACACCACAAGGACACACAAAGATATTACTCATCCATTTCTGTCTGCCCATGTTAACAAATAAAATACCTAAAAATAGAACCTCTTTGTCACACAAAACCTCTGAAATAAGATTATTCCGAGTACTATTTTGACTGAAGAGCTTTCAGGAATGATATGGTGCCAACAAAGCAGGGCTGTTACAGAGACTAATAGGTTTGTTTACATTTCACCTGATGGCAATGGTGAAAAAGTGAGAAAATAAGGCTAAAAACATCAAATTCTGCGCTTGAAGTTCAGTGTTCCACTGAGGCTGATGATCTCCCTTTGTCCCAACCACTTTTCATTTCTCTTAAATACATTTAACTTTGTTTCCCACAAAACCAAGTTGTGCTTTGTGAGAATAAGTGGTTGTATTCCCTACAAACATTACACAGCTGACTTGTTTTGTTTTCTGCTCATGTGTCTCCACAATGTGTATTCCCCTGGCAAACGCAGTGACATCATTTTAGTGAAAAATCCAATGGACATCAATGCCTGAACGTTCTTTTAAAACATTACATAATGTGCTCTCATTTCATTTTACACTTCTGCACGGGTGCACGCATGTAAAGCCAAAGCGCTGCAGGCTGCATGTGTTTGCCACGTGCTGCATGTGTTGTGATGACGGCGCGGCGTAGAGGTGGATGTGCTCTGCTGTCTGGAATAGCGCTGATCCTCTTAAATGATTACCAGAGAGAGAGAGAGAGAGAGGGAGAGAGGCGCGACCTGCATGGGCAACACGCGGACAGATGTCTCACCCCCCCTCCTTAGAATACACACAAATATTTATGTTGAGAAAAGGCAATAAGGAAACTCTCCTTCTTAAATATGCTCCAGGTCTATTATTCACTTAATGTGTAGTAAAACAACTCTTCTTTATTCAGCACCTTTTCCTGGCAGGAAGTTTGTTACACGTGAAGCTTGAAAAAAAGTCAATAGGACTCAGAATGATGAAAGCTCTCAAATGAAGTTCTGGCAGTTTGATTGTCATTGCCCATTCATCAGAGTTAGCTGGTTTGTTGATAAAAAATTACACGAGGGCGCTCTGATCATTTTATATTTCTGTAGGCTTCACACAGCACCTGATTCTAACATCCCTCTCTGATTCAAAGACAAATAGAGAACAATTTTTAACCACTTGATTGGCAAGAGTTTATCACAGCTTCACTGTGAAGTTTGTCATTGCTTCAACTTTAAAGGCTTAACTGCTATGATCAGACTTTCACTAAATCTGTGATGAAATGTTCATGTAATTACCTATACTAAGATGAATTCAGACTTATATTTTCTTTATGAGTCAAAAAATGTATGTCATTCTGCATACATGTTAATACAAAGGATAATAATGATACTTGAGTTTGATGGAAATGATAATCTAAATGTTAAAATAGAGGAAAGTGATTTTGTAAAATCTATTAAATAAAGTGTTTTTGTAATGTAAGGAACAACAAGCCGAACTTACATGAAAAACAGGCTTTTTGTACCATTGTGAAATTGTATTTTTTTTAACTTTGACACAAGCCTGAAATCCAGAGAGTTATGAACACAGGTTAAAACAAATTCAAAGTTTTAGGGCGCAGTCACACTGACCATCAGAACCATGTTGGATTCAAGCACGATTGACTCCCTGCAGTGCTGTTCCACTACGGCTCATGGTCATAGCACTCTGATACAAACCAGACTTAAACAGTTCATGGCTTACTATGTCATTATCTGGGTGTCTGATACAATGTTTTCACTTCTGGTTTGATACAGATATTGCAGCCTTGAGTGTTGGCTGATCCAATATCAGCACAAAAAGATTTGGGGAACTATTTAGAGTTTAAATCTAACAAACTTCCCATTGTGTGAAACTTACAAATGACAAGTTTTGCTCTCTTCTGACTTAACAGGATGTTCGTCAACCTAGGGGATTTTGCACCGTTATTTGCATTGCCAGCTATCTTTTATTGCACCATGAATATTAATATTAAATAGTATCACAGCCATTTATCAGACTGTGAGTTTTAAACACAGATTGTGTAATGTATGGACATAGTGTCAGTGACACCACCTGATTATTTTATTCATAATTTTGAAGCCTACGTGGGGCATACCTCTGCATCTTAACTTTAAATTAAAATGGTATTAAATTCAACAGTAAAACCGCGTTAAATTCACAAATGGGTAACACTGCAGAGTTTTAACAAACATAATATTTTGAAACCCCTAAACTTACTGCCACAATTGTTTGGGTGCATTCAATCTGAAAATCACAGACTTCCTGAGGCGATAAAACCTGCAACAAAGCTTTTGTTTCACTCATAACAAGACTTACAGGTTAATCAACCCAAACCTGAGCAGGGTCTTTTGTGTACTGGGTTTCTGTGCCTCATTTCTTCACTTAATCCTGGTTGTTGTCCAAATAAGAGCAGGGTTGCTCAAATAACAACCAAGCAAAAGCTCAAGTTTTGGTAGTTTCATTGTAGAATTTTGGAGAGTTGTAAGCTCACACATCTGTTGTTTAAACGAACACAAATAAATTCTTAAGTTACACATCATTTGCAAGAGGTTAGGCCAAACTGATATAATTAGACCTACAAAGAGGCTCAGCTGCATATTTGGCCCAAAAGAACATAATACCAGACAATTACAAATCTTCTTAATACTAAATCTTGTATGCTGACACTATCAAGGCCTCTGCAGAGGAAGTGTTGTATTGCAGATTGGCCGCAGAAGAATGTGTTTGTGCTTTCTTCCCCTGACCATTGGGGAATGTGCGTGGTCGCACTAAGGGTCTCAGTGTCAAGCCCTGCCCTTTCCAATGTGCCTCTCTCAAGTTCAACATTATAAAACATGTTTTTGTCCTCCTCCATTTTGGCTTCAATTCTCTCGCCCTCCTCTGTGCTTGACATTTGACTGTGTGGGTGCCTTTGGTCTCTTCAGAGAGTCACGCTCTCAAGCTCAGCTGGGACTCCAGATGTACACAACTGGAGTCCAAAGCCAGAGATTTGGCCTTTTGTCCTGCGTTGTTGAGTGTGAACCTTCACAAGTGCATGAATGCTGAAAGGAAGCAGAGCCATTCTAGATTTTTCCATCCTGTGAAATCCTAAATGTCATCTTTCTGTCTTTAATTCGGCTCTATAGCCTTCAGGACATGGGTTTGAAAGGCATCAGTGATTCTTTCATATCTTCTCAGGCTCGGCCCACATACCACAGATCAAGCTTGTTAGGGCTGTTTGATCGCTCAGAGACACTTTCAGATATAAATTCAAATCAAATTCACTTTGAGACTACTGATTTTTTGCTTCAACAACACACTCCATGATCGATCTCAACAAACTGTTATCAGGGTCGGGCAGAGCGATGTACAGCGTGAGTGGTCGAGCGACAGAGAGAGAGGAAGCAGTGACTGTGAGGGGAGCAAAGCAGGGATTTGGACAATCTTGACAGTTAATTCATTGTTCGTATCACATAAGGTGCTTTATTCAACGCTTTCAGGGTTAAAGGCAGTGGCTTCCAGATCTATCATCATCATTTCAGGGATGTATCGTAAAAATATTGTATATTGTGTATTGATATCACAGGACACAAAAATATAGTGATACCATTTTTTCCCAATATCATGCAACACCATAGACAATATAAGGTCTTAGAAAAATTACTCCTTTTAAATTCAGAAGCTGAACTTATTTAAAAATGCTTTTGCATACTGATGCTGTGTGCAGGAAGCTTCTGGCCTTAGCTACATTAATCATACTTTTCCTTTTGATGATTCCATTCTGCTGCACAACATGTGTTGTAAAGATAAATAAGCAGCAGAGGAGATCATTGTTGCATAACCCAAATTAAATTCATAGTTGGATTGAATGAAAAAAATAAACATAATGGAGGAAATAGCTTTAAAACTGGGATAAGTAAGTGACTTATGGTAATGTCAGGATTCAATAAGTTATGTTCCAAGATATAAGATCCTACGTAGGACAGTTGAATATTTGCTGGCAGGACTCCTTCCCTCAGACAATTGCTTCATGTCCCTGATTTCTGCCTCCCCCATTTCCATTCTCTCCTCAGCTGTCCTATCAAATATCTGAAGGATGGAATATTGCATCATAGGACAAAGCTGGTGGAAGCAGCTGCAGAAAACAACAGCTGTGTATGACTATGTGATGTGTTTTGGTTTTTTGCTTTCTTGGAGTTTCTCTCTCCAAGGGGACTTGGTCAAATCTTTGCAGATAGTTGTCAATGTCATTTTAGGGGAAATAAAAAGGGAAACCTGCAGCTATTAAAAAAAAACTCAGACAACTGAAGAGAAAGCTGCACGTTTGTCTTCTTCCCCCACCCTGAAACTTTCTTTTGGGTGTTTGAGTTGGGGGGTGGGGGTGAAAAGGACCCCCCCCACACACACACACTGACACTCACTCACTCACTCACACACACACACCATCTCATTTCATTGCATTCAGATTGAGGAGTTCCTGGTTTGGCTGCTGGCTCAGATATGAGAAGTGTAGATGTGTGTGTGTGTGTGCGTGTGTGTATTGGGAGGAGGGGGGGGGCAAGCTAGAAAAAACAATGGGGGCTTTGTGTGAGGGTCCCGCCATGAGAGGGTTGTTGGGAGAAAGAAAGATGGGGGGAGCGAGTGGTCAGAGCTTAGCGAAGCGTAGCCACTTCATTAGTCAGGGCTCTCCCTTTGCACCTCCTCCTCCTCCCACCCTCACATCCATCCTCCCTCCGTCATGCTCTCGCTGCCTTTCCTTCTGCGCTCACTCGTGGACGCACAGAGGTAGGAGCCACTACTCTGGCTGAGTTTCTGTAGTGGAATCGATAAGGATGTGCTCTTGAGTCTGCTTGGAGTTGTTTGGTGCAGTTTCCTCGCTTGGTCCTGTTCTGTTTTGGTTCTGAGGTAGGTTTTCCTGTGCTGTCATCCTTCTCATCCCCTCCCGTCCCGTCCACTCCCTGGGAGCTGACTTGCATCTTCTCTCCTCTGGGCTGCAGTTTTGGTGTCGGATGACCGGACGCTGCACTCACAGGCAGGCCTTTGAAAACTGGGGGTGTGATAAAGGATCCAGGGATTTTTTTAATTCATGCTGTTAGAAGTAAAAATTAGAAGTACTGGTTGAGAATTTTGGACAAGTACTGTTTTGTTACCAAAAAAGATTGAAAAATTGAAAAATCTGGGATGATTTTATTTGTTCAAACTGAAACAATAATCATCCTGAAATCAAAATGTGAGCAGAAGATACAATCTGACTTTTTATAGTCCACCTTTATTTACTCAACCAGATGTGCTACTTAAATACATAGTTCTCAGTTTGTTTATTTTTTGATTTTTATTCTTCCATATTTTTATTTCTCACTGCATAATGAAGTCAGGGCAAATTCCTCAAATCCAGAAGTGTCACCATCCCTTTGTGCTGTAGATTCTCAGAGATTTCAGTCTCATTGAGAAAGGTGGGGGTTATTGTTGCTGGTGGGGGACTATTGGCTCAGCTGTGTTGAGCAAATTATCAGTGTTATTAGTATCTACGTGCCTGTGATTGCTTTCTTCCCCCCGCCCCACTGCTGCCTCGCTTTGTGGTGCACACACCCCCAGGGACAGAGGAGCTAGGGGTAATCCTTCACATCCTGTATGGGAAAGGGCAGAGAGGAGCACTCTAGACTAACCGCATCACTTCCTCGTGAGAAAGTCCTATCCACTAAAACTCACTGTGTGTAGAAGAAAAACAACAGCGTCCCAGTCACAGGGCCGATCACAGCACCCTGAGTGTCCCGACCCAACTTCCTGTTGAACTCTTCACCTTTCTGTTAAAGTAAAACAACATCCTGCACAATAAGTACATATATATATATATATGGAAATTAAATGAGGCTGAAATTGCTGAATATCCTCATTAACTTTGTCTCTGAGTTCTTTAGCAGCAGATTTACCATGACAGGGAGAGCAGATAAGTACTTTAGATTGAAGAGCCACATGTCTGAAATTAGTTAAAAAGACTGAATGGACTTGACTGGATAATCAGTGCTTGTTCTCAGAACTTGCAGGTCATTTAAAAGGATTTCCTTCATCTTCCTGGAGTCCAGGAGTGAGAAGGCTTCAATGTGAGCTTTGACCATAAATTAGCAATATTTGGCTTCCAGCTGCATGTGCACTGTTAAATAGTTCAGGCAGATTAACTGATGCCAATACTAGGATCACTGCTGGTGAAACTTTTCTCAGACTATATTTCAGCTAAAGCTGCTGTATAAGTGGTTTCATGCTGTTTCCTGTTAAACTGGCCTTTGAAAACCAGCTGTTGGTTGTATCATGTAATCATTGCCAAATCACTGCTGGAGTTGTTAAACAGAGCTGGTTTGCTGTGTTTTCCTCTGTTTACTGAACAGCAACATATGGAGCCTTTGTACTCTACACACAGAATGCTGCCAACACATCCTCATACATTATTTGCATCAATTGTGTTAGTTTTGTAGTCAGGATATACACAACCTGGCCTGAAAAATAAAGTCACCACCAAATAAAAGGTCATACGCTCTCATGTTTGTTTGACCGCCTTTACCTTTGAGGCATTGTTTCCATAAGCTTCTGTGATGTCATATGATTTATTTCCATCCAGTGTTGTATTAATTTTTCATCAAGCTCCTGTATTGATAATGGGAGAGTCTGACCACTGCGCAAATCCTTCTCCAGAACATCCCAAAGATTTCAGTGGGGTCAAGGTCTGGACTCTGTGGTGGCCAATCCATGTGTGTAAAAATATCTCATGCTCCCTGAACCACTCTTTCAAAAATTGAGCCCAATGAATCCTGACATAGCCTGTGCTATTAGAGAAAAAAAAAACATTGGACACATAATGTTGCTTATCCAAGACCTGAGCAACTGCAGCAACCACAGATCATAGCACTGACCCCACAGGCTTGTACAGTGGGCACTAGGCATGAAGGGTGCATCACTTCACCTGCCTCTCTTCTTACCCTGATGCGCCTATCACTCTGGACTCACCTGGGTCTATTTTACAAACAGATTTGGGTGGTATCAATAATTTCCTCTTACTTCTTTGCAAAACCACACATAAGGAAGCTCTTCGTCACTGAGAACTCTTTCTGTAGAGCTTCCTGACGGGTCTGTCAGCAGATACAACTGCAAAATTTATGAGCACCTCTCACAAAACAAACCATACAGTTATCGCACAGTGGTTCAGTTGAGTTTCTGGAATCACTTTCTGACACGTTTCTCCTGTCTTTCCACAGAATGAAAAAGTGAATCCTCTGCGATCACAGTCATGGCTGTCCAGACTGGCATCCAGGTAAGCCTTTCAGTCCAGATATGTGACAAGGAGAGATTTGACTGGTCAGGGGAGAAATGTGGATGCAATTTTCATTTAGCTCCCTATTTTTTTTAACCAACCTGTGGAGTGTTAGTTATTATAGAATTGGTAAAATTTTACATGTCTGTGGTCATTGCGACCTTTTGATCTCTGTATGGTCTGTA
This sequence comes from Thalassoma bifasciatum, assembly GCA_008086565.1. Classification (NCBI taxonomy): domain Eukaryota; kingdom Metazoa; phylum Chordata; class Actinopteri; order Labriformes; family Labridae; genus Thalassoma; species Thalassoma bifasciatum. Next base: position 362,635 of record RPOG01000335.1, read on the forward strand.
AACTTTTGTGAGATTATGAAAAAAGAAAGAACACAGTGGCACTATAAACTGCTTTACTGAAGCCTTGAGTACAGTTTATTAGTCACTGTATGTGTTTATAGGGCACAGACTGAGAGCTTGGTGAACTTTAAACTAGCCCATTTTTGGAAAGCAATATGCAGCTGTCCATCATAGTAACTTTGATATTCATGGGGATGTTAGCTGTAGTCAGTAGGAAATGAAGAGCTAACTCATCAGAGCATCTTTTCATGTGACAACTGTCTTTTCTTGTGACTACAAGTTTGTCAAATACCAATGGATGCCTTGTTTTATTGCCTGATTTACTCTAAAAGGGACTATAAATCTCAGATCTAGAACCTTTACTATTCAGCAGAAGTCTTCATATGACTTATATGAAAGATATCTCTGTCCATGTGCCAAAAGTTTCTGGACTATGCCATAGTTATCCAGATTAAATAAAGAACTGCAGACATCTGTCTCGTACTTAACAGCTGCGGTGAGCCCACCTGTGTTACAGCTTGCAGTCTTGTTGTTGTTATGCATGTCTCTCGTTCCTGCGCTCAGACCCTGAGGAGTTTCTCCGCACGTTTTTAAGAGGGAGTGGATGGGAATGCTCAACACATTTTTTCCTCTTTCCCCTCCCAGCAACCAAGTGTAAGACATCCCAAAACCCAAAACAATCACAGTATCACATTACAGATTTGTCACATGGCAGCACCCCTCTTGGAGAGACTCCTCTCTGTCATCTGGTTTGGAAAGTCCTGGCTCTCTCTCAGCCCAGTGTTGGAACAGGGGAAAAATTTCATTCCCAAATATGCGAAATATGAAGCCTGACAATGTGCACTTCACATGTGGCAGGAAACCTCTCAGACTGATGGAGCGTTGACAAGGCTGTCAAGAGCCTCCCCTCAGGTGTTGATGAACTGTAGTCAGCTGTAGTAGATTCAGAACTTCCCTCTAATATCATATTGATAAAGGGGTTTGTCCGTGTCAGAGGATATCAAAGCTCATTCACTCTTTGCTCTTAAAGTGTTTTTGAAGTACATTTATACTTAGAACAGCAGTGATTCTCCACTTTGTATCTTTTTACAAGACAGGGAGCAGTACCAAATACATAGAACATGAGCTTTCTGGGCAAAACTTTGTAGGAGTTTAAGAGTATCTGTTCTCAGTTGTCCAAACATCAGACAGAGTTGTGCTAACTGTCCATGCTCTTGTCCAAAGACTCCATCAAACAAAACCAGCTCCATCAGTGCTCAGTGTCCTCTTTTTAGTCAGTTTTGCTCTCTTCATGAAAAGGTTTGGCAAAAGTCATTAAATTTTAGCTCCTAGTCCCGGAATATACCTCCTCTATTGCACACATGATTATGAATGATGTTGGCTAATGATCTAAATGGCTACAGCGAGCTTTGTGTGAAAGGTGTCAGGTGATTGGTTAACTGCTAGGGTGAGAGCTATTACGCAAAACCATCGTGTGCTATTGGTCAGTCAAGCAGGGAGCACTTGTCAGCTATCACAAGCTGTCCTGGCATGAAATCTCAACAGAAAAAGATGGGGTTAGAACTGTGGAGCCGCTGTTATTCATGAGAATGTGCAAGACAGACAGAAAAACAACGGATTTTACAGGATAAATTTCACCACTTGGAATAATTCTATGAAACAACACTTTTGATTTGCTTGAACTCTGGATTCCTCTGGTGTAAAGGAGAGTGAATATTCAGGGTACAGGCTACAGATGTGACGTAATGATACACAAACAGGTAGGACGTCCCAGTTGTTGTGATCGCTATCCAAGTGATTCTTTCACCAATTACATTTTGTTGGTCATGAAAACCATAAAACAAACTTAGCGAGTCAATTGTGAATAATCTAAACTTTCCAGTGCGGTATAACATTCAGATGTTTGTACTTTGAGACTGTCATATGAACGTCGAACAGACTGTAAATGTCGCATAGGAGGTTAGAGAACCTCAGGGGAAGAGTGATTGACTTTTTTAAAATCTTTTTAGGGGTGCTGCATGTCATTATCTCCTTGTGAGGATATTGATCTGTATCAGACCGTGCGGCGCTGCAGAGACTCTGACACTGCAGCTACCTCGAAATCTCAGCTCAGAGCTTCACTGCTCATGTAGAGCACAGTCACATTGGATAAACCGACAGGCTCTCACTGCTCTGTTCACTCATGCTGAAAATGTATGCACTCATGGAAGAAAAAGTAGCATATGCGTGCATCTATAAATGCAAGAGAATGACACACTGTAAAATCTGAAGTCTGCAGGTTTAAATCTCCAGCCTTGGATGTCTGAACAGACCTCGGATGGATTTTGTGAATGCTGTGGGGTTTGTCTCAGCAGAGTGGAAAAAAATCTTTGTTTTTGTGACAAAGTTTCTAGGTTTACTTGATGACGTTAAAGGGAAAGTCAGTAAGTTAAACTCATTTGAAGTTAATTTTTATGTTTTGCCTTTTTGATTTGTTTTCCATCTGCAAAAAAAAAAACAAACAATAAATACATGAAATGCAGCACTCCAGCTAAACCCCTTCAAGGTTTCCTGAAGTGTTTGAAGAGAGCATAGTGACCTAATAAGTTCAGCCTGGGCAAAACTAAACAGCTTTAGGTTGAGTGGCAGTCCCAAAATGTGAAAAGTCAAAAGCTGGACGGTGGGAAGATTTCCAGCAAAACCTGGGTGTAGCTGAAATAAACTGAAAGCTCAGAAACAAAACCAATATGTTTGGTGTTATGAGGCACAGTTATAATGTAGCTAGTAGTTGATTGCTGTGGCTTTTTAGTTTGTTTTTTGTTAACATGAATCATGTTCCCAAATCACTAACATGTGGCATTAAGTCAGGGTTTTACAAAACTGAGAGATGATGCAGCCATGAACATGGTTTATGTAGCTTAAAAAGAACAAAAGAGTTGCTTTAAGAGGGCTGGTACACTCTAGTATGTAATATTGACATGTCTGAACTCAACCCCTTGGTCTTTTGTGACTTTTTCAAAGTACTGGGACACTCGCATCTTTTAACAGGTTCTTACATGACCCTCAATTGTCAGACTCTGCGAGTTTGTGACACATTATAGTTGAGGAACAATTGCTTTCACTTGACAGGAAAGCTGAAGAAAGACAGGGAATTTGGGGAGTAGAGAGTGAGAAAAGACCTGCAGCAAATGGTAGAGGCCTGGAGTCAAACCAGTGACCAGTGTTTCTATCAATTGCACATACTCAATTTAGAAATTTAATACGTAAAGATTTACTAATGCTGCCCATGTGATATAATGTACAAGGCTCAATGCACATGAAGGCAGTAGAGGTGCTAATTCCTCCCCCTTAAAGCTCACTGAACAGTTTGTGTATAAATAAATTCGGGCTGGATTGCTGTGGACCTATTTGAATTTTTTTGCTTTTCCCAACTTTCCTTTCTCGACCTTTAATCATTCAGTGCAATAAACCTCTGTATTGTTTAGGGAATGAGTCTGCTTTACTGTAAGCAGCTCTTCTAAAGATTACCACATAAACTCTTAATTCGTGCATGGTTAACGTACGGGAAAAAACTGTACCACAATCCCAGTTAATGCATTTCTTTCTGAGATTAGCATTTCACATTCAAGAGAAGGGAACAGAAGTACTCATAGAAATGTGAATTACCTAACATGATCACTATGCATACCGCAGTATAGATTAACAGCTGATTTCTAAAGCATACTAACTAGCTGGATGTAAAGTTGGGAAAAGATGTTTTGAACTCTTAGGGCCCCACAGCCTGAACTGTGTCACGTAACGATTGAGTTTGTGTGGTGTAATATTAAAGTGAGGAAACATTTTATTGTACAGTTGTTTTTGCCTCTGTCCTCTGACCTATATCTTACATTTGTCCCCTCCTTTGGGTTCATCAGGGGTCATACAGAAGGGGAAAGTTTTCATACTTTCCCCTTCTGTATGAAAAGACTTCTGAGTGAAAAGACTTTAAAGCTAAAACAGCTAAAACATTACACAATATGAATATTACGTTTCACAATTCAAAAAATGAATGTCAACAGAAGGTGGACAATAGAGCGACAGGCCAACGATTCCTCACATGATGTTCAGTCTGGTCATGAGGAGGCTGTTTATCCTGATGAGAACATCTCTGCTAGGTTTTCATCAGGCTGTGGTGCTTTACAAAGTAAAATCAAAGAAGCCCATGTGAACTGTGGATTGAGCTGTGAAAGAACTAGGTATTATGGGGTATAATGTACATGTAGGTCTAATAAGTCTGATCCAGATTAGGAATGAATGTTAATGTAACTCAACCTTTGTTGGATTTCGTGTTGCCATTTCAACTCAGTTCTTGTGTCTCCTGAAAGTGTAAAACCTTGAAATTGTGCTCCTCTCAAGGATGGGGTACCAGAGGGACAGTATAAATCCTTAAAAAAACATAGCACCCTGTCTTTAAAGCTGAGAGTTGTAACACAACTTCATTTATATACACCACAGTCACAAGATTAAAGAGTTTTGCTTCTTAAGTTTTTCCTCTCCATATTTATAGATTTGTAGAATCCGCGTTCCAGATTTCAGAGGGTTTAGGATCACACAACCAAAGCATTCATAGCAGTGTTGTCAAAGACAGAAGAGAGCATCTGCAGGAGTACATTATCATATAACAGCCTGTCTATTTGAGTGGCCTGAAGCTTCCCGGTTCGCATGCATTCAGGGTCTGAACAAGTGTCTGCCTTGTTTTCAACACAGAAACCCCTCAGCCCTGTGGAGCAGTATCTCATTCATGTTTGACAACATGTGACCGTCACAGAGATTAAATGTTGTATCTTAAACAGATGTCAATAAACTGTAGTGGGCGTGAGGCTGGAAGCAGGGGCGTCATCCAGAAGTGAGTTATGTAATGTCTGGCCAAGTTGTACTAACGCACATCTGCTGCTGATTTGGAGATTTCCCCTCAAGATGCCTCTTCACAATTGAAAAGCAGAAAACAAAAACAACACGGGTATTTTGTTCATAGGAAAAATGTTGTTTTCTGGGAGTGTAAAGCACTGGGAAACAATTTTCAGAATCAAGGGCTTTGGATCTTTTAAGTCAGTGTTCGCTTTCTGTAGCTTAGCTGAAAACTGTGACCATTTATAAGTTGAGTTGAAAGTCTTTTAAATCACATGTTGGGACATAGTAAACTGAGGTTATGACTCTTTCAGCTCAGAGGACAGAGCAGAGCTGCATAGAAGAGGGATGAAATTTTGAGAAATGTGTGCAGCAGCAGAGATGGATGTGATGGGACAACAACATCAAAGCTGGAGTCTGCATCTCGCTTCAGGCACAACCTGAATTAGGACTGTGAACCAGTGCTAGACACTCAGTTAAGCAGTCGAGTGCAGCAGCATTCATTTGTCTCAGATTTTCCTCATGCATTTATAAACTAAAGTTAAAACAGGACACAAGAACAAGGGGAATGACTCAGAAAAGACCATGAGGGAACTTAGTGTTTAGAAATCAAGATACATTTGTGGTTTTTAGTCTTGGAGCTGTGCACACTGGGCCTAGTTGGAGTGTAGTTACACCATCAGAGCGTGCTGCAAACTCCAGCAGAGCATTAAGTGAAGTGTGGTATGACGACATCCCTGATGCATTCTCTCTGCATGGCTGGCTGGCTTAAACTCCTCTGTTTTTCTCCCAGTGTAAGGCTGAATGGTTAATAGAGTATGATAATAGTGTAGTGTTCTCTTGCACAGACAGTCAGCTCTGTGGAGGAGCTGCTAACCTACATACAGGGTTAAAAAGCTCTGAAGATGTTCCAAGAAGTAACATTAAGTAGGTTTGTGTTGTGTAGTATTTCCACGAGGACTGTACTGAGAACATGTTAGGGCTTATTCCATAACGCCTCACCGAAGAGATTAAATTTGCAAATCTGAGCCCTGAATGAGGCCTGTAGGAAGAAAACATGTTTTTGACATGAGCATTGAAAACAAATCAGTAGTACTCTAAATGAGGGGGTCCCAGAATCATGCAGTCCTGCATTTGTATTTAAAACAAAAGGTACTGTACCTTTTAGTTGTCTTTCTTAACCAGATATACACTAACCTGTTGTATGTTGCTGGAAATGATGCGATGGCGTAACATCTTCTAAAAGAACCAATCAAGTATTAGTATTCAACAAGCTGTGCTCCTAGCTGTGGGAAAGATACCCAACGAAAAATTCTGCATTGAACGAGATGCAAATTAAGATAAAAAAAAACATAAAAAAATATTTTGGCTTTTTCCTTTTATGTGTTGCCGTTTACCATTGTGTTGTCTGTCAGAAAAGTCCCATTAAAATGGTCTTTTTTATTTCCACCAGGGCTGGTTTGGAGAGAAGTTTGATGCCCCTCTGTTGAGTCCCAAGAGCCCTCGCAGCCCATTGGCACAGAGACACGGCCCTGGCCTCGCAGATGTCTTCCAGTATGATCAGTGGCTGGCTGTGCGACACGAGGCCACACTGGTGCCAATGCAAGAGGACCTGGCCATTTGGCTCACTGGCATGCTGGGTAAGTAAATGCATCAGTCATTACCGCAAGTGTAAACATCTCATTCAGTCTCTTTCAGTCTCTCTCTGACAGTCAGTATTGATGTGTAGGCAGTTGGGATGATACAATCATTTTTAAAGGCTTCACCCTTGTGGAACAGATTTTTTTTTTTGTGTCAAGCTTTTATTATTGTAATTTCCAGACTATTGGGTGAACCAGAATATAAGCCACACCCCTTTAATTTAACAAGAAAATAAAATTTGTACATATATAGGCCACACTTGTCTTTAAACCTCAGGGGTCCACATTGTAGCATGGAATATTTACATAGAAGGAAATTCTAACTTGTAACTTAATAATGCTTTTTTCCAAACAGTGCCTAGGACATGGCTGGTTACAGTAACTAGAAGTCATTGATCACTATTTTCATCTTCCTTCTGTGTTAAGCTTCTTGTTTACAAATAATCTGGGTTTTAGTCGACCTGAAACGGAATGTTTTGAAAATAGCCTCCAGGGTGGAATTTTTCTGAAGCACCGTTTCACTGTTGCAGTGTAAACTGTAAGCCAGAGTTTTCAGTGGCGTGTGCATTATACATTCATCATAGATTGGCCATACACGAGCTAGGACAACAACAACAACACTAACAATAGTGAATTGACTGTCTTTCAAGAAAATGTGCATCTGTTGCACCATTTCTGCAGTCAGCGAAGAATCATTCAGTTTATGAACCAAGATTGAGCATTGAGCTTGTTAGCCCATAAAACTCCATAATTTAGCTGCATCATTGTTTAAGCTGCAGGGTTCAAAGCGTGTGAAAAAAATAGCAGCTCATAGTGAAGAAAATACGGTACATGAGTCTCAAAGCTTAGTGGAAATGTACTGCTAAAATTACAAATACACACAGTATGTATTAAGGACAGCCGTCAGCTCAGAAACAATTGGAGCAAGAGCTTATTCTAGTGAATTGTGTCCTGCCAGCTTTTACTCTACAGGGTGAGTTTTTTTCTGTTTACTCCAAAAACTGTTTGTACATGATTGGTTGATTCTACTCTGACTGCAAACATGTTACAAACAAAAAACCCAAACAAGGCCCTGGCTGAAAATCCAGACTCTTGGGAGGAGATTATACATTTTTTATATAGGCTTTCAAAAATGATTTACTCTTCTGTACTTTTCTATTACATTTTTTTTGTCTTTTAATGTGTTCATTTATTTGTTGTACTTGATTAACTGTAGTTGAGTTCCATAAGTACATAAAATGAAGTTAATGTATCATCCCTGTGCATCTGTGAACCAGCACTGGGCTGTTGCATGCAAACAGTGTCTCCCTGGAGGCTTGGAAAATACGCAAGCACAATTGACTCGGGTGTCCCGTGTAATTGGATTTAGATGCTGTCATTTCCATCCAGTCTTTTGCAAAGCATAGAAACGGGAGTGGAACGAAATCCCTCATTTCATCTGTCTCCACCATTATACTGACATCTATTGTCCCTTAAGATACAATGAAGCACTGAGGAAACCAAACCTGACTGGAAACTCACCCCATTGTTGCCTGCTGAAGCACTTCTTTATTTGTTTCAGGAGAATTCTTGTATTTTTCCCATCAGGAATGTGGGCAGGTACAAACACTCAACTTGAGTTACTAGTAGCATGACCCTCTGACCTGTATCTCACATTTTTGGTCTTTTTTTCAAACTGTTTGACCTATATGATAATGAATCCTGAGGGACTGGGTGCTGCAGAAACAGGTGGCGTGCAGCGGGTAGAGTTTCGAGCCCTGAGGCTCATCCGTTGTAATGTGGGAAATAAACTTTTGTGGGGAAATCTTTGTCACTTAATGTTGTGGCTTTTGGATTGTGTTCTCGGTGAGAGTTAGCTTCACACAGCCTTTGTTGAGCTTCCTACAGCAATGATTTAAAACGTGAGGCCGTGGGAGAGCAATAATTTCAATGGGAGTCAGTGTCAGTCTACGACAAAAGACTGTGCAGAGAAAAACTGCCTATGAAAGCTAGGCTGTTATAATCTGCCTTATACCAGAGACTTGAAGAATTATAATAAAGTGATTTTGTCCTTGATGAGTAAAATACACTCCCTGGCCAAAAAAACCCCACTTGGATTTAATTAAATAAATAGGTACGGGTCTTTTATTGGGTATTTACTGCATGGGTGGTTATCTTTCAGCTGGCAACAAATTATTTAACCCCAGCTGATGCAATGGTTAACTTCTCATTTCTTAAACAACCATGGAGAGAGACACATCCTGTGCTCATGGAAAAGATTTTAGTTTGTTTTGGAAGGGTCAAATCATTGGCATATATCAAGCAGAGAAAACATCTTAGAAGGTTGATGCAGAAACCATCGTCTTCCAGGAAGAAATATGGCAGGAAATAATCACTTAAAAGTTTGGCCAGAACAAATCAAAGAAAAACAACAGTAGAACTCAGGAGTATGTTTAATAGTGACAGTAAGAGCATTTTCACACGCACAGTGCAAAGGAAACTCAAGGGATTGAGATTGGACAGCTGTGTAACCACTAATCAGTAAGGCAAACCAGAAAAAAAGCTTTAGTTTGCTAGAGGAGCATAAATATGGGACTTTTTAAAGACAGATTGGTTTGCAGCAGCTGATGTTTTATTTTCTTTCACTTTTCAGGGGAAGAGGTGAGAGCAGAGTTTTTCATGGAGGAGCTAAATAACGGCGTCAAACTCTGCCAGCTTATCGGCGTGCTGCAGACCAAAATCGCCGAGAGCTGCCCCTCTGCCCTCTGCAAGGTGAGTCAGACAGGAGGGATGGAAATAGCTCTGATGATCAGTCGAAAGAGCACCTCACACTTGGGCACACGCAGGAGGGTGAGCTCTGCAGGTCAAAAATGAATGGATCTCTAATTGAAATCAATGTAAAATAAATAAGAAATATTTACTTCAAAATTGCTTAAAGTTGAAGTGGTATGAACATTCATCCTCAAATTAATCCTGCTCTAAACCTTTAGCCCTTAACCTCATTAGCGTTGGAAGCCTGACTATATTCACAATTTAAACATGTTTACACAGATTTTGTAATACCCTTCCCTTTGGCAAATGTCGCACCAACAGTTTTGCAGCAATACTAACATGCTATTTTTTTCTGACAGCTATTCCCCACGAGGAAGGTTGCTTGTAAGCGGGATGCCTCTCCAGGTTCCTTCTTTGCTCGAGACAACACTGCAAACTTCCTGGCCTGGTGTCGTCACATCGGCATTGAAGAGACTTACCTGTTTGAGTCAGAAGGCCTGGGTAAGAGCTACAGTAGTAACCTACAATGCAGACTCTGTTTGTACTGCTAAACTACGAATTGACAGTGTTTCCTTTGAACAAACAGTTGTGATGTGTAAAACGCAAATAAAAACTGAATACAACCATTTGAAAAACTCATGAGCCCATATTTACACACCACTTCTGTTTGAAATTGGAGTTGTACTTTAAGTTCTTCTACTGCAACTCTCTTCAAATCTGTGCCTCAGGAGAATTTGACCACTGAGTTTTGTGGAAAAAAAACAAAAAAAACAGCATTGTTTGGGATTTGGCTGACCCTTGTTCATGTAGACATAAGCCTTGTTTGTTTCCAATGAATATCCCATAGTGACTTATTAAAAGCTGGACAAACCGATGCAAAGTCCTCGTGCAGAGGCAGGGAGCCCAAGTTTTACTTACCCAAGCAGATGTTTAACAATTATCTGGTAAATCTTTTATTCCAGGCGCTCAAAGTTTTGGAGAAACTTGGCTGTACCTGCCTAACACCTGCCAAGTCACGTTTTCTACTTGGAAACTATGCAAGTGATATCCTGAAGAGTTTTCCTGCATGTGCTTGGCCACTGTCTACTCCTTGGACAAAAGTCCTGCTGTTTTCCTCTGAATCTTTCAGCACTTTTAGCATGATCAGTTGAGTCCAGGACAATTTCGATAAGTTCAAACACTCACCATAGAAGTAAGTTATGACAGAGGAAATACAGAAAATACCTCAAGAGATCTTTTTCAATATTTGGCCTGTCATACAGACCTTAAAAATATTAATCTAGCCTCTAAGTCGACTGATATTTGGAACTCTGCAGCATTTGGTAACATAATCAAACAGACATACTGTGGCGCTAAGCCCCTGATATCTTTGTAGAGATCTGTTGTTTAAGACCACCTTCTTAATGGTTTAATAGGATCTGTAGAAGAAAGCAATTATCCTGAGAGCATTCAGCATGGTGCACCACCTCGACACATGCAACATCATCTGCTGCAAGAATGATCTCTGGGATTCTCTTTTTCAGCATATGTTTCTTCGAATAATTAAGTGGCCTTAATCTTGTAAGGTGGTATGGAATACTTGTACCCAAAGCTCTGTGCTCAACATCATCAGTCACCTAACCAACCCTCAGGAAAGAGGGGTACTATATGATATGAAAAATATATCCTGTCTTTCTACCTGTATAGTTGTATTTGGATATAACGCAGGCAGATATAGATTATAAAAAATAAGATACAAACCAAAATGTCCACTCAAAAGTTTGAAAGAAATAAATCTGAATCCACGTGTCAGAGCACAGGTGTGAACCCCCAGGGAGATGCATGATCTGATCTTCCACTAAACATACACATCACTGTCCATCATGTCATGTTTTTTAAGTCATTTCTTGTTTTTGATCCTAGAAAAAAAGCAGAAATGGCTTCTGCCACTAAAGATATTTTTTTTCATCTTAATTTTTTCCCTTCTTGTCAGTGCTTCATAAAGAACCTCGGCAGGTGTGCCTCTGCTTGTTGGAGATCGGCCGCATTGTCTCCAAGTAAGTGTTTGGTTTGATTGCAACTCCAAGAGTCTGTGTCCAGACTATAGGATAAAATTATACTTGATGATAAAACACCACGGGAAACAGAATTCATGGGATTTTTGAAGCTCATTTACAGGTTGTGTGTCCATCATTCAGGCTTTTCTTAAAGCAGGAAGAAGAGTTGAATTATTTGTTTTGAGCAAAACTTAGCGAAAGGAAAGGATTCGTTTTCTGCAAATTGTCAAGTTGCCAACATTATATGTGTTACATTCAGGTACCATCAAAAACTTAAGAATCTGAAGGTTACACCATTTTTTTTCCTTTGTAATCTTTGAGCTGTATAACCTGTCATCAGGAACGAGAACATGAACATAATTTCTGGCACAGAGTGCACCATCATGACTGCATGTTCACAAGCTTAAAGGATGACAATGACTGACTTATCGCATCAGTGTTACTTTGGAACAATTTGCATGAAATTTGCCTTCCCATGCTAATATATTTCCCACACATTGCAGCTTCTTAATGTGGCTGGCAAATTTATGATTTTGAAATGACACCTTTAGAGAGAGAGTACCTTTAAAAATCAGCTTTACCTTTACTGAATATTTTGTTGTTCAAAAGAGTTTGTAAACCCTACTGTTTGCTCGTCAGGTACGGTGTGGAGCCTCCTGTTCTGGTGAAGCTGGAGAAGGAGATCGAGCTGGAGGAGACTTTGCTGATGACAGAGGAACCGCCTCCAGCCGTCAAAACCTTCAGCGTGTGCTGCCAGCATGGCGGCCTCTACCAGCCCGGGGTGAGTCTTGACTGATGGCTTCAGTACACAAGCTGAGAGAGACCTCTGCAGTGTTTTGACACAGACTGAACATGAAACTTTGCACCTGGGGGCAGGAAGTCGGGCGTGAGAATGGCTTTAGTTATCGCCCCAAAACGCATGAAATAATGCAAAGCTGTCGTCCAACTTCAGTGTAGGTCACGTTTCTTTACTAGCAACAAACAAACAAGCAAGAAGAGGTGATGTAGGACCACAGCTGATCACGCTAACATCACATAGCTGGTGCATGTGCGACCCAGATAAAGGGGAGCCAAGATGGCGGCAGGTTTGCCGCTTCGTTGCCGCCCTACAGGGTCTGACGCATCAAAGCTGACCGTGTGATGCTCGTGTGGGCGCCCTGTGCTTCCCCGTCACACGTGACCTCCAGGCTCCAGAAGCATGCCGTCATGTAGCACAGAGATGAACTCTCTACTCATTTGACTACACAAAGTGTCCGTCAGCTGTGGTTACAACACTTTCAAAATAACTCCCATTGGAGCCTGGTTAACTCCCCTGTGGGCAGAATGAGTCTCTAACAATCCCTGAGTTTGAGGTTTTATTCCCAGAGTAGTCAGCAGGGCTAAAAATAACTGCCCCCATTGAAGTGGAAGTCAGTTTGGATTAAAGCGTCCACCGACTTGATGTTTTGTTTCTAAATTGAACTTTATTTTACTAGTTCACATAAGCATCAAACAGACAGTCATTAGATATTTTTGGTTCTGTGTGTCTCCATCGTCTCGTCTCGTCCCTGATTCACCGAGTGTAATTGCATCACTGCTCACTCACACAAGAAAACTGGAGGCTCTTAAATATATGTTCGGTCATTTGAGGTTACACTGAATTTTCCTCCAGCTGGAAGTGTCCCATCGTGTGTTCAATCCAATATGGCTGCCTTATGGTCTTTTGTGCTGTCTCTTGTAGGAGCAGGGCATGGACGACCCTCCCTGCAACTGCTCCAACAGAGTCTCCATTGAGTACCTGTCTGAAGGACGCTACAGACTGGGAGACAAGACGCTCTTTATTCGAGTGAGTGTCTTTAACACACACACACACACACACACACACACACACACACACACACACACACACACACACACACACACACACACACATATAAACACATATACACAAAGACACATGCTGTCCCTTTAGGCAGCAGAAGGCAGCTTGTGTGTTTTAGTCCAGGACAGCAGAAGTCTTAGGTCACCTCTTTTCCAAAGTGAATAAACTTGGTTATTAAACCTGAAGAAACATTGTGTCAAGCACTTGTACCTAAAAGAGACTGTGAAGACTTTCTAAGTGATCTTGAAAAGGTCTCATATGCTTGGTCATAATACCCAATTTAAAATGAGGTTCTCAGTGCTAGAATAGCTTATTTCTAAATGCTGAGTCTTAGCTTCCTGATCAGGACTGGTCAGGCTGGACTTGATTGGATAGAGTTAAGGCACGCCAAAGTCTCTGTTCACACCACGCCGGCTGACGAAGTTTAGCAGTCAGAAGAGAAATTTGTGTTTTTCTCTGCTGAAAATGACTTCTGTGATTTTGATCGTGGTTACAGTGTCTGACAGAAAAAAGACAGAAGAAAGAAACAGGAGAGTGATAGAGCATGACAGCAGACCTAAAGAAAACTGTTCCAATCAGAGCTGAGCTAGTGAGAAAAGTAGAGAAGGTCCAAAGTATTTTGCATGTGTGTACGTGTGCGTTTGTGTGTGTGTGTTTATCTGGCCTCAGATGATCCTGGAGAATTGAATCATCATAACTGACTTAAGCCCTAAACAACTGCGGAGTCCTTACGTGTGTCCGCGCAAACTTAATGAAATAATAACACAAGCACCCATTCTTCTTAAAGAAACTGATTTTCCCCTAAACTTAAGCCAAGAGCAAATTAAACCTGAGCAAACTAAAGAAACTGGGTGTTGTTTTTTTTTTTTGTCTTCTTGAAATTTTTTGTTTTTCTTATAATTCTTCGTCAATTACTCGGTTGATTCAAATTTCTTTTTCATGTGAGGGAAAGCAGTTTTTTTCAGCTTTATTCAGTCAAGGAGTTTAAAGGAGTTCAGTATACAGTACGAGTATAAATACTTTGTTTGTATCCTATTAAGTGTGTGGTCTGATACACACTGACAACGAGAACACAGCCTGCTGGCAGTGTCCTCTGTTTTTGTGTGTGTGTGCGTGTGCGTGTGTGTGTGTGTGTGTGTGTGAGATTTCTGGCAGGGATGTAGAGCATGCAGGCGTCTTCACTACATCTCTGGTGGCTGTGATTGGACACCAGTAAGCTTGTTACCCAACTGTTGTGGTCTGCATTAAGCGATTACATCATAATTACTGTGCACTGTGCCGTGCCAGGCCTGAGAACCAACTGATGGACTTGAAGCAGCTATTTAAGGAAAACGTCACTGTTGACTTGTGACTGTCTTAAGAGTTTCTTTAGAGTGAAAGGGAAGCCTTTATCTTTTGACCAAACTAACTCAGAAGTATTCCTTTCCTCCACAGATGCTCCATGACAAACACGTGATGGTGCGCGTCGGCGGCGGCTGGGACACACTACGTGGCTTCCTGATGAAGTACGACCCTCTGCGAGTTCTGCAGTTCACCACTCTGGAGCAAAAGATCCTCGCCTTCCAGAAAGGACCCCCCGGCCTGGGAGGTCAACACTGTAACGTGGCCCCACCCCCTCCACCTGACATGGACCCCCTCGCTGCTGTCAACAACCTCATCTCATCCTCGTCCTCTTCCTCCTCCACGTCATCATCCTCTTCTTCCTCAAGCTCCACCTGCAAGCCCGTGCACACTGCGAATCAGGCATGTCGGTCATACACCCCCTCACCTGCTTGCACCCCCACCCTGTCAAGAAAAGGTTCTATTGCAGCGCCCAAGAAAAACCTCCAGGGGACGTCACCATCCCTTAGGAAGCCCACCCAGCTGCCTCTCCCTGTCACCAGCAAAGGCTCCTCCTCCCTGCCCTCCACACCTGTTGGGGGTTCCTCCAAACAGTCGCCTAGCCCGGGGGGGTTACAGGGGGCGCAGGTCCCTCGCAGGGCTCTGACTCCTTCCGCAGCTCCATCCCCTACCCCCCCAGACTCTGGCGCCGCCTCCAAAGTGAATCTCAAACCATCAAGACGTGGCCCAGCAGCCCAGCCCAGGAGCCCCGTGTGCCCTGAGCCATCCTCCAAATTCCCCAAACCCTCCACCTCCCCCACCTCCTCATTTGTTCCTCGCCCAATCCCCGTCTCTAAAGATACCCGTCCCCCATCGGGCGCCAGCCAGCGTTTGCGCCGCTCTTGTTCTCCAGCCTCACGCCATCGTCTTGAGGCAGCAAGGAGAGCGAGATTAGCCCCGAGACCTGCAGGGGCTCCAATGAGAGTACCAATGTCAGCTCCACAGACCCGCACCCCCACCCCCAGCTCACAGGCAGCCTCCCCAGCAAGGAGAGTGAGAAAAGCCCCAAGACCTGCAGGAACTGTAATGAGAGTACCAATGTCAGCTCCACAAACCCGGACCCCTACTCCCAGCTCACGGGCGGCCTCCCCTGCATCCCAAAAAGCTACCTGCACCCCACCCAAGAGCAAAGAAGTCACAGCCAAAGCAAAAGCACAGGCCCCGACGAAAGCAGCTGCTACCCCACCACGCAGCACCGTTGCTGTCCCCAGGCAGGTCCCGGGGGAGAATACGNACACACACACACACACACACACACACACACACACACACACACACACACACACACACACACACACACACACACACACACACACACACACATATGTAAACACATACACAAAGACACATGCTGTCCCTTTTGGCAGCAGAAGTCAGCTTGTGTGTTTTAGTCCAGGACAGCAGAAGTCTTAGGTCACCTCTTTTCCAAAGTGAATAAACTTGGTTATTAAACCTGAAGAAACATTGTGTCAAGCACTTGTTCCTAAAAGAGACTGTGAAGACTTTCTAAGTGATCTTGAAAAGGTCTCATATGCTTGGTCATAATACCCAATTTAAAATGAGGTTCTCAGTGCTAGAATAGCTTATTTCTAAATGCTAAGTCTTAGCTTCCTGATCAGGACTGGTCAGGCTGGACTTGATTGGATAGAGTTAAGGCACGCCAAAGTCTCTGTTCACACCACGCCGGCTGACGAAGTTTAGCAGTCAGAAGAGAAATTTGTGTTTTTCTCTGCCGAAAATGACTTCTGTGATTTTGATCGTGGTTACAGTGTCTGACAGAAAAAAGACAGAAGAAAGTTAAACAGGAGAGTGATAGAGCATGACAGCAGACCTAAAGAAAACTGTTCCAAGCAGAGCCGAGCAAGTGAGAAAAGTAGAGAAGGTCCAAAGTATTTTGCATGTGTGTACGTTTGTGTGTGTGTGTTTATCTGGCCTCAGATGATCCTGGAGAATTGAATCATCATAACTGACTTAAGCCCTAAACAACTGCGGAGTCCTTACGTGTGTCTGTGCAAACTTAATGAAATAATAACACAAGCACCCATTCGTCTTAAAGAAACTGATTTTCCCCTAAACTTAAGCCAAGAGCAAATTAAACCTGAGCAAACTAAAGAAACTGGGTGTTTTGGGTTTTTTTTGTCTTCTTGAAATTTTTTGTTTTTCTTATAATTCTTCGTCAATTACTCGGTTGATTCAAATTTCTTTTTCATGTGAGGGAAAGCAGTTTTTTTCAGCTTTATTCAGTCAAGGAGTTTAAAGGAGTTCAGTATACAGTACGAGTATAAATACTTTGTTTGTATCCTATTAAGTGTGTGGTCTGATACACACTGACAACGAGAACACAGCCTGCTGGCAGTGTCCTCTATTTTTGTGTGTGTGTGTGTGTGTGTGTGTGTGAGATTTCTGGCAGGGATGTAGAGCATGCAGGCGTCTTCACTACATCTCTGGCGGCTGTGATTGGACACCAGTAAGCTTGTTACCCAACTGTTGTGGTCTGCATTAAGCGATTACATCATAATTACTGTGCACTGTGCCGTGCCAGGCCTGAGAACCAACTGATGGACTTGAAGCAGCTATTTAAGGAAAACGTCACTGTTGACTTGTGACTGTCTTAAGAGTTTCTTTAGAGTGAAAGGGAAGCCTTTATCTTTTGACCAAACTAACTCAGAAGTATTCCTGTCCTCCTTTCCTCCACAGATGCTCCATGACAAACACGTGATGGTGCGCGTCGGCGGCGGCTGGGACACACTACGTGGCTTCCTGATGAAGTACGACCCTCTGCGAGTTCTGCAGTTCACCACTCTGGAGCAAAAGATCCTCGCCTTCCAGAAAGGACCCCCCGGCCTGGGAGGTCAACACTGTAACGTGGCCCCACCCCCTCCACCTGACATGGACCCCCTCGCTGCTGTCAACAACCTCATCTCATCCTCGTCCTCTTCCTCCTCCACGTCATCCTCCTCTTCTTCCTCAAGCTCCACCTGCAAGCCTGTGCACACTGCGAATCAGGCATGTCGGTCATACACCCCCTCACCTGCTTGCACCCCCACCCTGTCAAGAAAAGGTTCTATTGCAGCACCCAAGAAAAACCTCCAGGGGACGTCACCATCCCTTAGGAAGCCCACCCAGCTGCCTCTCCCTGTCACCAGCAAAGGCTCCTCCTCCCTGCCCTCCACACCTGTTGGGGGTTCCTCCAAACAGTCGCCTAGCCCGGGGGGGTTACAGGGGGCGCAGGTCCCTCGCAGGGCTCTGACTCCTTCCGCAGCTCCATCCCCTACCCCCCCAGACTCTGGCGCCGCCTCCAAAGTGAATCTCAAACCATCAAGACGTGGCCCAGCAGCTCAGCCCAGGAGCCCCGTGTGCCCTGAGCCATCCTCCAAATTCCCCAAACCCTCCACCTCCCCCACCTCTTCATTTGTTCCTCGCCCAATCCCCGTCTCTAAAGATACTCGTCCCCCATCGGGCGCCAGCCAGCGTTCCGCGGCGAGAACAAGAGGTCGGAGTGCGGTAGCAGAACTCCGTCGTTCCTCTCGCTCTAATCGGGGCTCTGGACGTCCCCGAGGTTACTCTCATGGTTACAGTCGAGGTGTCTGGGCGTGGGGGTGGGGGTCGAGTGTCCGTCGGAGGGGTCGTTCCTCTCACTCTTTTCGGGGTTCTGGACGTCCTTGACATTACTCTGTACCAATGTCAGCTCCACAAACCCGGACCCCTACTCCCAGCTCACGGGCGGCCTCCCCTGCATCCCAAAAAGCTACCTGCACCCCACCCAAGAGCAAAGAAGTCACAGCCAAAGCAAAAGCACAGGCCCCGACGAAAGCAGCTGCTACCCCACCACGCAGCACCGTTGCTGTCCCCAGGCAGGTCCCGGGGGAGAATACGGGCCCGTCACTCACCAGTAGAGCCAATCAGAAAGCAGCAACTACAGCAAAACAAGCCCCAAGCAATAACCCTGACAAAGCCAAGTCCACTTTAAAACCTGAACTGTCCCCAGGAGCGGCCCCACCCCTGTTGAAAACCAGCCCTAATGTCAAAGCTACGAAGACAGAGCCGAGCGTACGTAAGAAGATCCCACAGTACATCGGCAAGAGTGAGGAGCCTTATTTTGAAATGATCACCAGGAGGAAGCAAAGAGCCTGACTGGACTGTCAGGTTATGTCTCTGTGGAAACTAACCCAGACCACAAAGCTTCGTTTTTGACCAATGTTTTGCTCCAAATGAACTAACCGGTTTGGTCTATGTGAACTAAGTTAAAGTAGTTATTTTTATTTCTTTTATCCTAAAGGGTCAAAGAGGTGGAGCTTTGCGTGTATTCTCTTCGAGGTGATTCAACGGTAATCCCCTTTGAAGATCAGCTCCTTTAACTGCTCAACACTAAAATTGCACAATGTTTACAGCCTCGTCTGTTTTTAAGCATTACCAGTCATGGTTTTTGTATAGATAACAAAATAACAAAGCTCATAATAAAATTCATATTCAACACTAACCTCAGCATTTTTTAGCTCAGTGTATGACAACAGGACTCAGCCATGACTCAGCGAAATGCACTTAGGTGAACTTTAGCAGGTCAGTTTTTACTCGTGAAGCAGCTTCTAAGTCCTGTTCTCTTCAGCATGTTACCAAAGTTGTGAAGACTTCAGTGACACAACTGGAACTCTACAGATTTGACTTTTTCCCCCATTGAGAGTAAACTTTCCACTGGTGGAGGGTCGGACGTAAATCTTGTCTGATTTTTATAGAAATAAATCAAAGTGGGGGGGAGCAGACCTTCCTTTCATGTGCCTTCATCAGAGATCTTGTTCCTGAGCGGCAGTAGAATGTACTAGATGATCGGGTGGTGGACAGTGGGTAATTTGGGGGATTTAATTTTTTTTTTTTTTTAATTGCACAGTACGTACAAGCACTCAAGCCTCTCTTTTCTCAGAGTCGCAAATGAACTACTGATCAAAACGCCTCTTTTTCTTTTGAACAGGAAATCCTTTTAGAGCTTCTTGGTATAGACTTTTTATATGGTTTCTAAATTTTCTGTGTATTAAATTCTAGTTTTCTATGTCATGTTTGTGGATATAAGTGTGTGTGAGTATGTGTGTGTGCAGTAAATCTATATTCTAAGTGAGGCTTTTTTTTCTTGTTTGGCACTTTACAGAAATCGCTGTTTTTGTCTGAATTTGAATGTTGATACTGTTGATAGTGTTCCAGCTACCTGTCTGTCATCTGATTAATAAATGGAAAAGTGTTTTAAAGGTCAACTCAGCTGTGTTATATTTTTTTATTGTTCAACCCTCTGTGCCTACTACAGCTGCATCTAAATAGGTTTGTTTACAACCCCACTTCTGGTGAAGTTAGGAGGTTGTGTAAAACATGAATAAAAGTAGGAAACAATGATTTGCAAATCTTGTTTAACTCATATTCAACTGAATACAACACAAATATATTTATTGCTCAGCCTGATACACTTTATACTTTTTTTTGTTGTTTGTTTTGCAAATATTCACTTGTTTAGAATTTATGCTCGCAGCACGTTCCTAAAAAGCTGGGACAGGGGCAAAAAAAGTTTAATTGGAAACAGGTGAGTGTCATGATTGGGTATAAAAGAAGCATCCCCGAAAGGCTCAGTTATTCAAGAGAAAGAATGAGGCAAGGTTCACTACTTTGGCAACAACTGCGTGAGCAAATAGTCCAACAGTTTAAGAATATTGTTTCTCAAAGTACACTTGCTAAGAATCAAGAGATTTCATCATCTACTTTCCATAACATCTTTAAAAAACTCAGAGAATCTGGAAAAATTTCTGCCAACAAAACCAACACTGAATGCCCGTGACCTTTGACCCCTCAGGCGGCGCTGCATTAAAAACCTACGTCATTGTGTAAAGGATATTAGCACGTGGAGTCTGAGACACTCCAGAAAACCATTGTCAGTTAACACAGTTCATCACTACATCTACAAGTGACAGTTCAAGTTCTACCTCGTGAAATAGGAACAAGTAAATCACAAAAGATAAAAACAAAAATTTCTTGAAGAATGAAGACTATGCAGACTTTGTAAGACTCCAGCTCACAAAGAAATTATCTGAAGACTTTATTTCAAAAACACCTGGTCAACAAAAAATGACAAAATATGAAGGTCGTGGGACAGTAACAATTTGAATAAAAGGTACTTGTGTTTTTGGACAAGTGCTCAGTTAAGAAACCCAAAACTACCTGTTGCCTCAAGTCCTAAAACCAAAGCCTGGAGACAGATGGGCAGCAACAGCCAGAATATGTCCCTAAGGTTATCAAGTGTCACCTCCTGACACTGGTGCTACATTAAGTTGGGATGTTACTGCCATTTTCTATTCATAATATATGCTCAGAATTTAAGTTTTGGTGAGTACATTAATAGCATACAGAATTCATATTTTAGAGTTTGATATTTTAACTATATTGGTCATTTTATTGGTTCTACTGTCGTTGAATCAAAAATTTGAGTAGTTTCTTTATTTCTGCCCCGGAGTGGATTAAAGAGGTATCATGAGACTGAAAATTAAAGTGAAACAACAAGGGTACTTTCAGCCTCTACCTGGGCCGATGACAGCTCTCTGGTTGATCCAGACCAGAGCTCAGGCTGCAGCCTGCGTCCTGAGAGGAGAAAAGAAGGAACTGGCATAGTAAGAGATGTTTTCAGTCATTTCTGCTCCCAGTGTGAAACATTTTCAACTCATCTACATCTACCGACTCCACTCACTGTCCTCTCTGGTTGTCTGCTGGGATTATAGCATGGTTTAACTCTGCTGCCCTCTTGGGGGGTTAAATGGATATTACATGAAGGTTGAGGTAGATCTGCTGGTCATTTTGTGTACAACCACAATTCTACCAAAGTTGGTAAGTTGTGCAAAATGGTAATGAAAACATTACACAATGATTAACAAATCCTATGTAACCTGTATTTGCAACCTGCAATTGAATACACTACACCAGTGATTTCCAACCTGTAGGTCGGGAAGGTATTGCAAGTGGGCTGCCAAATAATTTCCTAAATTTTCCTAAAAAAACCCCTTTTTTGTGAATTTGTTACTGCTCATACAAAGAGGATTTAATTCCCTTCCTTTTCTCCCGCATTATTCTATCCTATCATGAAAACTATACAAGCCCAAGATAAAAATAATTATTACTCTTAACCAACGTGTTATGTAAAGAAGAGCTTTTTGTAAAATATTCATTATTTATACAAAGGTCTCAGAGAAGCTGAAGAAGTTAATGCATTGAAGTTAAATGTTTGGGATTCATTCTCAATTTCTCCAGGAAAAAAGGGAGGCAAGTTTTACCTTTAGGCATTTATTAAATATCAAAACAGGTTAATTAAAAAATTACATTTGACCTACTTTTTACAGACAGAAGTGTGCATGTTTTTCAGGATTCTTTAAAAAATGTTATGAGACCAGAAAAGTTCAGTGGTTAAGTATAAAAACATATGAACAGATGTAAAACTGAAGGTTTCATCAGCCGACTGTGCATTGTGTCTTAAAGCTGAGAGTGAAACCCTGAGATGTGGCACACAGCTGAAGAAACAAAACATTCAAGATGTTAACAGACAATCATCAAGACACAAGCCTAAAAAATTAAATATATTAAAATTCAGTGTGCAAATTACACAAAACTGACCCAACTTGATCACAAACATACAAGTTAGCAAGAGAGAAGCATTGCTTCAGATAATTCTTTTAATGTAAAGACCAAGTAATCATGTTTATTTCCTGGATGAGTTTGTTTTCTTTCTATTTCATCTCCTACATCATCCCATTACTGACCTGGGCAGCTCCATCATGTAAATCTTGGATTAAAGGCACGAGAAGAGTTTAGTCTTAAAAATCAGCACATTGATTTTATCTGTTAGATTTGAGAGTTTTTTCTGTCTTTGATCAGCTTAAAGCTTAACTGTGCTCCATCAAAAGTCTGGCAGGGGATTCAATTAAATAATTTTTAAAACAAACAAACAAAAAAAGGTGCACATGAGACGCTGTACAACAAAATCATAGGCTGTACACCTAAAGTGGGTTAAAACTTATCTGTTTCATATGTTGGTTTGTGAACTACACATTTAGAGCCTCAGTTTTTAATGTGTGACCGTGGATATCTTTGTTTTATTTTTTCAGCTGATCATCATTATTCAGAACTGATCATATCAAAAGGAGTCACACCTGATCCTGAATAAGAGATTGCAGTGGTAGAAGATTGTGATTAGTATCCTGCATAATTTTTTTCTCTAAATGGATAAAAGTGATACTGTATTAAATAGGAAAAACAAACAATGGAGCTTGAGACCATAAAAAATATCAGTTCAAATCACTTTTCATGTGCAGCAAGCAGCATTGTTATGTTGAAATATGAAGCATGTCCTGAAGTGTTACGGCTGCAGTTACAGTCATTTCTGTATTCATATGAATGTTGAATCACAGCCATTTGATTTGACTGACAGGTAGATGCATTTTTGCCTTGAATGACAGAAAGTCTGAGTGACGTCCCTGGGACTACATTCATGTTTTATACAAACATACCACTTAACCAAACATCTGCAGTCAGCTAGACTTCTTAGACCCCAAAGCTCACGTCCAACCTCTAGACAAACAGTGCATTATCAGTTAATTTTTCTGCATCAACACAGATAAAATGCTTCACTTTGTAAGCCTTTAGTCATTTGAGAATTTAGTGCAAAGAGCAAAAAGAGCAGATTCAACAGCAGACACCATGAGGCACATTTGAGTTAATTAAAAAACACATCAAGAGAAAATTCAGAAGTTCTTCTTGCTTTCAGTGATCATTCAAATGTCTTTAAGTGTTAAAAAAGTGGCTTTCAGTCCTGGTAGAAAATGTTTAACAGATTGAGAACCACCTGAAAAGTGTCAGTGATCCAACCCCCCCTCAGTGCTGCTTTTCTGTTGAAGCTTTTCAATCAGCTGATCTTAGTTTAAGTTCCAGCAACGACGAGGTGAAACATCTCTGCAGACCAACAAAGCTCTCTGGATTCCTTGTTACCTGGTGGTCTGAGTCGCCTCCACTTAGCCAAAATAGTTTCCCAGAGAGGGCCCAGCAGTGCCTGTATTAATCCCTCTGTGTGTGTGTGTGTGTGTGTGTCTGTGGTTCAAAGCAGCAGAGGTGTGTGTTCTCCAGCCGGCGCACTCCTCTTGGTGAGCTGCCGTGCTCGGGCCAGGATGCGGTTCGGCAGTGAGGGAAAGTGGTGGCTTGGATCAAGTACGTTGGTTTTGCGGCGCTCGCGCTCCTGCAGCCACATGATGTACGGGCTGGGCGGGAAGAACGGACGAGAGCGCTCCCTGTAGAGCTGCAAGACCATGCCCCCAACGCCCAGGACCACCCACACCGTGATCATCGCGTAATCTGAGCGAGACACAAGAGGAGACGAAAAGGTTTGAGGGAGATGATATCAGAGGTTTAGCTGTGTAGAAATGTGATTTTACTCACCAATAGCTTGGAAGGGCACATCAGTGAATGCTGGGCTGAAGTTGCTGTTGAGTAAGCGTTTGAGGATGTTCAGGGTGATGTAAGAGAGGCTTGTGTAAACGTAGGCGTTGATGGCCAAAATGACGGCGTATGCACCGACAACACCGCATGTCATGATGTTCCCCTGTGAACAAACCAACAAAAACCATCAGTCTGAGGCTCAAATGAAGATCATTTTGTTCTTCTCTGGGTTTTTCATTCTAGATTTGGAGTTCTGAAATTGTAATATCACTATCTATGTCCTCAGCAACTTGAGATGCTCTGACTCCTCCAGATAAATTGTGATGTTTTGGTGCTGATATCTGCAGCAGACAAAGGGGTGTGAAGCATAGTGTAGGAGCGTTTCCCCCTTGGGTATAAATGTTTGAGTGTCCCCTAGAGTTAGACAATTCAACTAAATCGCAGTATGACCTGCTGCAATATTCTAATCACAGACAGTGCAATATTCCTTCAACCTGAAAGGTATCAAAATACTAGATATACGTTTGCGCAGTAGATGTTTTATGCACTATGCCCGTGTGACTCAACCCTGCTGAACCAAAGAGCCAAACAGTTGAAAACTACCTTCGCAAGAGAAACAATCCAAGTGGTCAAAAGTGGCAATAATAGCAAGAAGTTGCCATGTAACTAAGATTAAAGTGGAAAAAATGGCCAAAATAGCAGCAAAAATGAATGAAATATGGAGGAAAACTTCGAAAAAAGATCAGAAAGTAGCAAAAATTGTCCAAAAGCAGCAAAAAGGAGAAAGTAACTAAAATAAGCACAACGCAAGAAGCAAAATGGTGTTGGTATTTGGTACAGGCACTAAATACGGTGTTTGCATTACAAGTAAACATCAACATTTCAAGAAATAGAGGTTTGAAATAATTCATACTCTGTATAGTTAGTGAAAATTTAGTGTATAATTATTATATATGATGTCAGGGTGTCACTTTCTGAAATGGGTGAACAAAAACATTGAATTTCTTTCATGAGATTGTAATTTTTAAGAATTACCTGTACATGCAAAACCCCTTTTTTTTCTCCCCCATGTTTGCATTTTTTTAATACTCAAAATAAGAATAAAAAAGAGCATCCCATTGAATTTAGCAAGTAGTATCAAATTTGCCATATGAATCAAAATAGCTGCGGCAGTGTTACCACAGAGAGACCAAAAGAACACAGGAGACTTCACAGTAGAGGGCGCCAGAGAACAGAGCCTGAACTATAAACAAACGTGTGTGTGCACTTGTGTGTATGTGTGTGTGGCTGTTTGTGTTAAATCAGTTACCTCTCTCGGCCAACGCACAAAGAACAGCGGAACAATGACCATAATGCAGCAGAACGTCACCCAGAAAACCACGTCAGAATGCCTGAATACATCAAGGTCACCTAAAAAATATGAAACAAAAACAAGTTTTATAACTTTCTGCTGACATTCAAAGTTATTTTTCCCAGTTTGGCTGCCTGAAGGACAGCAGAGTGTGTTGTTCTCACCCAGAGGAGTGAAGAGGATGGTTGCTGCGAGGAGGAAGCCCAGCATCAGACCAACCACGACAATACAGGCCATGACTGAACCAAAACGCCACCAACTCATTACCAGGAGAACCCCGCCCACCACGCCAATCACTGCTGACAACGCCAGACGGACTGCACAGACAAGAAGAGTTTGTTCGAGTTGTTACAGTATAAAATATTTCATATATTTCACATATTTCATAGTGAGAAAAGCTTCAAAGAAACAGATATAACCATTACAGATGCTCACAAAACAGAAAAAAATAAATACACTTCTTCTTTGGGTTACATTTTTATCATCTGCTTCTCTGTAAACTGATGAAGCCATTGTTAACACTTTTAACATTAAACTCCTTTTTTGGGGGGAGAGTGTCTCAAAGAATGTCTCAAAGCTGGTCTCTATGTCTGACTGTGGGCGTGAGAGTTTGAGGGGGTTTATGGGCAGTGTGTGTGAGAAAGACCCAGTAACTTAATTAACCAACAAAATGCTTTAAAAATGAACAAAACTTACTGTCATAGTCAAGTTTTGTTGTCCTTGTGAACGCCACGAAGGAGAAAAATGCCACGAAGCTGAATCCCATACAGAACAGCTCTGCAACAGATAAAAAGAGAGCACAGGAAATTTAAAGTCAGGTACTGTAATCAAAGCAGGTCAGACAGATTCACATAAACATGGTTGATGCGCCCAAAAAGAAAAACAGCTGAGAGATGCGTTTGAAGACACAAGCAAGATGAATTTGCCCGTTGCCGTTTCAGATGAGTAGTAGGACTTAACAATTTGCAAAATATCTAATTGTGATTCTTTTTACCAATATTGCAATAGGTACTCCTCAAAAACTAGAATATAATGAAAAAGTTGATTGATTTTGGTCACTCAGTTCAGAAGTTCAGAGAGTAAACTCCAGATATTATAAAGACTCATTATACAAAGAGTGAATTTTCAAGCCTCTATTTCTACTTCTTGCCATTTTTGCCACTTTTCAGCTCTTATATTGTTTCTCTTGCAAAGTTAGTTTTCAATGATTTGGCTCTTTGGTTGAGCAGGGTTGAGTGTATCTGGTTCACACACATTCCAGGTCAAAAAAAAATTGCACTATCTGTGATTGGAATAATACAGCAGGACATATTGTGATTTAATCTCATTTGAAATGAGCTCGCCTGCTCTAATGAGTGGCAAACTGGAGTCATCATGGGTTCAGTTTGTAACAAATATATTTGTGTGTCATGTGAGGACGGCCAGCACCACACCCAGATAGCTCAATTTATTATGTTCAATCACTAAAAAGAAACAAACAACGGATCAGTGAAAGAGGTTCACACGTCATCACAGACGTCACAGTTTTGACAAGTTTCTAAAAGGCTCGTGACCTCTGACCTCTGCTGATCTTCTTTTACCTTTTTCTTAATGATTCCTCTGCAGCCTCTGAACTGGAGGAAGAATAACAACCATCAAACCTGTGATTCAATTTGAATTTTTCATAATGAAAGCAGCTCCATCCCAAGGACATTTGTTGATAATGACTGCAAAACAATTCTAAGCAGGACCGCTAAAGCACGTCACCGGCTCTAAGCCCATTTTTATGTCTCAAGTTATCCTAATTGGATAGTCTAACTTGTCACTGAGATTTTATTACTGATTCAGAATTATTCAATTCTTCAAAGTGGAATTAGTAGAAGCTTTTTGATCAAATCTGACAAGCACTAAAGTGCTTTATCAGACTCATAGTTTCTTATTCCAAGCATTTTATCCTTTTCATCTCCTCTCATATTAAAAGTACTCAGTTTCCTGATTAATCTTAGACCACAGCACAGCAATCATGTGTTCTCCATACACCCCAAGAACAAAGACAGTAGCATTTTCTCATCATGGGAACTAAAATGAGTCATTTCAACTGTTGAATAATTCTGTTAGATCCCCAGGATGGTATTTGACTTGCAAATGAGTTTGTCAAAGAAACGTGTTTGCATCAGATTAGCTCCTTCTTTAGGGAAACAAATCTCCTTTCTACAACAAATACATTTGATCTGTGCTGCTTATTGTAAGCAGGTTAAGATGTTTTTCTCTGCGCATTTGAGGCTACACAGCTACTTCGTGACAACTTCACAAGAATTCAGGCCTATTCCCTGCAGACCGAGAAAATAATTCTTTGACTTCATTTTTTTCCTCCTTTTGCTTGATCAAGGAATATTTTGTTGGTGCCAAATAAGGAAAACAAAGCACACATGTTTACCTCTTAATTATTCAGATGCATCATGGATCACACCAAGAAGAGCATCCCCTCTTGACCCCCTCCCTAAAGGCCTGAACCATGCACCTACATGGACACTTTCAAGCATCTTTTTAATTGACAAAACTGCTCTCATTATTTCAACTTCTGTTAATGACATGCTTCTTTTAGCCTAGAAGTTCAATCCCTTTCAGCCTTACAGTTATATCTATTCTAAATATTTCAACCAACAGAAATTCTAAATCTTAAAAAGTGCGTGTCTTGTTTAGTGGAAAATAATCTTATTAGACTACTGTCACCGAAACAGGAAAATTTCCTCGTTTAGTTTCTTTACAGGAACTGCAAGAACTGTCCATCAGAAGTGGAAAGCAGCAACACCATTGGCCAAATCGTTGGTGTTTCTGCAGCTTTATTGTCTCTAGTTTCTCATGCCGTGAATGGCAGATTCTGCCGTTTCCTTCGTAGCATCCTCAGCCACCAGCGTATGAATGGGACAAGTGGTGTAAAATCACCAGGGTTAGGAAAGTGAAAAAAATCAGACATTCTTACCTTTGATTACAATAATTTCCTTTTGAAGCAATAAATTCTTCATTAAGTGCTTTCCTTTGTTTCGCTTTTGAAGTTGACTCTTTACTGAAACATGAAACTGGGTACCACTTTCAAAACAAACAATATCACACTAAAAGATGTGAGACAATTCTCACCAATTTTGAAGAAACGATGTCCGAAGAAGCAAACAAACAGGCCTGCCAAGCCAGTGATGGTGAAAAAAACCTTTGTAGATATTTTTCCTGCAAATAATCAGATTTTAAAAAAGAAACATTGAAGTCATTAACTGTGTTCAAAGCAAAGAGGCAAAAGGTCAAACTTTCTTTAATAGCATTTGCAATAAGCCCCTTGCTACATCTAAAGGAGGTTTATAAACAATTGAGGGCAGACACTACAAACAGCAAATACTCCCTATTTTATATTTGTACACAGTTTACCAATCCAACTAATCTATATCACAAACAACTAAACATAAACCTTTATTTTATCCAGAAAGGAGCTCACCCAAAGTTTGGCAGCCATCTAAAGTGGAGGCGAAGCTGCAGGCGTACGTGTGGACGGGGACATAGGAGGCTACAGTGTTTAGCAGAGGGTCTCTAACGACAACAGAGTAGATGACGCCCTGACCGGGAATGGAGTTAAAGACTGCAGAGCTAACGTCTGATGAGAACAGCGTCATCATCTGCAGACAGATAAACAGGCAACATCACTGTTACTGCTCCAATAGAAAACAAAGAATTATCCCACGGTGTGTGACCTTTCTATATACACATACCCGTTTGCCATTCTCCACCATGCCGCGAACGTCTGCAACCTTCTGGATGCCACGGAAAAGGCTGAGTTCTGATTGGTCGTTCTCAGGCAGAAAGTACTGGTAGACATCGTACTGTAGCCGCCAGCGTGTGCTGGGCTCTGTCGATTCATCACAGGGTGGAGGATCTTCACCCCTGACGGACAGAGAGAAGAATCAGAAATTAGTAAAAGAGTTTTCACACACAGTGGTGTGAAAGCAGAGTGATGTGCAGCTTTACTACAGAAAGTCCTAGAAAACGCTTCAAAATATAAGAATAAAATGAAATGCATGTAAACCAACGATGCAAGACTTAGGATTTCTGGCCACATCCAATATGCTGGTAGTATAACTAACTTAGCTGATATCCAGTATCCAATATTTTACAACTCATATAGCTGATTAACAACATGCTGATATTTTTTTCACACAACTAACTGCAGAGATCATCAACTCTCTTCAACCAGTTTCCTATCCTGCAAATACTGGTAGGTTCTCCTCTATTTCTCCTCTAATATTAAAGCATGATGGTAAAGAACAAACAGGACATAAAACTGAATTATCTTGAAATGTTGTGCTTGAAGCAGGGTAATACAAACTGAGAGAGTCAACAAAATAAACCCAAAAACAGCGAAAAAAAAAATACTGTAGATGTGACTGAGAATTGTATTTTAATTTCTGGTTAACAGCCTGACTTTTTGAATGAAGTTTGCTTTGTTAATGCTGCTATCTGTCCAAGATGGGTTATTTTGCGCATGAACTTTCCCTTTATGGTGGTAAAAACTGTCTACATTGAGTAAATGTCTCTTATGGATCATCAAAACAGTTTTCAACTCAATTTGATTTGCAACACAGAGAAAGCAAAAAAAAGAGAGGGTGGAGAAAGAGAGTGGGTAGATGTGAGACAGAGAGTATGAGAATCATTGGTGTGAAACTGACGGTCCGCTTCTTGTGTAATTCTGTGTTTCTGTGGTTTATCAGTGCAGAGATGTAGAGCTGAGTATGTGCTGAGCAACGACTGATGTGATAAAGACATGACAGCAGTCTCCCATAAACGTGCTCATGTCTCATCTTCTGCATGTTCTGAGTCACCATAAAAACCTGCTCTGAGTTTTAACACAGGTTACACTGACAGAAGCAGAGCTTTTTGAACTTTTCCTCTCTCAGATTCAAATCAGAGATGCTAACAACACATTATCATATATAGAAATACTGGAATATTTATGAAGACAATTTCTCCTGTAATTCCTTCTTCATCATCTAGTGTTACACAGGCTCAGGATAAAACAGCCTGATTGTTATTTATTGTGAAAGGTGTGGTTTCCATGTGATCTGCTCACCTGACACAATAATAACTCACAAAGCCAGACATGCCAAGCAAGTTTAACCTGAGATGACATGACTTAAGACAATCCCCAAAGGCACAAAAACCAGAAGCTTCCATCAACTCTGAACTGATTTCAGAAAACGTGTGTGCACGCGGGGGAGTTTAAATACAATTCCAAAAAGTTTTACTCTTTCATGATTCGTCAGGTGGAGAACAGTGAGGTCTACTTATGCTGTGGTGAATAAAATAACATGCACTCACTATCTGTTATTCCATTTTACATTTATACCATGTCCATCCTGATAGCACAAGAGTTTTATTTTGTCTCTCTGGTACCCCAATCTGTTATTTCCTGTTTTGCTATATTGTATATCAGATAACCTGATGTTGTAATCCTCCTCCTTTTCATCTTTGTTTCCTGTAGCCCAAAAACAACATACGGTGTAAGAAAGAACTGAAAACCTTTAGCAAACAGACAGAAAACTTTCCTCTTTTCGAGGACCCCTGCAGATAGACATGCTGAAACAGAGGTGTTAGCACAACCACAGACGGGCAGGAAATGATGGCATAAGTTGGTGTGCCCCTGTTTATCTGCCCTTAAGACAGATTTACAGAAAAGAAACTCTTAACCACAGTAGAGGAAGAGGAAGAGGAGAAAACAAGGAGTAGAGGAAGTAGTTATATCATACAAAGCACACAAACTGTAAGACAGTTAGTTGGAAACCTTCCTGGTTGTTGCTGACTTCAGAAGAACAGGCTGAGCAGGAAGTTGAACTGGTGATACCAGTGTGTTGTGTTTGTTACCTTTCATATCCTAAATTTGCTGGTGCAAAGCGGATCGTGGTCTCATACAGGTTGTAGTGGATGTAGACGTTTGGGTCGATGTCCAGGTTGAACTCTGTGTTACAAGCTCCAGGGACTGGATCTAAAAGACAGCAGATTCATATTAGCTCCTGTATGGAGTATTCAAGTACAACAGGACACAGAAAAGGTCTCCTGGGCCTTTTTGATCCCTGCTGTGTCATGATGACTTATTGTAGGAATGTTGTAACACACTGGAGAATCTTATGAGCGGCTACAGCATGCACAATCAGTGACAGTCTGCACGGACTCTAAACAGAGAAGCTTTCTGAGGCTGTTGCAAAAGGAACCAAGCTTTGGTTTTGCTGAAGCAAGTTGGAAAAAACTGTTGCTGCAACTTCCTTATTTCTGAATCCTGATGTTGAGCGATGTTTTACGAGGCCTTAAGTTAAGGCCAGCAGTACCTGTGCTGGAGTATGGGAGGATGACGCCAGTGCCAGCCACAGAATCACCGTTTGAAGACAACAGGAACAGAGAGAGGGCGGTTTGGCCAGGAAGCAGAGGAGACAGGAGCCCTGCGTCCACTGCCGTCACCGAGAGACCCAAGTCTGGAACCTGCAGCAAATTCGATGTCAAATTATCAACAGACATACAAAATGTACTAAAAAAGTCTCACAAAACCCTTAAATACCAAGAAAACAAGGTCAACTCTGACCCATCATGCTTGCTTGTAAGCTTAGGATTTGGTTCAATTCTTGAGCGACTATTAGATCAAGCTCTACAGAGCAGCCTCATTTTTGCAATTTTTTTATTTCTTTGCTGAACCATGGATGCTGAACTGCTGTCTTTACCTTCCCTCCAGGGTTTAAAGTGCTAGTGACAGAGTAAGATAAAAACAATTTTTTTTCAGGGTCAGTTTAGTTGTCTGACACCCGTCTCATTTGTCTTAATAATGGAGGAAAAGTAAAGCAATGAGAATGTAAATATATTTCCTCCTCTACCATGAATATTCATACAAACTTCAAAAGCAGTCACTTCAGAATGACAGGCGTTAAGATATTCAAGCCCAGATGTAAATGAGGGAGAGACCACCTGACATTCTTCAGGGTGTGCTGCTAACATGGTTTAAACTATAATCTAGTATGAGCAGGACTGAACCTGCATACCTTCATGCCTTATTGTGAGTTAGCTATGTTGGGCTCTGTGGCTTTTACATGCATGCACATGTTATTCAAGACACTTATCAAAATAAAAACATTTAGATGACTAAACAGGTCCTGAAGAACCAACGGGCTGATGGAAATATGGTACAACTGACGCGAGGATGAGACAATGGTCCTCTTGCAGTAACATCGGGAAAAACATCCCAACACTCAGCTCTTTGTTTCATGGATTACTTTGTCTTTAACCCACACTGTAAGGCTATATCTGAGGATTATCTTTCAGCGTGGTCCAGACTCAAAGCAGTGACATTTACAAACAGCTGAGCTTATGATACAGCTCGTGAGACTGTGGTGACTTAAAGGTCAACAGATTGCTTGTGTCCCATATTACCTGGAATATTTATCTCAACTAATTGTGTTAGATGCAGACAAACTCATAATAAGAACTAATTGATTCTGGGAAAAGTTCAAGTGAGTCGAATGGTTCACATAAGGATCTGCTTTCAGGATGTGATGATGTTAAATATCCCTTTACCAACATCAAATTTAATCAGAGCTTGCAACAATGAAAACACAACAATCAAGTCTTATAACCACAACTTTGGCCTGATATATTTTGATATATCTCCATATGAGCCAAACTTCTGTGGTAAAAGGGTATTGTAGTTTTCTTCTATAAGCAATCAACGTGTCTGCAGCTGGAAAAGACCCTAACAAACACACTATTTACTCCTGTTGAGGAAATGTTAGCTCAAAAGTAAAATGCCAGGTAGCTACTTGAATTAGTATTATCCCTCAGTGGATGACATGTTTTACAATAATGAACATCTCCAGTGTAGGGGTGAATTATAAAATATTTGTTCAAAATAAAGAAATATGCAATTCTTTTTGCAATACGTTGTTCTCATTTGGTTTAAAACTGGCAAGAGGAACTCACACAGATGATATTGACTGTTGAAAAAGTGTGAGAAACACAGAGATGAACTTTGGTTAAAAAATCTTAAGCTGGCAGAATGAGTTTGAAACAGAATGAGTCACAGTGACACAGTTCAGCACATCCCGAGCTGCTGAACTCTAGATTCAAATGAATTGGTTTGATAAAAACAACAGCAAAAGAGTTATCCAGTAAAAAAGACTGTTTCCTCCCTGTGCTTAACAGCCTGATGTCATTGAAAACATGGAGAAAGACCTCGCCTAGGGTTTGTTATCTTTATAGTGCAGCTGTCAGGATCTGTTCTATCTGTTACTGCTCCTCTCTTTTACATATTTAAAACATCTAATTTAAGCTTTAATTTCACCCTGTTACTGTTAACTGCTGGTTGATGCTGCACCCTCTATACCTGACTGGTTAGCGAGTTTAAACGCCTGATACCGCTATATTTGAAAATAAATGGCTCTAATTTCCTGTATTTATTCATGTTTTAAAAAAGGGTTTAACCTGAGCCAGTCATGCGGGCGCAGTATGATATTTTTTATAACATACAGGTATCGGATTGGGACTCAATATCGGCAGATTCCCACAGCACAAGTACTGAAATCGGTATCAGGAGGGAAAAATGGTACCAGAAAATCTCCGATAGAATAGTTGTCTTAAAACCACAGGATGGTAAGACGTGAATGCATCAGTTAAAGTGAACACAGCAGCTATTCTGAAGAGTATTTTTCGCGGAGTAAATGCTGAATAACTCTTGTGATGAGTCTGGGAGCATTGGAGCATTGTGCCCACACAGTGTGACTCTCAGTCTGATTGCTCCTACAATAACTCCATTGTATGATATCCAGCATCCTGTGTGAACAGCGGGCTTGGTGGAGATACTGCATTTGATTTGGTTTCCACTGAATTTATTTAATACGCCACTAAGCTACAGTGACTTCAAACCCAAAGTGTGTAAAGGATTTAGGAACTAATGACTACTCATTAGTCACCGACAGGAAACAGTGACTCAACACTGTGGTTATGAGGCATTACCAATTGCCATTTTAACTTGCTTCATTTCATGTGGTGAACTCTTCTGAAGAAAAGATACTTGGTTTATAGTAACAAATAGGTTTAAAGTCTGTGGTTTTTTAAACTGGAGCAAGAAGTAGAGTATGAACACAGGCAGCAAAATCCACAGCAGCTGTTACAAAGACATTAAGAGTTATGAAATAATCATTTGGCTAAAGCAAAGTAATTAATAATAATTTAAATAACATGTTTATTTGTAGAGCCCTTTGTAAAAAACAGATTACAGTGCTGCAAAATAAAAAAGGCAAGATACAAAATCCCACTGAGGCTTGATCAAAAATTAGATAAAGCAGCGATATGATTTACAGGAGGCCACAGTTTGTTTGTTTTCACTTTCTATAAACCTTCCCATTTCTGTTACAGAACTGCTTTTCTTTTTTGTTTTGGTGCCAGTGACCTGCTCAACTTCGAACTTCATTTGCATCAACAGGGCAACTCTTTCTCCAGGAGATGTCTTCTTTCAGTGAGAAACTCTCATGATGTGTTTTTCTTTCTCTTATTTTCCCATCAAGAGAGAAAAAAAAACATGCTCGTCCACCAAACATGGGCCCAAACTCACGCTGTCCTACTGAGACTCCAGGGATTGAGGCCAGAAGGTTTTTCCTCGGGGCCGCCCTGTCTGCCACTCATGACCAGAGGACTGTACATCAGCTGACTGCCACTTCTCTCACTTGGTCAGACGACCTCACTCCACAAAGCTTCATTCATTAGTCAGATGTTGAACTAACTGAGCGTTCATATAGCATGAAGCATATCTTAAATTTCACAGCTTAGTTTGCCTTCACTTGATTTACGGCAAGGGGAAACTCAAGCAAATGAGTCCACATTTAGGGAAACTGTTTTGCCGTTTCTAAACAAAACAACACACTGTAAACTCTTAACATCTCGGGTGTTTCACCTTTGTTTCACTTGCTTTCCTGCCTCTGCTCTTCACATGTTAAGAAGACATTTTCTGAGGAATGTCTCGCTTCATGCAATGTCTGTACCGTGAAAAACGTATCAGTAATATGACGGTGGTAAAACTCAAAAAAGCTCATGTCTAACATGCTTTCATGATACGGATAATGCTGATCTCTACATACAGATTCAGTAGAAGGCAGATGAAATGTTTTGTTATTAGAAGCTCTCTGGTTTCTGTTTGTGGTCCTAGAATGATCACTCATTAGTATTAATGTCCATCCATCCATTTTTCCGATGCTTAGCTGGGTCCCAGTCGCAGGGGCAACAATGCCATCAAGACCAATGATTCCTGTTCAGAGCTTTGTTTTCTGGCTCAGCAACCGCCTCACAAAAACAGCCCTGTTCTTCCCTCGCTCTTGAACAATATATCCATAACGAGGGAAAAAAGGTTAAACTTTTTGGTCACAAAATGACGACTGGGCTTCAAAGGTAGGGTCTGCAGGAATTTTCTAAACTGTTTGTAAACACAACATCCAAACTGGGCTCGTCCTCCTCCTCCTCTGTGGCTCAGTGCCAGTGGCAGGGCACGCCCACTGTCTGAGCACATTCACCAGCCCAGTGAGCACCTGCAGCATTTAGCTTGAATGAAAGAAAAAAAGCTACATCAAGAGTCTAGTGTGAGTTTACAATTCTACAATTTCCTTTGTCCAAAGTGATGTGCAACACAAGCGTGAACACCGACGTAGCTCCTAGAGACTAAACCCCCAAAAGGCACATTGTGTAGGTCATGTTGTGCAGAAAACAGAAAACATTACAAAACATGAGGGTTACTGATTTACGTTTCAAGTTTCTTTGGTTGCGTTTATTGATCTTAGGGCTACCATTAAGATTTCAGAATCCAGGAAGTTTCCAGGTAGTCAAAACACCCACACCAGGATAAGTACATCTCGTCATTGGCTGTCACTGATAGGTAACAGCTGTGAAATCAGATTTCTCACCCTGGTGTAGGAGAGCGTGGCGTTGTGGTGCTGCGTATGAAATTGCAGGGTGATGAAAGTGACCTCTGGGGAGATCCTGGAGACCATGGCCTGCACCGACTCGTTCTGGGAGACATTCACATTCTGAAATGTTCCTGGCAGAAAAACCACACGATCTGTAATGGGAGAAGTCAGATTAGCTCCCAAAAAATGCTGAATTTCTTTATGCACAGTCTGCAATTAGTGTCAGCAATATTTCTGTCATTTTTCTTATGACGGAGGATCAGCTCCAACTGTGTTGTGACCAAGACCCAGTGCAACTCTGCAACTGTTTTCAGCTACCTAATGGCATAAATGTATTGAGACAATCATTTGGTTCATTTTTGATTTTAAGTCACAAGAAAAAAACTTAAAATAACACAAAACAACAGAAATGCCTTCAACTTAATAAAAATGGGAGGAGGGATAAGAGAAGGAAAGAAGGCGCTTTTCAAAGACATGTTTGACAAATTAGTTTGGCATAGAGAGCCTTGGTGGAGGCCAGAAAGTAGCAGAAAGAGCATCACACATTAATCATTCATTAAAGGTGCAATATTAAAAGTGCAAAGTTCAACTAAAGTTGATATGATACAGTTATTCAGTTCAGTGTGACGTGGGAAAAAGGGCATAGTCTCTTTATAAACCTGATTGTGCCCCAGATCTCCATTTGCTATAATAAATAAAAGTCTGCCTTGATTGACTTTGTTTATTGTTTGAGTCATTGAGCAGAAGAGAATGACTGAATCTGGAGAACACGAAACAACAAGAAAAAACTGTTGCTTTCCTGAAATCACAAGCAGCTGACAGCTGGTACAGTCCAAGCAGACAACTTCAAACCAGGTCAAAGAGGCATCCTACAGGAAATTCTGCTGAATGAATGAGAGTATGCTGTTGTGTAATGAATGCTGATAAACTACAGCAGCTATCAGTATGTGCTTAACTACTTTAAAGGGTTATCAGAAAGCTGAGCAAAAATCTTAAACTTCCTGATGGCAGTGAGATCAGGTGATTTTACAGTCCTCAGTCAGTTTTTGGCTCAAAGAAAAATGTGGGGTGATTGTTTAAGTTGCTTTTTAGAGTATTCATAGAAACATCAGACAGCTAAAACTCCAGAGACAATCATAATCAAGTTGTCGCATACTCAAGTTTTGTTTGGACACCTAGACACGTAGAACCGTGGTTTTCAATGTGACAACAGGCAAACTTTGTCAGCTGGTGTGGCGCAGAGACTTCAACGATCCGATCCAGTCCTACTTGTTTGGAGAGCTAGGAATTTGCATTTAGAAATAACCTATTATATAATCTCCTTTTATTCTGGGGATGATGATCAGGCATATATCTGGATGAGACTTTTACAAGATCACTTTAAATGTCCTCACCGTCCCTTTGACAATAATTTGACTCATATTCTAAAAACTATTTAAATAGTTAGCCCATTATTTCAAAACTGTAACTTGAACCAAATAGATAAAAAGTTGAAGTGTTTGCCGTTACCTTCTTCTAAAGCAAGCTGACCCTTCTACACAAACTCTGACCACCTCAAACCTCTGTGGATGTATTTCAGTAAGTCTTACAGGACTAATGACTTCTAGATTTGTTGAGACATCTTTATTTAATCTAGTTAGGGTCTCCAATTTAAGAGCATTTATTATTTTCCATGAACAGAGTAAGAAACCATCATAGCATCTGTGGCATCACCCATCTGTTTCTGACGTGGTATTTTAAAAAAAGGTGCAGCAGGGGCCATACTGGGCCTTCTTTCTAAAAGCCGCAGGATGCCTTCCTGTCAGTCAGGTGAACTGCATCTCTGATTGAGCAAACTTGTGAATTCGATATACTCTGAGATGCTGAGTTTTTAAAAAAAACAGCTAGAGATAGAGAACTGAGATGTTGGGACCCACGCTTTTTTTCAAACCAGGCTGTGAATACTTGTTCCATTATGCTTTAAAAGCTTGTGTTTCTTTTGCTTGGTATGTTTGTGGTTGGTTTCCGGTCTTTCTGCACCCACTCTAGAGGAAGCCAGTAAAGAGGAATCTCAAGTAACTATAGTTTTGAGCACTTCTGCATGTGCCTGATTTCTCACAGCTAAAGCTTGGAGCTTATTATTTTCCAAATTAAAAAAAATATTTTTCTTTTTGATCTGTAAAATGCCATATAATATCCAAATCTGTTAACATTTCAGAGCCCAGCATGAGCTACATCTTTCTTGACCAGAAATCAAAACATGGCTGGTTTACTGTCAAAGAGAGTTATAAAGACCAGCAATTTTGAATATCTTAAGAAGCTGGACTCAAGACATGTGACCTCGTTCTTAATCAAACTAACTATCTGAATAGTTAGCAGCTGACCACTAGTAGGCTTACATAAATCTGTGCAGCTCTAATTAGTGACATAATAATCAGTGATGGTCTGCTTGAATCATGCATGGTGTTGCTGTATTTGTAGGTTTACTGAGGGAAGTCAGGTGAAGCTGTGTAGATATATTGCAGGTTAGCACGTGTTGTCTTATCTACACTGACTGTTTGCAGGTCAGAATCCAGCTCAGGAGTGAGCTGCTGCTTTGATTTCACGTGAATGAAGGAAAAATATGAGCCCTGGGAACCATATAAAAATACAAAACTTATATTGTTTCATTATAGAACTTATCGTCAAGTAACTATGAGACAAAACAACATGGGGAACATCTGAAGAAGTTTGCTGCTTCAAACATCTTGACATTCTGATACTTGCTCTGCATTTTTTCTTTATCAAATCTCAAAAGATTGCTCAAAAGCAGCACTAGATTGTGTCTGGCACAGCAAGTGACAATCTTCATGATAATGATGTTGAATATCGGGTAACCCATGTGCTGCTTAGTGATATTATTACTGAGTCTTTATCACAGAAACCAAAACATTGAAAACACTATTTCATTTAAAAAGTCACGTAAGTGATTGACAGCATGAAACTAGGTGTAATAATCTGTGCCTTCCATGTTTTGTCAAACTGCAGATTTAATACTCTCATTTTATATAACAATTATGTAACCTATTTTGTCACAAAAATTCAAACTAAGTCCTTGAAAAGCCCAGACCCTAGGTATGTGTCTGAAAAGACCAGTCTTTGTTTACCTCTTCTCATAACTCAAATGTATCTGCATTTAGTTGGTCTTTCATGTAGACTGTAACTTAAACAGTAGAAACCTCTCACCATAACAGGAAATAATGTTTTATTGTCAGCACATGTGAGCTGAAGTTGAACAAAAATACCAAATTTGCATTTGACAGTTGAGTGACTTACAGTATGCTGCCAAGGAATCACAAACTCGAATACCTTCAGGAGGTTTTTTTCACTAATCTTTTCATATTTAATTTCACACAGCTGAAAAACACTCCTGTAATTCACTATCTATTAGTAATCTCAGACTTACTTTCCACTTGAGCCTGAACTTCACATATCACGAGAAGCTGCAGCAGGAGAGCCAGGAGAAGCGACCAGCAAACCCAGCGGGACATTTTCCTCTTCTTTCTTTGTAAACTAAGCAGTAAAAAACTAAGCGCTTAAAGCTGCTGGTTTACAGTTTCATTTAAAATCTCGCAGAGTCTTGTTTTCGAGGAGAGGAACTCTCAAAAAACGGAAAGGCGACATGCTTGAGTGCGCTGAGGATCTTTGAGGACAGACTTTTCTGTCTGCCGCTCTAACTCCGCTGGACGGATGCTCCCACGAGATTCCCGCCCCAGGTCTCGCGATACCCACCAACTCCTCCTTCACAGATAGTGAAATCCATGCATATACATAACATAAAACATTGTCATTTCTTTATAGCTAAGTTTCACGCTTTCTATCAATTGATGCATCTTCAATAAACACGTTTTGTGTTACAATTTGAAACGAGAATGTTCCCAACGTCAACATTGCCCCTTTATTCGATCCACTTTTTGTGTTGCACAGATTTTCTGCATTTAGTTTTCTTCTGTTGTCTAGGTTTATTTGTTGTATATTGATAACCTGCAGCTCTGACATCACACATTCCCACTTCTGAATCAAGATGTACAGGGTGTCCACAAAGTCTCTTTACAATTTATATATATCAAAAAGGCAACTTGTGAGATATGTGAATCAGAATTGTTTTATTTGCACAGTATATTTTTTTTAATCACATTGAATTTGTCTGTTTCAAGTATCCTGTTAATAAAACAGCTTCTGTAAAATGACCCCCCCCCCCAAAAAAGGCCACTCATTCAAGAAGAGGCACCATGTGTGTCATGACTTTTTTGAAACAAAATCAGAGACCAAGGCTCAGCAAAACCACAAAACTAAGTATGAAAGAGATTCACTGTCAGGTCTGCGAATTTGTGCATGACACAAGAAATCAAAGGAGACAGTGATAATGTTGGATAAAGGAAGCAGTAGAGGACAAAGAATATCTGAGGAAAACATCAACCATGTAAGGCAAGCATTTCAGTTTTCTTGTAAAAAATTAGTCCCCTTGAATTAGTTTAGAAATGACTTTAATGTCTACTCCTTATTGTGTAACAGTTCCCGCGTATACATTTGTTCATTTGCTTGTGTAATAAATTTCTTAAACTGTAAAGAAACTTGATGGACACCCTGTGTATCTATTGATCAATAAAACAGGAACAAAAAAACAGGGTGACCTGATGCTGTCTTTGTTTCATACTTTTCGTACAAGTCCGACATTTCATTTCATCTCACTGTAAGAAGAAAAATGTCTTTTCATCGCCTTTCAATAATGCCTTTTTTATTATCAAGCAAGAAAAGATAAGTGTTAGCACAAGTTTTTCCAGCAAGCCTAGGTTAAATCATGACTAGCTATTTAATATGCTTTTGGATCCCAGAAA
Source organism: Thalassoma bifasciatum (assembly GCA_008086565.1). Lineage (NCBI taxonomy): Eukaryota > Metazoa > Chordata > Actinopteri > Labriformes > Labridae > Thalassoma > Thalassoma bifasciatum. The sequence continues at coordinate 403,778 of RPOG01000335.1, forward strand.
TAGCAACAGAATGGGAAGTCTTTACTAACGCCTTTAAAAACTTTCAGGTTTATTGGCGAGCAATTTTATGTCTACTAACAAAATCTGAGGGTTAAAGAATGCTGTTTTGAATTCAAGGGGTTCTGAACTATCTACTATTCCAGTTTTTGTTGCAGCTCCTGCAAAAAGGAATAGTTGGAAGTTACATCAGATCGCGTGTGTTGCATACGGTTTCTTTTCCCCCTTTCTGTGACTGATGACAAGACATTAATGACAAAAGTGAGAAGCTGACCACCCACACAAGCCACCTAAACAGAACAAGTCCCCGTGCTGTGTCAGAGATTAGAAAGTAAAGTGACCACAACATCAACCAAGCAGAGACAGTGTCATGTTTACAGATTTATTTAACTCAAGCCCTTCTTCTCATTCACACATTAAAAACTTGCAGGCACCACAGACTCATGCATGCTAGCAAAGACAAACAAAGTACCAACATGAAGAAATTGTCTGAATCACCAGAGAGGACACACAGCTCTGGAGCATCATGCTAAGAATGCTCCAGAGGGAGAGGGTGGAAGATGAAGTGGGATGTGGCAACAGACTGTACACACTGTACACAGTAGTGGCAGCAGTAAGGAGATCAATTTTCTAACTCTTTCGTAAGCTCACGTCTGTGCTCGTGAGCAGCGGCGATAGTGACGTGTTTTCTGAAATGTCGTCTCTCTTAAGAACAAGAAAAGCTTCTCGACTAATTCCTAGCAGCTCTCGCAGTCCATTGTTCTCCAGCTGAAATACAGAAACAGAGGTGTGAATTTAAACATTTGCATGAAGCAACAATGATTCCACCAAATAACAACATTCAAAGATCAGGCTTCTTTTTGAAGACTATGTCAGAAAACGCTCCAAGGTTAGAGGGTTTCAATCTGTTCAACCACAACATATATTTTTAGTATTATCTCAGTCTGGTCATAGTTTATAACAGGATTTAAATTAGAGTTTAGCAGCATCTTCAACAAGATAACTGTGTACAAAAATCCTGTTCCACTTAGAACTGAATTGCTTCAATTTGCTGGAGTTAACGTGATAATTTCATCTTTTTTAAGATCAAAGAAAGTTTACAAGGCAACATAGTGAGATCTGCATATATGCAGGGAGTAGATTAGAACTTAGAGAAAGAAAAGAATTGTCTTTAAGCCATGTATGGCACAAATCAAGAACGATGAACAAAGCTTTCATCTGGAAAATTAAAATTCTATTTCTCTTTTATAAATGCTCATCTGGAAAGGGGCACCTGTTGATCTGGGGCCTGTTTCAGGAAGCAGGTTCATTGAAAATCCTGTTTGTTATCCTTAAAATGAGGGAAAATCAGGGTTTCCTGTTTTAGAGCAACAAGGTCAATGGACCTAACTTGGTTGGTTGCATATTTTCTACATTGAGCCCAGAGTTTCTCTCTGCCCCCTTCCCCCTACAGAGACAGAAATGTAGTTATGTTTATGTGGAACAGATAAATTTTCATTTTACCTCTAATTGTTTAATCCTCTCCTCGTCTTCACATGTCCGTCCTTCGTCCACTTCTATCGCCTTTCTCATGACAGAGGCCATCTCATTGATCTTGTCTATATGTGCTTGCATTTCCTGTGTACAATTTGACACAAAAGAAAACAACACACAAAAATAATGTATGATTAGAAACAAACAGCAACAGCTAGATGACATTTTTCTTTGAGTAAGCATTATCACAGAAAAAAAAGTTCTGCGAAAGAGAGCCAGTGAAATTTCTCCTAATCCAAAAACTATCAGGCATTTCCAAAAATGACTGACCGTGGTATGTTGCTCCTTCAGCTTGGTCACAATGGCTGGGTCATCCCTCTTGCTGGCCATGAGGAGCCTAAAAACCTGCTCTCTATATTTAGTCATGATGAGCTCTAAGGCAGATTGGTGTTCCTCCAGTGATGTCCGTAATTCTGCAGGGACACAAACACAAAGACATGAGCACAGGCTCTGTATGTGAAGGAATAAAACAATGCATAAAATGCTTGGGCGATTACACATTGGCTTTGATTGAAAACTACACAGCTCTTGTGTCACTGAATTCAAATTATCTGTCTACCTTTGTTTTCTTGCTGGAGCTCTCTGATTTGACGGTTTTCTTGTTGGATTCCCAGAACCAGACTTGAACGGGGCCGATGCCGTGCTACCTGGTTCAAAGAGTCAATCTCCTCTTGGTACTGTGGGATAAACCGTGAGATGGAGATAAACCACCGTTTAAGAGTTGAAAGGTATTATGCCTTAAATGGAAAGAGATAGTGCTGAGCTGAATCATTTAAAAAAATGTTTCATAGAAAAAATTCACCACATTTCCCATTAAATTTTTATACTGCTCAGAGTAAGCTTTATGTATACTGTCAATACAGCATCCATGCTAAGAGTCTAATGTTTGATTACCACCATTATCATGATTCACCCCACCTGTTTCATGGCATCAACTCGCTTGTTCAGTGATGTTGTCTGTTCAATTAACATTTCAGCAGCGTTGTCATGGTTACGAAGCCTTTCCACCAATGATTTGGCATCTGCCAGGACCTTTTCTAGAGTACAATTCATGCCTGTAAAAGAGGACAGAGAGAATTCGTAATATCCTTTTTATATGGCCATGCAGAGATAGGCAATATGCCAGGAAAATGAATATCAGGTTGGTCCCTAGTCCATTTTGTTTGTCCCCAGCTGAGTTATTCAGGTGCTCAGTTGGTGATGAAGAAAATCAAAAACTGTGAAGTTCAATTGATGTTTGGGTTTATTTATGCCTGGTGTAGAATTTAAAATGCCTTTAACCAATTTTTGGTTGACTATTATTTTGCGTAATTCTGTACATTATTGTGAACCACAAGCCTAATTTATTAGGGTGAATTTGAAGCTATTTCAGGGTTTACAGTTTCCATTTACAAGACAGTGCCAAAATCACACGTTAATCTAAGGTGATAAACTGGATTAAGTTAAGTACTATACCGTGTTAAGTTTTTCTTGACACCACTAGTTGATCTTAAATAAGAAAACCTCATTAAGAAGCTTTAGCCTTCAGTGTGTTATCTCTGGATTAACAATGACCTCATTTGTAAGACAGGTGAGAAACTGTATAAAATGCTGAAAAAGAAAACTGTCATTATTAAATGGACATTGAAAAACGTATGAAATCTAAAGTTACACAGATGCAGTACATGAAATGTTGAAACTTACAAAAATTCACAGTTTTTGGTAATGATTAGACCATATTGACCTGACTTTTCGGAAAACACAGTTGTAGTACATAATCACAAGTTGTCATTGTAAAAGCCTGTTTTCGGGTTATGATAAAAAGAGCAGAGACGAGTGTAGGCAGAGAACAGCTGCTTAGCCTGCCTTCCTTCTTTTTGTCACAGCTTACATGAAAACATTTATAGCAGATATTCCATGAAAATTTTAACTGTTTTATTTGTCATGACACTGGCATCCTGTCTTGGTCAGACAACTAAAAGTATCAGTGTATTAACAGAAACAGATATAAGAAAACACCTACCAACATTTACAGCTTTACAGTAAAACTATACCGGTCTAGATACTACTCATGCGACAAGTACGTTGGTACAAATACTTAGCTAACATTTAGTTCAGGTTTCTTGTCGACAAAGTCAGACATTGGTTTAGAGAATTAAACTTTTGTACCTGGAGAATTCAAAGTGTAAGACATAGGAATTTTGTCCGTCCGTTACTTCCTGTTGATGTTTGGCAGCTACCATTAGCTCCAAGCTAATAACTCTCCATCAAGCAGCAACAAGAAAATACTTTATTCAGATCGATCTCTGTTCAAAATAAAACCGTGAGCACCGGTAGGTATGGACACAAAAATTCAAACACTTAGTCGATCGCCGTAGCGCAGTCTTGAGAGGATTTAAGGGGCCTCGGCTAACCCTTCACAAAATGCAAACCAAAGCTGGAGAATAACGTTTTATCACGCGAGGTTTCATGAGACAGGGAGTTCTCGCGACAGTTGCGGTAGTGGAAACATGGCGGACAGAGTAACACAACTCCAAGATGCTGTCAACTCGGTAAGACTAATTATGTGTTTCCAAATGATGTATCACCAAAATAAAAGGCGTTCAGAGTTATTCAGTTGACTGTGGAACACGAAGAGTGCAAAGAAGCTACACTGTTTTATTGTGACTGGAAAATATTCCTCCATCACCGTGTGGCTCAGGCTGTTTGGGTTAATGTCAGTGATTCATTTCAACAAAGACACATCTGCTTCACGGCTGCACTCTTAGAAACACGCAGGAGTGTTTCAACCATGACTGTTTTTATTAAATTAATTAATAAAGCAAAAGTACACCAGTGACTGCTAGCTAGCTTCTTGGCTGAATGTAATATAAATTGACTAGGCCTGTATTACATACAAGGGAGACATACAGTGTGTCCATAAAGTCTCTCTACAATAAAAAAAATCAAAACAAAAGGAATTGAACGGACAAATATGAGATTATTCTTACACAGTGAGGAGCAGATATTGATGGTTTAAGCTATATTAAGAGGAGAACTAATTTTTTTTTTGGGGGGGGGGCACTGAAGGGCTTGTGTCACACCATTGATGTTTTCCTCAGATGTTGTCCACTTCTTCCTTCATCCACTACTGTCTGTCTCCATGGATTTCTTGTGCCATGCACAAATTGACAGACTTGAAGATGGATTTCTTCCACACTGGATCCTGTAGTTTCTCTGAGTCTATGTTTCTGATTTTGTTTCAACACAAATCGTGCCTTTTATTGAGGAGTAGCCTTGTTCTAGGGTTTCATTTATAATTCCTCACTTATCACCAGGATACCTGAAATACAGAGATGCAATGTGATTAAAAACTTTGATAACTATTGAGTACAATAGTAATACAAATCTGATTAAGTCATGTCATCAACTGGCTCAGTCATATATTTTTAAATTGTAAAGAGACTTGATGGACACCCTGTATTTTATTAATTTCTTTGGGGGAAAGTCAGTTTTTCATTCTGAATAAATTGACTCTGAATTAAATACTGTTTTAAAGCAGAGCAACGATGCCATTTGTTTTTGTGTTTGTCCAGCTTGCAGATCAGTTTTGCAATGCCATTGGAGTGCTACAGCAATGTGCTCCTCCTGCTTCCTTCAGTAATATCCAGACAGCTATCAACAGAGATCAACCCTCCAACCCAACAGAAGGTGGATGCATTGTTATGTCTCAGTTTAAAATCACCCTCCAATTTATTTTTTCTATCAACATGAAAATTTTTACATTTTTCCAGATATTGGCATCAAGATACATATTTTTTTTCGTCTGTTTAGAATATGCTCAGCTATTTGCTGCCCTGATTGCCAGAACAGCCAAGGATGTGGATGTATTAATCGACTCTCTGCCCAGTGAGGAGTCCACAGCAGCTCTGCAGGTCAGTATGTCTGTATACATATCATATACATGTCCATACAGAGACACTCAGCAACAGATTTTATATGCCTTAAAAAGAAAAACACATAAGCCATGATTTTCTAGTTTGTATTTCAAGCTTTTAGCCAACAGAGGGAGCCAGTAGCTTTCCACAACTCTCTTGGAAAGACAGAAAGCTCATTATGTCCTCAAACAATAAAATAATCACACATCTTTGAGTGTGCCCTTTGGTTGTATACTTTTTATTTTTATAGAAATTTCTAAAACCCTAGAGTGAGCAAACATACTCTTGTATGTAGATTTTTTATTGCTGCTGTTTGACCACTACTCCTTAAATCAAAGCTCAGATTCTGAAAAAGTACATCAGGCATTTAATGGCAAACAAGACAGTCCAAACAGCCCTGTAACAGACCTATTGCAGCCACTCTCAGACTGTGTTTTTGGGAGCTGTCGATAGGTTAGTTGGTTATTCTGTCTCTTTGGAGGTAGAGGGTAAAAATATAATGCAAGTGACATGAGTGAGAACCTTTTATTTTTGGCATGGCTGTTAGGATGTACTTGACTTAAAGTATTTTCAACTATTTCCTTTTTAAAAAAAGTTTTATTGCCTATGGTTGACAACCATCTCTGTCACATGTATTTCAATTATCAGAGTGCCTCTGATTCTTAGGTTTATTTGGTCTTCTGGTTTGATTTGACAAAAGATTGTTAACCATATTCTTTTCTTACAGATGCTTTTTGGTTTGAATGTCACAAAATATTGACCTAATTCAGAGTAACAACCGTAGCTTGCAAATATGACAGCATTTATTTGTTAGAGTCTAAACATTCATGCCGCTGAGACTACAAACATTAACGCTCTCAACAAAGCTTATCAATTTTACAAAGCAAAGCAAAGTTGCGTACCGTATCTTGAGAATCACCCTTTTGGTGAATTATGCTTTAAATCAGATGTACTTTCTTGCCTTGTTATCAATTTCTCCTGAAACAAATTTAAGGTCCATTATGTCTGATGTCACCGATATATCAAACAAGTTAGGGGAAAAGAAACTACAATCACTCAACTGTTCTTTTCAAAATCATGAGAACAAAGATGGTTACCCTTTTGACATTTTATAGCACACTTGCTGCTTGTGTGAACTTAGTATGGGAAGAAAAAGCCATCATTGCCACTGTATCTGACCATCTGTGACCTGTCACCAGGCGGCCAGTTTGCGGCAGCTTGAAGAGGAGAACCATGACGCAGCACTTCGTTTGGAGGAGGTGGTGTCCCGCGGTGATATGCTGCTGGAGAAGATCCAGAGTGCCCTGGCTGACATTGCCCAGTCTCAGCTCCGCACTCGGAATGGAGCGCCGGCCCAGGCATCACCTGCTGAATCCTGATCCATAACCTTCATACAGCAGTTCTGGACAATTGTTGGTCAAAGTTTCAGAGAAAGAATTGTGAGACGATGGATGGTGGCACAGTTAAGCAATGTAATTATGATTCTATGGTTTTACCCCACAGCAGTCTCTGGTCTCAGAGCAAACGGGAAAAAGGGGAATAATACTGTATCCCTGCAAGAGGAGAGTTCAAAAGAACATCCTCGTCCTCATTCGCTGACTTGTTAGTTGACCTTTCGTCTCATACAGAAAGTAAAAAAGCTGATTTTGTACATCCTCTGTAAGGTATATGTTGTATACTGAATGTCTTCTTTTGTAATATTTATGTATGAAATAAAACAAGTAAAGTTGAGTTTGACTGTTCTTTTTTCGACAACCTTCAAACTGTTTTCTATAGCATTGGGAAAGTAATGATGAAAAACATCTCTTGAACACAGAGGAATTGTAGCAATTTGTAGCAGCCACAAGCGGCTGGCCAAATAAGCAGCTTTAGTATTTGAAACCTGAGTGCACCAACACTAAATAAGTTTATATTAATGGCCGTTCTTCTGCTTTTTTTACCCTGTCATCTATTTACAGTATTTCTTCACTGGTTGTTAAATGCTGAGGGTTTGTACAGCTGTTTACCACCCAGACTGGAGTGAAACAGCACACCTGGTGTTTTTAGGAACTAAAGCTCTAATTTTAGTGTTTTCTGGGGGGTACAGGGTTTCATGGGAAGTGAAAAATAGCAGGGGAAAAATAAGAAGAGGCTAAGCTGTGCATTGAGCAAACAATTTGTTGATCATCTGAAGATAGACTAGGATTTTAGACTTCCAATGTAGGTATCAACAAGGTTATTCAGTGTCATCTTTGAAAATCAAACTAAGTTAAAGGACCGCCTGTCACCTGCTAGTCAGCTTATTTTGTGGTTTCCGAAGGCATCCCAAGAGCAGACTTCTACAGCTCAAACTTTGTTTCAATAACTGCATAATTCGGAAAACCAAGCAGCGACACATCCTCCTGAGCCACCAAGCTTAAAGAAATCTGAAGGATAAAAGATTCATTTTTACATCTTGATGTTATGAGTAATTGTTCTTCACAAAACTCCTGATGAAATAATCATTTTTAAACTCTTCTTCTTAAAGAAGAAGGAGAGGAACTCATAATTCTTCTTTGCCTCTAGTTGGGTTGACTGAAAGTGAGATTGAGTTAATGTTTCCAATGTGGCAAATTAGCTTCAAAACTCTGCTTCAAAGAGGGCTGCACATAAACAAGCACCCTGAGCAATTGATTGTTCAGTACCTTGCTCAAGGGCACCGCAGCAGTGCCCTGGTAGGAAAATGGTACCTCACATGCTTTGTAGCAACAAATTTCAAAATTGGTCTGGAAATCAGCCCCTCAGCTTCTGCCTTAATTCTGCCTCTTTTTGAATATTGTCTTAGAAAATGGAAGATCCCAAAAGTCCAGAAGGATCAAAAATGTAGTTCAGGTGAATTCTTCGGATGTACATTTTAACCTCTTCAAGGTGGGACCCATAATGCTTTGGTTCCCCCAACTTCTTTCTTAACTCATAAAAAACAATGCACCTAAGAAGTATTCTGTACTCTACAAGGTCTTATTTTAGCTTTCATTTATTTATTCTGTATATTGAATGTAAAAAAGCTTTGGTCCCATCTTCTGCCTGAACAGTCAAAAAAGGTGAGAAGTAAGGCTTCAGGTTTCCAGAAATCATCATCAGCCGTGGAGTGGTTCAGTCTTGATTTCATAAAAAATGGCTCAAGGGTCCAAGTTTGTGCCAGACTGATCTTTGCCATGCTTTATAACCCAGGGCATTTATAGCCCAGACCTAAATATAGGTACTATGTCACAGCTCAGTGGGACCCATTGATGTGAGAAATATAAAAACAGCCTTGTCTGCTGGACACCACACCCAGACGTGTTAGCAGGGTACGCCCAGCTTTGTGCGTTGACATCATGGCTGTAACGGTAAAAGCACTCAGGCCGTCCAAATAAGGAGTTTTATGGCCAAGAGGCTTCACCTGCCAGTCGTGACTGCTCTTTGCAGTGTGTTTGGTCAACATAGGTTTGTTGTTGGTGTTACAGTTTTGTTATCAGTAATTTACAGAAAGAGATAGAGTTATTAATCATGTTCACATGTTCCTGTTCAACAGACCTTTGTCATCTCAGCAAAGGTTAAAAAAAGAAAGTAGAGATTTAGGGGAAGTTGAAAATGAGTCTGAGTACCCTTGCTGATATTTTTTGGGGGAAGCGAGTCAGTTTCCTTTGGAATTTCTACATTGTAAGGTCGAAATGTGGAAAAACAACCAGTGGTCTTCAGTCTAAACACATCTCACTGTTTACGGTAAAATAACAGCCACCATGCTGTCATCAAGTACCATCACAGGATAGGACCCATACATGGTCTAAGAAGAAGAAATAACTTTTGTTTTATTATTTTAAGGCCATCAAAGATGTCACTGGAAGTCTTAATTTATTGTATTTAAAATACCACATAATTCACAAAACGTAAATTTGCAGTTTTGAAAACAATATGACCTTTTATTGACCTTAGGTACCCTCTTGGAGATCATCTGACATCCCCCTTTAATGAATCACAAGCAATATTTTCATCAATTTATCTCTAAAGTATCATTTTTTTAAACTTTACCAAAGTAATATTGGTTTTTCTGTCAGGAATTTCTCCGCAAAACCTATGAAACTATAAAACAAAGGTTTAAATTGCTGTAGAAAGGCAGGATTGGACTATCACCACTAATGCTTGCTAGTCAAATAAGCCTGGGTCCTGAACACAACACTTGCGGGGCGGTGCAGGTCACCTCATTGGCTCACATATGTGTCATTCTCATGTAAACGTAACATACGATTGGCCAGATAAATGCATTAGTTCGTTTTTTCGTCTGTGATTGGCTGAGGCAGACGTCAATCAAATGATACGCCATTGCGTAGCCGGAGCGTCTGCTGAGATCAACGGTCCCAGGAAGCAGCGGTTCTTATTTGGTATATTATAGCGATAAAGACGAGGCGAAGCGCGGATTTTTGAGGTCAGGTGAATCTAAAGAAGACATTTAAATATTATTGAAGTATATCTGCTGAGCTTGCTGTCAGAGTCGGAGGACTGGCGGTATGATTGGGCACTGATATCAGCGATGTTGTCTGTGCAGCCTGATAAGTTACCCTAAAGGGTGGTCAGTGACTGTAGCCTTGAACTGCCTAAATACAAGGCAGAAAAATTTTAAAAGGGCAGAATTTATTTTTTTCAACTGGTCGTGGGGCTGGCGGTGAGCCAATAATTTACTCTGGAGCAGGACACGGAGGTAAGTCATACGTTATTTACACGTATTTCCCAGTCTTAACATGCTGTCAGGTGTAATGTTGATAACATGGGACATGATGTAGCTGTCTTGTAGCTTGCTAACATAGAGCCAAACCTGGTTCTGCATTATTACTCAGAGAGAGGCTCATATATGCAGAACTCAGTTCTACCTTTTGAAAAATTATTATCTGGTATAAGCAGGGGTGTGCTCAGGGGTGGCCAGGGGTGATATGGGTCCTCTTTGAAATCTTAAATCTAATTCTCTTAAATCATAAACTATAATTTTCTGTTTGCTTACTCAGAGGCAGGATATACATCAGGCTTCGATTTCTGGTCGCTGTTGCAATGAGCTGCACATTGAATTCTCTCTTTACATTCAAGCCTTATAATTCTTTGTTTATATTTTACTTTAAAGACACAAGTTTTGGTATTCTACAAGACAGGTCCTTTAACAAATTGCAGTAACCTGTTCAAAATATATTTTTGACACCTCTTGTACAGGATTCTACTTCCATTTTTTCAGTACTTTCATTGTTACTTTGGGCAGACATCTTTTTGAGTCTTGAAAAATAAATATTTTGAAGGTTGTAGATGATCATAACTGGAAAAATAAACCAGATGAGTCTATGGTCTGGCTCTGCTCTATTATTATACCGGGTTTAAAAGGTATCTCTTCAAGTTAATGTCAACTTACATTCACACATACAGCCACATACAACTGAAAGATTACATAACCTATTTACAAAGAAAAGGTTGAGGGGAACGTGTGCTTTTTTCTCTTGAAGTTCTCCTCTCAAACAGGTTTTAGAGAGGAGAATGTGTGAAGTTGTTTACCATGAGAGCTCTCATCATCGTCAATGCATCAGTCTTTGACCACTGAGACAAACCGGATATACTTGAAGGGCAAATTGGTCAAATTCTCCTGACCATGCGTGTATTTTGCTCCTGCATGAGTCCCTTTTTGGCTATTGGCTGAAAAAGGCCTCTCTAAAGAAGACACTAGTAGCCTAACACTTGTTTCCCACTATCCCAATGAACATTAGTTAATGCATTTATGTATATGTGTGTACATTTATCGATAAATGTATATACATATAGTTGTACAAAGTGCCCTAATTCCCTGATCTCAACTTTTGTGTCTCCACCATTCTATGCGCCTTGTATACAGTAGGTTAGAGCCTTATTTGGGATAAAAAAAAAAAACTGGGCATGGCCCTACTCATTGACCTATACATGGGGTTGCATAAAGTCTTAAAACTAGGATTATCTGTTCATCGATAGTCCTGCAGTTATTGGGGAATACGACTCGCTCACTGCTCCACGCAGGTACACATTATCTCTGCAGCTCAGTCAAGGAAGTGATATTCACACATGGGACTGAAAAGCGGGAAATTATGTTAATCATTAAACAAATACGTTACTGTCTACTACTGTCTACATTATGACAATATGGAAGATTAGCTCATCACCTTGGTGGCAGCTAATGGGGATCCTTTTAGACAACAATAAACAATGACATACTTTATTGTGCCCATTTGTAGTACATAATATGATGACCAAGCACTTAATCAGGATAAAATCTCTAATTGCCTCCTTTAGAATTAATCTCAAAATCCATGAATACTCCAAAAAACAAAACACTGCCTAAGTATGACCAAAACTAAAAAGTATATATAGTAGGTCTATCTGCTGGTCACACTGAATGGTTAGAATACGACTGCTTGGTTAAACATACCACTAAATGTCTATATTTCTCTGCTTTAGTGAGACTTATAGTAAGAAGTAACACTGAAGCTTGAGGACAGAAAACAGAAAAGTTTCCAAAAAGTGTTTTTTTCTTTTTCCGAGACTGGGTGAGTCTGCATGTGAGTGTGAGTGCAAGTGCCCTTTCCTCTCTCAGGCGTCATGACTGAGTCCTTTCATTCAGGATGGAAAGAGTTTCCTGTTCAGTCACTTACAGTACTTAAAGCATGGAGTGTGTGTGTCTGTGTGTCTGTGTGTGTGAGTGCTTGTTTGTGTACATCCACAATCTCACATTCACTCAATAAATTTACAGCAAACTGATAAATCCTGCATCTGGTGTAAAAGTTAAACAAACCTGAACTAGACATATAAAGACTTTCATTGTCCAAGCAGGTATGATAATGTGTTTCAGTGTGCCAACATGACAGTTGCATTCTCATGTTTTATTGTTGTTGTTGGCTGCTCATGACCTACCTGTATGAATGAACTCAAGATAACTCACAGACGTGGCTGTAAACATGAGGGAATATGCTATCAGCTGTGGTATAGAGCAAGAGTCTGTAAGGGCTGTCACTTTGTCAAGTGCATGGAGACAGTAGCAGAAATCTAAGAATCTAAGATCCTAAGCCACAGCAAAAAAACCCCAAACTGGTAACAAATCTTCGTCTCAGCACAGACAGTAAGCATTACTTACTGCATTGTTTTGTAATTTGAGTGGACTGATCCTTTAACAGTTTTGGTTGTGGTGTTAGATGGCCAGATTTAGGCCTCGTCCTCTTTTTAGGTAGCATGCTTTGGTCTCCAAATAGTGAGCTTCCCTTTATAATGCCCTCCTTATAAGTGCCTGAGTGGTGTTTGTTTAGCTGTAGGGTGGCTCTAGTTTATTTGAAGCCAAACTGACTCCCTTCAGACTGAGCTGAAGGCCCAGCTGTGAGCTAACAGTGTTAGTGTTGCGTCATTTTCCACATTTGTGAGGAAACAAGCACAAATCCTATCCTGTTGGGCTCAGAGCTCAAGTAGATAAATTCCATTACTGAATTTCAGCTCCTCCTTAGACCCAGGCAACAAAATTTGATGGCTTAAAAATTGTTCCAACTTTATGTCAATGGTAAAAGAACAAAATGTTAAACATGTCAAACATCAGAAATGAAAAATCTGATTGTTTTGTGGGAATTACATGTTCATTTTGTTAATGATCTGAGACCAAGCGGCGACCTCCTGTCTGAAAATATGAGAAAATATACCGTTACAGCCAGCCTCAAGCGGACACTAGAGGAATGACAGATTAAACACTACCGCATTTTTCTCGTATCTTCAGACCTGTTGATTTCAATGTTGTCAAATTAGATGTGAAAAATATAAGGAAAAAAATAGTGTCAGGATCAGCAACAAGAAATGCAATTCACAATCCACAAAAATGAACCTGGTTCCTCTATATGCCACAAATATCAAAAATGGTTTCAGCGAAAGTATACATTTGGGGGTCCAGGGTAACTCTGTGTTGGTGGGTGTAAGTTTACTCATGTACTAAAAGCATTTCAGCTCATTACTGTTCAGTCAGTGATTGGAGATATACTGTCCTCGCTTCTGTAACTAGGAACAGCACATCAGGAGGTGAAATTCGCAAAGGACACTTTTGTCTTTCCTAATGCATATTTCCATGTCAACACATGAATCTCAACCTATAGTTTACCTCTGATGCTAGTTTTATGAAACATCCATAGTTTGGGGAAAAGCCCTGATATTTGCTCGCTTTGACCCACATTTTCCACTGGCTCTGCAATTTTGTTATTTATTGTCACTAAATAAATAATAATAATTAATACCAGATGCCAGTTGTTTTACAGGAGGATGATATGGTGTTGCAGCTCATAAGACTGAATTCAAATCTGATACAGCCAGCAGTATTTGTTAACAGGGCAAAGAGATGTGAGATGTGTGAGAGTTATTAAGGGTTAAAGAGGGGGTATTTTGCTTTGCTGATTTTTGAACTGACATGCAAAGTAAACATTTTAACGGTTCATACTAAATTAGTGTGCAAATTTCCAAACCGCTAAAATCAAAATGAAATGAAATGTCCTTAGTTCTGTCACAACTGGGCCTTCAGAGGGCTGGCCAATCAGAGGGAGGGGGGTTTGTGGAGTGAGCAGTCCTGAAGAGACTGCAGCTAAAACAAAGCATGTCAAAACGTCTAAAACAACAGTGTGCGAAAACAATATAAAGCCTCAGTATTGATCTATATATCAGCATCCTCCTCCTCAGATGTACACCTCTGTCACTTAACAGCCCTGTTTGCCAGCATCCCTGTTCCCAACAGAGGCAGTTCGCTCCAGATATTTTTCTTAGAAGTCAGGAAGCATCCTGTTGTTTTGGGATTGTTGTTGTGGGCCGTGGACGGGAAAAGGTCTGGTGACTAGACGCAACATGGGTCCTATCTGGCGGCTGCAGGGCTGTTTTATCCCTTTGTGAGCTAATCAAGCTCATTCATAAGTTTCTGTCAGAGAACTGCTGAAATGCTTGGATGACGTCCCCATCCGCCCTCTTCCTCTTAACATTATTACATAACACACTTAGAATTTGTTAATGTGAATATCCTGTTGGTCTAAGAAGAAGGGTTAATCTTTGTTCCTTTGTGTTATTGTGTTTAATTTACTGTGTGTGGCTTGGGTCCACCCACAGGAGGGCAACTTCAAATCCAACGTCAGTTTGTGCCCTTGTAGGGAAAATGGTTGACAAATATCTTGATAAGTGATGCCTTGCTCTTACAACTAATGATGAGCTCCCTGAGGTAACAAGTACATATTAAAGATTGTTTATCAGTCCTTCATCTCTGTGTGTGTTTTTGTTTAGGATGCATTTTCAGCAAGTTTGCAACAGTAACAATCTCAAAGGTTTGCATGCTCAGATAGATCTGTGGAGATATCACCGAGTAGTTACAGGAATGAAACCTTGCAGTTTGCAAGTAGAGCATATCGCAATCTGCACATATGTATAATATTCATATCCCAAGGTATAGAATATATCCTGATATATTTGTGCCTTTCACATTACTAATAGATATAAATGAGCAATCATTTGTATATTTTACAGCATTAGATGCGACAACTCACAAAGTTAGAGCACCTTCCAGACGCTCTTGTCATCTCACCTGCTGTTATCAGGGTCGGGCACTGTGTCATTCAGCGTCAGTGGTCAAGCAACCGAGTGACAGGGAGTGGTGAATTTGAGCAGAGCCTTGCAGGGATTTGACAATCTGACAGTTTGCTTAAAGTCAATGTCAGTTAAAAGCTTTGAAAAATGTTGCAATATATATCACAGCAAACAAAGATGTCGCAATGTCATTTTTTTCTCAGATATCATGCAGCCCAACTTGCAAATGGACACTTCATTCCTTATCCAGGTTCCAGGTTCACAAGAATAATCCTTGGATTTGACTTCAAAAAGTGTTTAAGTGCTACAACTTTAAAGGGACTGTGAAGACTTTCTAAGTGATCTTGAAAAAGTCTTTTCTTAAGATGTTTTATGGATTGTAGCCTACAACTTTAAGTGGGATTATCAGCTCCAGAATAGGTTACTTCAAAACAATATTTCCTGACTTTTCTGTCGGGTCAAGCAGGACTGGATTGATTTGTGGTGCACCATAGTCTCTATGACAACACTACGCAGGCTGACAAAGTTTAGCAGAAAGAGGAGAGATCTGTTTTTGTCTCTGCAGTGAACTAAGAAGCTTATCTGCTAGTCAAAGTGCTGTCAATATTCACATCCTGAATCTTTTGAGACAGGCCACTGGAAGAAGCTAAAAGACCAAGAACACGATCAGTCCTGCAGATTAGGTTTACTAAAAGCAATAACTTCACATTTCTTTTGTTTAAGAAGTTGAACTGCATCCAGAATGTAACAATTTACCTTGGTTACTCCGGTAACATATTCTTCCCTCTTTGTTTTTTCCAGACACATTGATTAAACTTGCACCAGACAGTTAGATCATTGATTTCTGTCAGCAGACAGACAGTGGAGAGCAGACACACAGATGGTGCAGAGATAAACTTATTGGCTCAACGTCAGACCTGCAGTTTCTTTGTGCTGGTGGAAGAGAATCCAGTGAGGCTTCTTGTTTTGTTAATATTCTTACTGTTAAATGACTGATTCTGAGTCAGCACATGGTCTGTCATTGAGTAAACTCTTTTGTGCATGTTAAGCATGTGTTTGTAACTTTAGCTGGACCAAAAGCCATTCTTACCAAAAGCGACAATTATACTATAAAGAACCAGTCGGACCCGAAAGTAGAAATGCAGTCTTTATCAGCAGATTCCTGAAAAATAAGCAGTGCTACATGCTTTGTGATGCTTGGAGGAGCTCGGCCAGTAGTGGAGCAACTTAAGCTTATGAGATAATGCTTATATGTCGGCATTTGAGAAAAGTGCCTTGATGGTTGTTGCTTAAAAAGAAAGACAGGGAAAATCTCTCAGTTCCTTTTCAAAAGTGAGGCAGTCTCATTTTAAGTGTCTGGTGTACAAGAAGTGAGATGAAGGACTTAGAGTTTTATTCAATTGTAAATAAAACTTTTCGTAAAAAAATTGGGAATCTCAAACAATACCTGATGTTTTGTTATCTTTCTTTACGTTGTTACAGGATAGTATGGCCATGACGGGAGGGACTGCAGCTGCCCTACCCATGAGCAATCACACTCGAGAGAGGGTGACTGTGGCCAAGCTGACCCTGGAAAACTTCTACAGCACTCTGCTCACCCAGCATGAGGAGCGTGAAATGAGGTTAAAACACACTGACCAAGCCACACAAATGTATCCAAACATACCTCATCAGTTATATTTCAGGCTATGATGTATGAGTCTGTTCAAGAGAAGATACATGAAATCAAACTTTAAATTCGTCATACTTTTCTTTCAATATTACTTTATTACTACTCCATACACAGTTTACATCAAGTATCACCACATCCTCTGCTGGAAAAGGAAACACTTCAGAGGTGTTTCATGCAAGGTGTGAGCTCAACAATGCACACTTAATTCTCCTCCATTTGTGTTCTCATGTTACCTCCGGAGACCTAAACACGTTTTGAAGTACCATGGTTTGCTGCCTCTCTGAAAACACTCCATGACGTCTCTTCTTAATGTTTTAAAGAATTGTAAATAATGGCTTATTGTCTTGCTGCATTTTTGCTGGTCTTAAAGAAAGAAAGAAATGATTACTTTTTTTTCATTTGTAGACAGAAGAAACTGGAGAAGGCCATGGAAGAGGAGGGTTTGCCTGATGAGGAGGTACAGGACACTTTATTTTTAGCTCAGTTTTTTGCTGAAAGAGCTTCCATTTCCTCACCTGTCTCACCTTTTTCACCTGTCTGTTTTGCAGAAAGTAATGCGGCGTTCCCAGCATGCCCGGAAAGAAACAGAGTTCTTGCGTCTGAAGAGGACACGGCTTGGCCTGGATGACTTTGAGTCTCTCAAAGTTATTGGACGAGGTGCTTTTGGAGAGGTATGTAACAAAGATAAAGCTCTGAGGAATGGGGTGAAGCCTCCTAAGTGTTGATGAACATTTAAATTCGAAGCTGTCAGGGAAGTGTTTGGTCGAGTGATGCCATTTTTCCATATTTTCAACCCCATTCAGTTTATTTTCAGTTGAGTTTTAGTCAGTGAATTCAAAGAAAGCTTCACTACAGGGATACAGAAACCCTTTGGTCAGACTGGTTTTGCATTGCAAAACCTTCCATCTAAACTAGTGTTTAGGTCTTTGTAGAAAGAAAAATTCTTTTTAGATTCAGCATGAGCCACTTTGACCTCACAAGTTCAGAAAGATATCCTATTTTAAGATATTTGAAGAAAAATAACCCTGAAATTGGTTGTAAAGAGTATGAAAATATGCCAATGAGCTCAAGAATAATTTTGTTTAGTTTGTTTTAGTTTGACAATTATTTTAAAAAAGGTTACAAGGAAATATTCTTCACTTAGTTGCAATTTTTTAAGCAATGCAGTTTTATGATTCATGAAGAAAGGAGAGTTTCACCTTGTTTGTTTGAATCCGTCAAAAAGTTGTCTTGAATGAAGAGAAATAGAGTTAAAAAGAAGATCTAATCTCCCTTCATTCCTTTTGAAACAACACACCTTTATAAGAGTCACATCCTGGCGACTGTGGGTGATGCTCATTGGGAAAGGTGTCTTTGTCCCAGATAAATACGACAGATTCCAGCCAAATTTGTCACTGCTGCCAATGTCACTTTAGCAGAAAGGGAGCATGAAAAAGTCCTGGGAGTGGACCTTTTTATGAGAGGAACATGAGGTGTTTCTGAAATAACACTTAAGGTTAAGCCTCAACTTTTTCACCAGGAACACTGTTTAGAATAAAAACCCTCATCAATCCAAATAACCATATACTTATTACAAGAACAACTAGATTAGCATTAAACATTTAAGAGAGAGAACAACAACCAAGAATGTAATGCCTTGAATTCAAATTGCTTCTATTATGAATTTACCAGAGCCTGCAGAGAAACATTCATATGACTTTTCATGGAGGCATTTAATTTGTGTCCATGCTTTCAGAAGTAAAAATCTACAATCTACTTTTTTGGACTGATCTTTGATTTCTTCCTCATCAGGTTCGTTTGGTGCAGAAAAAAGACACAGGACATATATACGCCATGAAGATCTTGAGAAAGGCTGATATGTTGGAGAAAGAACAGGTGCAGTATTTGTCGGTAGTATTTAGACCTCTGAAACTGTCTCTGTGGAGTTGTATAACAAATGTTTGCCTTCCTTCTGCAGGTCGCTCATATCCGGGCGGAGCGGGATATTCTGGTGGAGGCAGACGGGGCCTGGGTGGTTAAGATGTTCTACAGCTTTCAGGACAAAAGGAACCTTTACCTCATCATGGAGTTCCTGCCTGGAGGTTTGATATGACAGCTTCAGAATCAAAGAATTTATCTCCAAGTTTTTTGAGCCTGTCATCTGTATGGGTCATGTTTTGCTTTTTTTCCCCCTGTGTTATTAATTATGGGGAAAATGTAAATGAACAGACTTGGGTCCTTGTTGTTAGGTGACATGATGACTCTGCTGATGAAGAAAGACACTCTGTCAGAAGAAGCCACTCAGTTTTACATCGCAGAGACAGTCCTGGCCATCGACTCCATCCATCAGCTGGGCTTCATCCACAGAGACATTAAACCAGACAACCTGCTGCTGGACTCCAGGGTGAGAGTCCCAGACACATACACAGGAGTGTCCCACTCCTGGAGTGTGTAAATTAAACAGTGACGCATGCATTTGTGTTGTGATTCATCAAATGCATGTTTGCTTACAGGGCCATGTGAAACTGTCCGACTTTGGCTTGTGTACGGGACTGAAAAAGGCCCATCGCACAGAATTTTATCGGAACCTGACGCACAACCCGCCCAGTGATTTCTGTAAGTTCAAAGTCCTGCATCCAAACTGAGTCAATTCAAATTTGATTCTAAAAAGCCCACTTGATGTCACTTGAAACTATAGAAGGATGGCTTTTTTCTCGTGATCAGAAACGATAGATGTCATCACTTGCTCTCCTCTCTTTACTTTCCCTCACCTTGCAGCCTTTCAAAATATGAACTCCAAGAGGAAAGCAGAAACCTGGAAGAAGAATCGAAGGCAGCTGGTGAGACTGTTGTGGTTTAAAGAATAAAAGTAGTACTGAGGAAGGAGAGAGTTGCAAAAAAAATACTGAAAGTTGGTCAATTTCAGGATGTGTGAAATATTTTCTGGCCAGTATTGCCGCTTAAATTTATTATTCAGATGCACTGAGTCCTCACCTTCAGTAATTGTGACTTTCAGGCTTATTCAACGGTGGGGACTCCAGACTACATTGCTCCTGAAGTCTTCATGCAAACGGGGTATAACAAGCTCTGTGACTGGTGGTCTCTGGGTGTCATCATGTATGAAATGCTCATCGGTAAGACAGAAATAGAAACGTTTGATCGAGACAAACTGAATGAAATGTGTTACGACTGAAAGAAGAATTCTGGTGACATGTTTTGGTGCTTAACTGACAAATGAATTCAAAGCACTGCTCCCTGACACTGCCTCAGCTAACAATGACTCTGCAGTATCAGCCGTAACATAATCCTCTAATGCATCAGACCGGAGAACACCACTTAAAGTGTTTGTTGTCATAAACAGCCTCAGACATTTTCTTACACTGTTAAAGAAATAATCCAAAGATCCACACACTTTGATGCTTCTGACGAGGAAAGCAGTGTTAATATTGGAAAGAAAACTGGTTTGTTGCAGTTTTTTTAACGTGTTTACTTCCTGTTCAGGTTATCCACCCTTCTGCTCTGAGACGCCGCAAGAGACGTACAGAAAGGTGATGAACTGGAAGGAAACCCTCGTCTTCCCACCTGAAGTCCCCATCTCTGAGAGGGCCAAAGACTTGATATTAAAGTATGCAGATTTGTACTTTTACCAACACGTGAGCCTGATGATCTGGAGAATGAAACATGAGTGTGTAAATGTGTATGTATGAAAGTTTATTGCACAATTATCATTCTGCTGTTTGTGTGCTGCAGGTATTGCACTGATGCTGAGAACAGGGTTGGAGCTGTGAGCGTGGAGGAGATCAAGAGTCACCAGTTTTTTGAGTCGGTGGACTGGGAGCACATCAGGTAGAAAATAAACTTGTTGCATACAATGATTCCTCATAAAAAGAAACCAGTAGATAAACAAACCCTCTCAGATTGTAAACTATTATATAAGCCATTAAAGCTTTCATGTGTCATTGTTGTGTAAAAGTGAGGATGAATACAGGTCTTTATGTTGACATTTCCAACATTGGGCTGTCAAGGCAGCACAGTAAACTCCTAACAGAAAAGATGATCTTGGTAGCGCTTGGAGCCAGTGATAAGTTAGAGGTTCATGTGCCTCGGTTCTAAAAACTCAGCTTTTGATTCCAGATATTTCTCCTCCATCTGAATCATCCATTATTCTTTGTTTTGCCTCCTCAGGGAGCGTCCTGCTGCCATCTCCATTGAAATCAAGAGCATCGACGACACCTCAAACTTTGATGACTTCCCAGAGTCAGACATCCTGCAGCCAGGTCTGTATGAAGAGACTCTAAGCCAACAAGCATTTCCTTCACCGTGCTGTGTTTTTACATGACTTTCAATGGATTTATCATGTTCTTAGTGTGACCTATAGCGCCCCCAAGTGGTATTCAATAACACCCCTTTTCATTCTATGTTTGTTTTCAGCCAGTGCAACAGAGCCGGACTTTAAATCCAAGGACTGGGTCTTCTTAAACTACACATACAAACGCTTTGAGGGTCTGACCCAGCGAGGCACAATCCCCACATACATGAAGGCAGGGAAGGCCTGACACGCTGAACCATGGAGACAATGTTGGGGAAAGGAAAAAAAACAGACATTTACGGACACAGGGTCGGGCCATGGAGCCCTGCTGGTGCTGAAGGCTGCTCCGTCAGTCTCTCAGTTTAAATTTAACCCTCATCACAAGTTATTTAGGTCTGCTCAGCCACCGCAAGAACGCCAAGAGCTCAAAATTAAGGAGCGTTACCGCATTACCTCGGTTGTTTATATCGTGTACACTTGCCGTCTTTAGCCATAGCTCTCAGGCCAGTTATACGACACTAAATCAGCATATCTGCATGTCAAGTGGCATTAGCTTCTGAAGGGGATTTTTTTAAACTGCCTAAAAGCTAAGCTGAGAATGAGGAGGGAAAACAAATCACTGCTTCGACATCTTCACAACTATACACTGAAGGTAAAATTAGCTCTGATGCATACAATTTTCAACACTGAAGAGCTTTGTTCACAGAAGAATTAGTAAGGACGTACCCTGCCTCTTCTTTTTGCTCATTATTATTTTTTTTATCTCTGTCAAAGGATTTTAAAGCAAGGTTCCAGCATGGTTACAAAGGCTTTGTCTCACCCTTTGGATTTTTTATGTTAACTCCCACTGAAAAAGATAGATACAAGTCTCAAAGTTCCATTTAGCTGGTGGTAGCATGTCCAGGGGAGCCTGAGCCTTGTTAACAGCTTTTGCAAGTGGTTGTGTTGCAAGTTCCCACCAGCTTAAGGCTTGGTAACTGATACCCTGATGGATACCTCGCCTGTTAGCTCACAGTTGATCTGAGGCCATAGCAGCAGTGTTTGGTATGTTAGGCATAGCTGTGTACAGCAAAGACATGAGATGAATTTAACTCTGCTGGCAGTCATACTACCTCGATGATGTTGGTACACAACTTTGGTTTGGAAAATATCAAACTGTGTTGGATAGATTACCACAAAAGCATATACGTACTCTTGGGACACATTGGGCCCCACACTTTCCCTCAAGCACGATAACCAGGTCAAAATTTTAGCTGAACTAGTTTATCCACATCCATCCCAAACACCCAACATCCTCAGTAGCTGAGGATGCAC
Source organism: Thalassoma bifasciatum (assembly GCA_008086565.1). Classification (NCBI taxonomy): domain Eukaryota; kingdom Metazoa; phylum Chordata; class Actinopteri; order Labriformes; family Labridae; genus Thalassoma; species Thalassoma bifasciatum. The sequence goes on from RPOG01000335.1 coordinate 426,066, forward strand.
TTTGTGTTCAGTGCTGATAAACTAACATCAACTTGTTGATATAAGCATTTCGTTTGCAGATCTGCCAGCATGGCTTTTGACTTTGTTTTGGTCTTGTCAGGTTCTGCATTAAGAGTTGCCATAGTGGGAAAACAACTGGTGCTACAATCTGCAAACAAAATACTCGTAGCTAGCAAATGTCAAAAGATTCCAATTTAGGTAAATTAAATACATTAAAACAAGGCTGCAACTAATATTTCTTTACATGCGTGAACATCCATCACTCTACTCTTTTGTATCCCAGCATACAAAAGATGTTAACCTTTTCTCATTCAATTGCAGAAAACATGGTTCATGACAAAGCCAGTCAAGAGACATTTTTTTCTTCCTGTGTTGGCACAGTATTGTATTGGGTCTCCAGATTTAAAGTGGCACAATGTTTTCACAGCTTTCACCTTAGTGATAAGTTTGTTTTCTTTCTGGCCAGGAGTCAGGATCTTGAATTCAACCATCATTGTTCTTTCAGTTCATTCATTTCACATTAAACTGATACGAGTGATCCTTAAAACCATGCTGGAACCCTCCTGCCATCCTGTTGCTGATGAAACTGTGTGACTTTGTGTCAGCTCTGTAAGGCAACTCTTCCTCAGCACTGTTGCCCTCTCACTAAAAAACAACTTGTTGCCAGGAAACATGTGAATGCAGTCTCCCCTGTGCTTGACATCCGTTACTGTGGAGTGCCGCCCCTTCACACATGCCAAACAAGCCATCTGTGTGTTACTTCCCCCTCTAGAGCATGCTGTTTTGTTCAGCTCAGTGCCACAGCATTTACATTTCTCTTAATTTCAGTTCTTACAAGCCCCCAGGATTAATATTTTCTTCTTAGATGAATGAGCAAAGTGCCTTTGATTAGCTGATAAATATTCAATCAGATGTTTTAGCAATCAGATGGTTTGACGGTATTAAAAACTATTAGAAATAATAACAGCTTTTTTAAGATGGAGAAGCAATAAAAGAAAATTGTAGTAAAAAAAATTAAAAAGTATCCAAGACAAAAGTCAAAAATACTTCTTTAAAGTAACCATAAAGCTCTGATGTGTTCAATTTAGTTTGTAGACAAAAACAAGAAGCAATAAAGATGAGAAATCCAAATCAGTTCAACAGGGTTTTCGGTAAAAGAGCTGATACAATAATACAACACGGCAAGTACTCGGAACAACCTTCAACTTTGAACAAAGATGGACGACCTGTTTCTACCTCCTGTGATACAAAAGTGAAGCCAAAGTACCCCTGAGAGAGACCCTGAGACGGTGAGCAGGCGAGTCAGTTGCGATTGGCTGGTGGGGAGTAAGTGCTGAAACAACTCATACCAGTGGTAATTCACTCCTTGTGTTGAGAACTTTCCATTGTGGTTCCTCTTCTTGTCTGCAAATCGAGTGCACACAGCAGTACAGGAAACATCATGGCATTGTATCCAATTTTAACATCAAACATGAAATTAAATCTATACAGCTGAGGAAAACGAAAATTTGGACTTAAGAGTCAGATCCATTATCTGTCTCCTCACACCGAGGAGGTGAGGTTTATGGACTATGCTGCAACCAGACATTTGAGGGAGCTCTGAGTGCTTTGGCTTCACTTTAGGGGGGCTGTCATGTCGTCTGTCTTTTTCTATGGTCCATGGCAAAAATGCAACAATGCAAACATTAACTCCAATGCATATGAGAGACAAAATAAAGCTAGAGTAACATGAGAGATGTTTTAGACAGTTTGGTTTCAGGTTCTTAAATGTCTTAGTTATTTTTGCATTTGATTTTTCTTTTTTTTTATTCCCAAATGACCCTTTCTGTATTCAGCTGATGCTGAGTCGTTACTCCCCAGTGAAAATGAAAAGAAAAAAGAAAAAGAAACGAGAAATTAAACCATCATGTCTGCTCACTGACTAAACACTGCGCTAAAAATAGTTACCAAAGACCTCTGATCATCACTTATCCAGATCTGAACACATATTCAGATGTAGCTGATGTTAACTCAATACTACCTTTAAAAAAACACCTGGGATTATTTGCCATTGTTTCTATATATCAAAAGTGAATGTGCTGAGTGTGGTTTTCCTTAGTTAGTGCATCTGCCAAGTGTCAAAATGTAAGAGAAGCTATATATGTGCATTCGGGGACAGGGGTCAAAGGTTGGCTGTAGTCATTACATGAATCTTATTTCAAACAGTGCATGGTGATATCTGAGGGTTGGGATCAGAAAAAGGTCATAATGATTATAGTAGTTTTATGAAACACCCCTGTTTATCTGTTTGACTGTAAACAATGCACAAGGACACCCCCTACATACTGACGATAATCTGAGCATTGTGAATAGTTGGGCTTACATATGTGTATATTTCTGCATTATTTATTCTGTTCTTTGTTCTTAGAATTACATTTTGTTCTAAAACTAACTGAATTTAAATTGGATTGTTTCCATATAAGTTAATTTCACTGCAGTTTAAAGGGGCACTCTCGTGATCTCTCATCTTAAAAACAAGAGAACTGACAAATTGTTGAAACCCTAGAGCCTGGCATATCTCAAAGTTTCACTCCATTGTATCCCATAATCCAGCTTGTTAGCAGATGTGGGATGCAATCTCAAAATATGAGAAACACTGAAGCAATAGAAGCTGAGTTGTCTTGACATTTGGTCCTTTTATATTGTTAAAACACAAAAAATAGCAGTGACAATGCAGTTTCCATGACCTTCAGATAAAGTGAACAACTTTATCTTTGAGGTTGCCCTGTTTATGACCTGGGCTTTCTGTTGAAAATCTGTGGTCTGCAATTATCAGTCAAGATTTTCCTTCTATGACATCACCAGGATAATGTTTTACACCTTGAGTGATCAGTTAAAAGTCCTAGAGTATAGTATTTCCCCCCCGAACCATGATGTCAGTTAACTGAACTCAGACGGGAGATTAAGTGAAGTGCCCCTTTAATTCCTGACTGAAAATTGATGAGTGTTAATTCCAATGAACTACATCTCAGCAAATAAGAAACCCTAAATAGTCAGTATTTTTCACCCTAGTAATAAACTCCAAATGCGTAATGTTCTCATTACCAAGGACCTATCATGAGACAGCAGCAGGTTAGTTGATCAAAATGATTTTGTTGGTGACCACTGCTGTAGATTCCCTCTTAAACACAAAAACACTACCTGGATTTAAAGAATCCTGTTTCAAGGCCAAACTGTTAAGATTGTTGAAAACTAGTGTGACTGTGTGAGTGCTAATGCTAGGGAGAGATGCGATATTTTCATGAAGTAGATCTTTTTTGTTGTGAGGTGATGTGCTCCATGTCAAACTCATGTTCTGTGTTGTAAAAGAGATTATAACACCTTTTATTTTCAAAAGTAGCTGCACTGGAGATGAAACAGAGAGTGAATACTGTCTTTGGTATCCATACAGTTCTTATATATGTTTGTGTGTTAGAAATGACTTGAAATCCATTACTGTGCCACTTTATCTAAAGGGAGCTAAATTATTTAGACTTTAGGATGAGATGAAGTCAGGATTCAGGCGAAATTTCACTTGAACGTGAGGGGTATTTTTCTGATGGACCAAACCAGTCTGTGTGTGAGTCACATCACTGTGACAGAAATGTTGTTGTTGATCTTCAGCAAAGTCAGACTTGAAGAATAGCAGAGGAGCAGTTACAAACTTGAAGCATAAAAGGCTCACTCACATCGAAAATCCAGTTTAAAATCAAGATGCCAGGGAGACCTCAAGAGTCCCTATTACTCAGCTGAAACTATTTAGCTCTCCTTTTTTAAAGACAGTAAAATGTTTAATAACACCCTCAACAGGCCAAGACTGTGTAGTGAGGCTTTTCAAATGGAATGCTGTGTACATATTGTTGTAGACACTTAAAGGAAAACTGTTTGTGGAGTGAAGGAAAAATAGTCATTAATATATTCATTCACACTGACACGTTTTTATGTTGATAAAATGCTTAAAATAATAAAATCAAACTGAAACACTCAAAGTTTCTGCTTTCTGTCAGGAGATGGGAGTCAGCATTGGATGTCATTAATGTGATCACACAATGAGTCTAAAAAGAGTTCATAGTTTTGTTGAAGGAGCAATTTGGTGAAGCATGTGATTGCTTGACTGTCTTTCAACCAGGTCCAAGAGGATTGATTTGTTTTGTGTTCTTAATGTTTTTTTAAACATGAGTGATGGAGGATGTCTCTAAAACACTGTCAACAGAAAAGTGGAGCACTTAGAATTTGTGAGCTCAAACTCAAAATGGGGAAATACGACGGAGTATTAGGGCCAGATTGAGAAAAGAAAATGAGGGGAGGAATTTTTTCCCCCTCTCCCTCACCCAGTCGGTAAAGTCGAAATGTCGAGAATAAAGTTGAAATATAATGTCGAGAATAAAGTTGAAATATAATGTCGAGAATAAAGTTGAAATGTTGAGAATAAATTTGAAATATAATGTCGAGAATAAAGTCGAAATGTTGGGAATAAAGTTGAAATATAATTTCGAGAATAAAGTCGAAATGTTGGGAATAAATTTGAAATATAATGTTGAGAATAAAGTCGAAATGTTGACATTTCAACTTTATTTTTGCCATTTTGACCTTATTCTCGACATTTTGACTTTACTGACTTGATGAGGAGGAGGGGGGGGGGTTACTCCCCCCATTTTTTTCCCCTCACTGTGGCCCCAATACTCCGTCGTAGGAAAAAGTTTGAGAAAATGAAAAAAATTGCTTTCCAAAGTTTATCAACACCAATTCAAAATGCTGCTGTTATCTACTGCAGCCGCTAGAGGGAGCTCTTGGTAAACAAACGTGAATGCAGCTGGTCCGTCTCTTCTGAATGGACACCGACTTATGGCTGTTCAGGTGCTGTCACGTGATCATGTGTCGCGTGCCCAACTCTTAATGATAACTCGAGTTGATGCATTAAATTCAATGGTCTCGACCAGAAATTCACAGTGACAAGACAAAATAGAGTGAAAAACGATCTTCGTGTGTACAATGATAATTTGGAACCACACACCACTGATAATGTCAATAAATTGGAATTGCTATAAAAGTGACCTATTATTTATATTTAAGTAGCGCACGAAAGAATGTGTTGGAGACAAAGATCGCGCTGTAAATTTGCACCTTGACAATGACCTGCATTTGAAACCCACACATAAACAGGTAAGTTATTTTGGACGAGGAAGTTCACAAAAGTTTGACGGAACTTAAAATGTAAGTATAGATGAACATCGTGTTGTAGCCTCAGTCCCGTCTTGAAGTTGCCGCATTCTTACATTGTTCCAAAATATCCAATTAATAAATTAATAGCTGGTGATAAAACGATATTGCCATTCCTTGATTTTTTTTAAAAAATTACCTCATGTTTTATTTTAATTTTGGTGTAATATATTTCAGACGCAGATTTTAGAGGGACCTGACTTTGTCTGCAGAGGTTTGGAGCAGAACAACCAAACTGCACACTTTTCTGAGGACAGTTTTGAGGGTCTCACATGTTGGTCACACCACCATAACACTCAAGGTTACATGAATCATCAAGAACGATTTTTTTTCCAAGCAAAAGACTTGTGTTAACCGGGTTTCCATAAATCCCTTACCCCGATTTAGGAAACCAGGTTTCTGGACGAGAATCCAGGTTCATGCAGAAAAGTGATAAAAACAGACTAACGTCACTGATGTGCACTAAAGTATTTGATTTTTAAAGAAGATTTGTGCTATCTATTCAAATCAATACAAAATTAAGTTTTCTGTGAAGTAGTCACATAATTGTAATATAGTTTTGAATCCATATTTTTTTATTAACTGAGATAAAACATAGATCAGAGCTGATGTGAAACACAATGGAGCCCATAGACTTTTTTTAAACTACATTTAACACCCAGTGTCTGCCTGATGTAGAAACATACAAGAGCTGTTTTTTCCCCCTTAAGTTCATTTCAAAGATTGAGATTTTACACTTTACTCTGGTAATTAATAGAGTAGGTCCAACTCAGAATATGTATTCCATACAATTGCATGTGACCAAATTTGGTCTTAAGGAAAAGACTTACTTAATGTATTCCCATCTTTCGTCACACAACAGTCAAAAAATGCTGGTGGGTTGTGTTGTCAGTCCCAGCTTTTGGAGTGAGATTTAATTTTGTGCTGATTTTAGCACTCCAACAAGCATGTCTTTAATCTCTTTTACAGGCAAAAAAAATTAAAAAAAATAAAAAAATAAAAAAATTCTACATTAGAAACGTATTATATTGCTTCTCACGTATCTCTGCTTTTGAAAAAGTTAAGCATGGCTGTTTCAAGCATACTTTTTAATAATTTAACTTATAGGTCTACTTGCTCCCAACGATACCATCAGATATGACTTGATCGTGAAAAAATAAGAATAATTAATTTTGTTGCAGGTGATCTTGTATGCCATACCCACAGAAGCCATCAACCTGATCCTTTAAGAAGAAAAAAAAAGACCCTAAAAATATTTAGTCCTTCAGGGGCTTATGTTGTTTCCCTCGAGCAGGAAATTGTCCCATATTTTTTTCTCTTTCTAATTCATTTCACATTGTTGATAAAATTGGGACACCCAAAGTATTTGTGAAAGCAATAACGTCAGGTCCACTCTGACCAGGATGACATTCTTGAGCCATGAGCAAGTGAAAAAAAAAGAAAAAAAGAAGTTTTCCCCGAGGAGTGCCTGGGGCGGGGCGTGATGACGTCAAAGGTTCAAACTGGACGATCAGGCGAGATTCAAAGCAGTAAATAAATTCACACCGATGCCAGGAATGAGTAATGCATTCTTCTTTACACTGACTATCCCCAATGCAAACCGAGTCAGGCTCAGACAGGCCACTTAAACCAAGGATACAATACTAGAAAACAATGAAACACTTGCCAATTGTTGTTTTTGTTTTTTCCACGACGTAATAACAAATGGTAATATAACAATGCTTTACACAAAATCGTTTCACGATTTAAAAAATATATCTCTTCTGAGGACACTCAGAAATGTGCAAAAATTTGAATTAAGGCTGCGAATATTCATAATCTCCCATCTACTAAATCACTCTATAATGTTTTTTTTAATTGTAGCGCACCATTTATATTATCGAAATGTAATTCTACAAAACTTCATTCTGGCTATTTAAAAACGCTTTTCCTGTCACCTCACAACATTTCCGGGTTTCTTTTGTGCAGGAGAATACTGTACTTTCTCCGCAGACGGTCTTAATATGGGTTAACGAGCCAACCGTCGCCACGTGACCGCAAAGTTATATAATATTTAGGTCAACACGTTTTTCGCTGGCACGTGCAGCCTTCGTTCTTACGTAAAGTCTCGTGCAAAGGTCTCAAATTACACTATGTAGGTGAGGGCCGAAGATTGTCTAATAGAAAGGTGATGTCTCACTTTGTAATTTATTTAAACGGTTGAACGAGGTTGAGCTTTTTTTATACTGGGAAACAGTACTGCACAGGTTTATTTCGGAAATTTCCTCAGTGTTGTTCACATTTTTGAGAAATTTAGCATGATCTATAAACATGTAGCCATCATTTCTATATTCACCTAATCTAAAGCTTTTGGGAGCCGAGCCTTGGTCTAGTGTGTCATTTTCTCTTTGCTAATTTTGGGATAATAAGTAGACCTTTAAGTAAAATAAGACCAATATGTATCAAAACTTATATTGGTCTTTGTATAGGAAGTTTTGTTTTTAGAGTTATTAGTTGGCCATTAGTTTGGAATTGTCTCTAAATGTGGCGAACAGCATCAAAGTTTTAAAAAATTCAGTGTCATGGGTCTGAGAGGCAGAAGAGTAATGTTGAACATATGTGGACGCTGGGTCTTGAGAGGTTGAAGCACCAAAATAAATTGATTATAATAAATTGTTTGGTTGCTTATTAGGAGGATAAGTAAACTATCTGAAATGTAAAAGTGTTTCTCCTTGATATATAGCTTAACTAGCTGTGTATGTAAATCCACCTTCGATTTAGAGTATCATTATTATTATAACCATTTTTATTTTTGTTTTGTTTGTCAGTTGTTTAGTGACATCAACCATGCAGTTTGACACTGCTCACATTCATCTTCTGGGAGGGGGGAAAAGCTGTTTGGCTCTAAGACAGGTATGCATGATTGAAAGCATCACAAGATGGAACACCAATCATGGAGCAATACTCAACTTAGACGAGTCAAGTGTGATGTGGCAACTTGAAACGTCCACTGCCAGTAAAAGAGAAAGGAACTTTTTCCAAAGCCAGAGGTAGGAAACATCTTTGATGCTTGAAAAAAGTTTTTTTTTTTTAATCTTAATTTGTAGGACCTTAAAAAGTGGGGCAGCAGATTTAGATACTCTGCCATGAACTATCTATTCTCAGAAGAAAAGAGCTTTAACAGTACTTTTATTTGGATTGGAGTATCTTGATGCTTGATAACATATCTAGAATGATGCTGTTTGTAAAGAATGAAATGATTCTATTATCTATGGTTGGGATTTGATATTTCATGGATGAATATGGTTTTTATGTGTCCTCTGTTGGCCTACTTTGTGGGGTTTTTTTTGCTTATATTCCATTCTATGAAATTAGGACAGAGTGATACCTCTTTCATTCCATCACTTCGTTTTGGGAAAGCGAGAGTCAGATCGGTGACGCGCAGACGCCTCTTTTTCAGGTCACCAAAATGAGCGTCACACCGGGGGAAACGCTCTCTCACGGATGGGCTCTGTTTGTTGCAAATTTTAACCAATATCCCCACGCATCCTGTTTAAACTTTATGCGGGTCGTGATTTTGCCTACAACTCCTGGTGCAAAGTGTGGATCAGCAGGACAAATCTCTCACTGCTGTCAATTAACAGTCACACGTTAGCTTGTTTTCATGTTGCACTGCAGCAAATAGACGGAGACTGTATGAATGACTCTCTTATTTTATTGTCATATCATGGAAATTGTGATCAGCTATGAAGCCCATTAACTTCTTCTTATTCATATAGAAAAGGTTAGCATCTGTTACTCTTACTTGGGGGTATTATTTTTTATTATTTTGTTGGTGTGTTTGAGCGTGTACATTCAAGGGATGCTGATGTGACAGCAGAGCTAAACTGAATGGGCTGTAATTCACTCAGTGAAACGCCGATCAAGTAAAAACTGGCATGAATGAAGAAAAAAGCATGTAGGGAGGAGGGGACGAGTGCGAACTCTTTCCATGTTTCCCAAAGGGCATGGGTGTTCCGTTCTCACAAATGCCGCACGTTTCTACACCCCCTCCTCCCTCCTTTGTAGAAAAAAAAATACGGGAGGAGGAGGAGGAGGGCGACGAAAAAAAATGAAGTCAATTATACAACACCCGGCTCTCCTCTGCAGCTCATCTCCTCTCTGTTACTACTACAGCTGGTGGCTCCACATGCGCAGCGGCGCTCCGTAGCCTTCCCCGGGTTCACCGGCTCCAGTCTGTAGGTATGTCGGCCGGTGGCTCCGACGAGAAGGGGGACAGAGCAGCAGGTAAGTGCCGGGGGTGGACGACTGGGGATGGAGTTATCTGCTGTTGGAATTGTGTATTAACTAATTTCCTCCTTTCGTTTAAGTGAGTGGTGTTATCACTACTTTCTTTGTATGTCCATCCTGAGGCGAGAACAAAACCAGAAGAGATGCAGTACTTCTCGAAAGTTCCTCTGAAAGTTCTTTTCTCCTTTATTTCGACACATCAAGCTGCTGTCTAACGGTTATCAGCGAGTGAACTCATAAACTATTTCCCTTCATTGTTTTTTAAGTTGATGAAACTTTGTGATATCGCTAGAAGGATGTGGCAACATTAGTGAACACTAGCTCTTTTTAGCATCTGCAGCAGCAGTAACAAAAGCAGCCCGCCAGATCACTTACTTTACAGAAAATCTCAATTAGAAGCCGGTGAACGGTCCAGCCGCGAGAGTTGCACCGGTGGAGCCAGTCCATTCATTATTCCGGTCTACGTGCTCGTCTCCGGCGGCGGGAGACGCGCACGGGGAAGGGAAAGGGAGGG